>OZ014472.1:12563112-12974112 GCA_963965965.1 Trididemnum nubilum
CATTACATCGAGCTAAACGACATCAAACTACAGCTAATAAAGAAATATTGCAATTAATTAATTTAAATATCTGATCATGCAATCACAGCAATAAGTCTACAGTATTTAATGACAATCAAAATTACAATGACGATTTACACTGCGTAACGTGTTTCCGTTGAGCTTCCTGAATTGATGAAATTTACGTTGAGATGACAAACAAATGAATCAACTGTTTTTGTGATAGACTAAAACCACGATAAAGAAAAGCTACAAAAGACGAAAACCCACCTCAGTACAATTATTGCAATCTTAGGACTAGCCAGTAAATGCACTACGTAAATGAAATTTTTGCCGTTGAGTGTACCAATATGACAAAAATAAACAAACAAAAATCAAAAAGTCTAGATTTAAAAGGTTAAGCCAATTGTATCCAGAATCCATTAAACAGCCCAACAACGACTTTTGGTCAAATACAAATGGCAGCTTGCACAGCTGGTTCAATAGCCGGTTTTCATAAAAAAAAAAGATAGCCTGATAAAATTATAAGTCGAAGAACGCTGACAAGAAAAATATGATATCATTCGACCTGAAGGTTCTCCGCCAATGCTTATCCGAGTTGAGACGATTACTAATCACAAAACAGGATGTTGTTGTGACCTCGAGTAACTTTCATCTTACGCGACCAAAGGCAAACCGTCAACACTGCAAACAAAACTTGGTGCGGATCAAATGCAATTTTGTTTCGAGTTACAGTTGCAAATCAGACAGCTAAGCAAAAACAGTTTTCTAGAAGGTAAAAGACGACAAGTAGTGAAACCTTCAAATCCGCTTCGACCTGAATTTCATCTGAATAATTTCATTTGACTCATTTCCTTCAGGCACTAGAAGTCCTTTAAAGTAATTTTTTGAGGTACAGCAACCAAACTTAAAGTCATAAACGTGAAATTGAAAATTTCGTTTCATGTCAGTGACACGCGGTACGTAGTGAGGGACTGTTGTTTCACTGAAACGTGACGCAAACGTTCTTTCGCTCACTCGATATTAAATTTAAAGTTTTCCCCCTTTTTTGCACTTCTACATCACTTCATACAAACACAAACATTTGTTTAAAATGAAATGTAACAGGAAGCTGCGAAGGACCTCTTACGTCATCGAGTCGAGCAGGCACCTTAAAATTTTAAATCAATTATTGAGTTTGTTGCTTGGAATTAGTATAGCTAAAATTTATTAATTTTAAAAACTTGATCAACCGCTGTGCTTTATTTAATTCATACTCTTTTTTGGTGCTTAAAATAATCACTTATATTTTGAGAGTAAATACTTTTTGTACTTTATCTTGAATCGATTAAAGGGTAATTGTTGTATGTCTTGTGGTACCGAATTCCATATCTTGACTCCCTGACATTCAAAATTTTTTTGTAATTTTTGGATTTGTATCTGGGCAGGTAAAGGCTTAATTCGGATGATGCTAAATGAGTACATCGTGTGCGTATCGCTTTGGCCGGGGCAAAGAATATGTGGAAAGACTCATTGGTAATTTCTTACGCGTGTGCTTATACATTAGCTTAGCAACTTCGCATAAATACAAATCATTCAGCTTCAGAATTTGTAGTTTTAAATTGGAACGCGTAACATGATCACGCTATTGGGCTCCAGAAATCAGTATAACAGCTTTATTTTGTAGGGTTGCTAATCTTTTTAAGTGTTTGTCAAAAGCATTTCCTCAAATCGTGATTCCGTAGAACAAATGAGGGTGAATCCGTAGAGCAAATTACAGTTTTTTTTGCTTTGTTTTGCTCTACATTAACAGCTAGTTTCATTTTGAGATAAAAGCTTAATCCGCTCGAAAAGTATGTGTCAAATAAAACCAAAATTGCTTTTACTCTCCTTCATTACCTAAAACTACATAAAAAAAAAAAACTAAAAAAAAAACTTCTCGGTGATGATTTTCAGTAATCGTTCATCGCTGCACAGCTGGGAAACCGGCTTGTTTGAACAAGCTTAACAAACTGTTTTAGCGTAGCCTTGTCCGCAATCGTGAAACCGGTGAAACCATTTCCTTTTGCGCATTGCCTTTGTGCAAACACATTGACCAACGGCTAGGTATAATGTTCTGACTCAAGGCAATAAAGCTATGACAGGCGCGACAAGTCGATAGCGTTGCTTTGTACGAATGACGATGACCAAAAGGACAAACAAACCCGTTATCGTACATAAATTGAGCACGTGTTTACCGAAGCCATATCAATAACAAACGAACAGCGCAAGCCTACAGCATGAAACGCGATATTTGCTTCAGTAAAGCAGGAAATGGCTTAGTTAGACCGGTTATGAATCTTTCTTAAATCCTGACGGGAAGTCATAAATACATAAAACTAATTAAAACTACTGTAATTGGTTGGAACTACTTCATCGAACGCATTGCACACCATTGCGTTGAAGCTGATTACAAACATATATACTATAAAAGTATTTGTTGATGACGCATTATCTCTGAAGAAAATGGCTAAGTCATGCATTGACACAAAGAATTTTGATCTCCAAAGCAAAACCGAGTTCAAGAAAAAAACGATCAAAAACGAAAAAACGACCAAGGAGAAAAAAAAGCAAAAAAACTACTTGGGGATAAGTTCTACTTCATTAGAAATTTAAAATGTCAATGCTGATTTTAACCTGACTTGAAAATTAAAGAAAAACTTTCATGCGTATTGCTTAACTTGGATATGACCATTTAAAAAAAATTAGAAAAGATATCACTTTCCAATTTTATTTTGGGAATTAAATTTCCACTTATATTAGACTTGGGGTTAAAGTGGCTCTCACGATGCTGCCCAATCAGTTTCCGTACTGCAGGACCAAATGAAGAAGATTTCAGTTGCTTCATTGGTTTGTTACTACTGGTCGCCTCTTGCACATTCACAGAATGTGTTCGGAAATTCTAAGCAGTGCAAAAACGAGACGATACGCTATTATCCATCAGACACAAAGGCTATCATTTTGAAAGACCTTCTTGTTTTCATCAATTGATGAACCTTTAATCACGCCTTGAGGCACGCCACATTAGCAACTAAGTGCTCAAGCGATAATAATGAAAGGGACGGACACTAATAGATGGCGTTTAATTGCTAACTCTTAATTCCATCTTCACAGAGTACAGATAAGTGGTTGTAATCACCATTCAGACGGAAATTTTGGAAAGACAACCAGGTTACAGCAAACATTGCTTTTGCTTTTCTCACTTGCCACGTGGACTCAAGCTGCTCCATCGCTTTTTGGACAATAACTGACCGTTAAACGGCTCTCTTATTGTTACGCAAAAGCCAGACCCCGTTTCTCGAAAGGCTTACAAAACTAACGACCCCAAGCAGGCGCGTAGCTAGGATTTGGAAAAGAGGGGGGGGGCTTTTTTGAAAGAGTGAGACAACTGTGAGCGACCTTGACCCGAATTTTCATTGCTTTCGAATCAGATTCAAACGGTTTATCCGAAATTGAGACTGATTTTTCGGCGGAAATTGAAACGGTTTTTCCGCCCAAAAACAGGTGATCTCCAAAAAAAAAAGGTCTTCACCAAAACTGAGACGGATTTTTCGGCCGAAATCGAAAATTCAACGGTTCTTCCGCCCGAATCACGGCAAATCCTTCACAACTTGGTCACCAAATCCCTTCGGGTAGGCTGTTTTCATGTTTTGAGAAAAAATCGGCCTCAAACGCACTAAAAACGTGCCATTTTGCATACTTTTCAGGCCAATGGGGGGGGGCTCGAACCCCCCGCCCCCCTGTCTACGCTACTGACCCAAAGTCAAAACTCCTTGTGCCAGGTCAAATTTTCATCTCACACGCTTTTAATTAATTGAACAGATGTATTGTTAAAAATTAAGCTTTTGAACTTTTGTCAACATCACCTATTGATTCATAAGACCAAAACACATTTCATCTATTACTTGGTAACCCTTAGACGTTTTAATACAAGCTGATTCATTAATTCATAACATTGCACCAAATAATTGCTTAATTTTCACTCGGTGAATTTCACCCGGTTACAAATCAATGAAAACGATTTTTTGGTGTCGTTGAGTAATCCGCGCATTCGTTTTGTCTGATATCGGATCCGTTTTTCATTAATCATTCAGTTATCACAAGCGACAAAACTACATTTTTGTCTACGCCAAGTACAGGACCTGATCGGCAACGGTTCAATCAAGCTGTTGAGCTGGAAAATTGGAAAACTTCTATCAATAGCAGTTAGCTGTTTGCAGGTCGATTGTGACGTATCGGCCAGGCATAAATTGTGGAATTCATTACCTTCGATCGATAAAGCCAAGAAAACAACCAATATGCAAATGTTGCACTTTAGGCTTATCAGTCATCATGACATATTATAATAGCGGATAGCCCTACGCATGACAACTAAAGCGAACCGTAGCTACCGTATTCAACACTAAACTCGGCTAAAAAAAAACAAAAACTTACATATTTCCATCCCAGAACAGTTTTGCAGCATTTACAAGTAATATCAGCGACAGAATGCAGGCCAGTCAAAAGCAATCTCTCTTCAGTCGAGCCACTTTCCACATTCACACTGCAATGAAGAATTATCAGTTTTAATTATCAAACTTTGAGAGCGCTCATCAAGAGTAATCGAGTAATCATGTTGCACCAGACGGGATTCTATGCCATTGGAGAACGCTTGATTGAATTTAACCAATTTCTCATTTTAAATTGCTCGCTTTATTAATTTATTGTTTGAAAAAATATGGAACTGTGTCGCAAGAAACGATACAAGACTAAGCACTTAGCTGAGTCTAATCGTAGATAACTAACTCATTATTCTCAAAGCAATTTTTACAATGGGTTATTTTATTGCGAATCTGGACAAAATAACATGCGATTGAGGACTCCGCAATATGCTTCATTTAGAGCATGAAATTTGAATCCCAAAACGCGATTACAATTCTATAGTTCATTTTCTCATGATTTTTGCAGGCTGGACTTCGCCAAAGACTTAGAACTTTACTGCGACAATGCAGTATTTTAAGATCATTTCAGTTCAATTGCGAGTAGAAGAAATCTGACTAGTACATTAATTGTAAAGGCGGTTTTCGCTACTACACATCAAGCACATTTCCCTTCTTTACTTGCAGTAAAAGCATCATCAACCTTTATTGTATAGGTAAATGGTTTCGTTTCAACGTCAAAACCAGGAAATTAAAACTCAGATGAGGAAACCAATGTGTATGCTGTCATCTTCACCGTTACCCGATGAGTTCAAAAATGACTATTGTTACTTGTTCGTAGTGTATTGCGTGGCGTAAGCTGAAAGATTTCATAATTTTAATGACAACTGGTGTCGTATAATTTTTAATGCATGCAATTGTTGCAAATAAGTTACTTGAACAAACATGGAAAAATGATAGGTGCCCTCCAAAAATTGGCAATTTTAACGGTATCGTAGTACCATTCCCATACATAGAAAACTTAACCCCGATTGAACATCAAGCTCTAAATAAGAGTTTACAGTTTTGAATTTTATCTACGAAATTTGACTTCATAAATGTGCAAACTAAGCTTGAAAATACATATCGGTAAGTGAGACCTCGTCTACAAAACACAAAGCGCCTATTGTTCAAAACAGTGGTTCCCAACCGCCGGTCTGCGTAAATTTTTTGCCGGTCCGCAGAATATCTTCTTTCCACACATCATTGCAATGTTTTAGTGAATGATAAAACTTATTCTATGTTTGGTCAATTTTTTGTCAATAAAACAGGCGTTTCTCCGCTTTCTAATCATCATTTATCGAAGATGTCATTAAATGTAACCGTAATTCAAAAAAGAAAACTGATTGAATTACATAGCGATTCTGCTTTGCAGTCAAGACATATAAAAAAACCCTTGTCTCAATTCTGGAAACCGCTACTTCCGCAAATGGGAAAAGTCAGTTGGACAAACTAGAACTAGATGGATCAATTACATGAGGATCTAGGATGGAATCAGTTGACTTTCGCCCAAGTGAAATGATCGAGGTGCGGGAAGACCATGATGTTTGGCGGCTTAATTTCGAGCTGCTCCCCCGTAACCCTCAAGAAACAGCGAGCAATAAAAAGAGAAAGAGAAATATAATTCTAGAGACTTCTTGAAAACAAATATCCGTCTAAGTTTCAAACTAATCAAGTTTTTGATGATATTTTTAACCAGCTACTGTAGCTATTGGAGAAAATTTTTTCAGTTTTGACTTAAATTAAATGAAAACAAAGCAAAGAAATCGATTTGATGCTGAAGCAGAGTTACGTTTTTTCAGAATCTTCTTTGCTGCCTCACTTTGTCTCTCGTATTAGCATCAAAACAGCAAGAAATTTCTCAATAACTTTGATTGCGCATAAAAGTAGCACAACCAGAAGGGCTAAGGGGGTTCACCCCCTCCCCCCTAAGTCAAGTTACTAAGAAAGGTTCACCCAAAATTGCTAGAGTGTAACATTTTTTGGACTTGACCTGCGAGCAAGGGGAAGGGGGCTTGAAGGGGCTGAGGAGTTCAATTCTTAAATTGGCTTTCTAGTCTTAGAAATTTAATTTTTTCATATGGCTCCAAAAAGGTACGAAATTTGATCGGAATGAAGCTAAAATGGCTATTTTTTGCTGAAAAATCAGAAAAATTGCCCAGCGGCTGGGCGCCTAGGGACTCCGCTCCCAGACCCCGTTTTTGATACGCGTGAGTTGCACCAGTCCGCTCAGCACGCTACCCAAATAGAGGCATTTTTCAGGCAAAAAACTTTACCTTTGAGTGTAACTCCACCTTAACAAAATCCAGGTTGCGCGCTTAGTCCATAAATTGACATTTTATTGTTTGAGCTGATTGACATTTTTTTTGTACTTAAATGCGCAACATTTACCGAATTTCAATTAATCAAAAAGGTACGAAATTTATTAACCAAAGCAAAATTAAAGGCACAGGATTATGCTGTGCCATCAATTTTGCTTTGCTTAACAAACGCAATAATAACTACATCGGCATTTGTCATATATCCATGATGATTTTTGGGTGCCGATCCGTGACCATTTGGTTAAATTTTACCGGTCCGCCGATAAGGTTGCGAACCACAGGTTTAATAAATCAATATTTTGATCACGAAACAGCATACTTCGTCATACGAGTTAAATTTGGATTTTGACTAGAGATTTTCCTTTGAAATATGCTGAACTGCAAAGATGATGCAACAACACTCGTAAAACCGGAAATCTACTTCAAAGCAATTCCAAACATTGTATAACCAATCTCAAAATGCAAACGTCTTCCATAATCAAATGCTTCTCACTTTACTACTCTGCGATATCCCACTGTTAAACCCGCCCGATCTATAACTGCACAAAGCGCAAGGCTTGTGCTTCTATGTTAAAGTGCTGCTGGATTCTGCTCAAAATTCCAAACGAATAAAATCCCGATTTGGAAAAAATCCCAAATGAACAAAAACTATAATTGGGCAAAATACCGAATGGACGAAATTCAGAATTGGAAAAACGAGATGTGCTTGGACAATGAGCATGAGATCAGCGTCCACACTAGTAATAATCACGAGTAAGCTTCAAAGAAGAAATGTTGACATCAACAAATTTGACATTTACAATAACTTGGAGGTTTGTGTGATGTATATGTAAATGATGTTACACCTCACTTTTCACTTTTAACGAGCCCCATAATAAAAACAGACCTTGTACGGTATTTGTAACGTAATGCGCTACAAGAGGGTGCTGTAATGTTTTGAGCCACGCAATGCGTCAAACCAGATTTCTGCAATCCAGCTTAATCAATCAGCTACATCTTATGAATTGTCAAACAAAATGTACAATGTGGTAGAAGTTAATAAAAACATACCGCACGCAGGAAACACATAATACAGTATACTGTAGTCAAAACTACGTTAGTACAATCCGTAGTAGTGTAAAAATTTCGATCAAAACAGTACTTACACGTTGTTAAAGAGGTACGCCCTTCCCTGGCTGCCTTGAAATGACTGAAAACAAAAAATTAAAACATAAAGACGTTGTCGCAAAAGTCTGTTGATTTTGTAAGCTTCCAATATAGGGTTTGACGCTGCAAAAGGAGAGGCAAACGTCAAGTTTCAAACACGCACTGCAGGTTGAAATGACAGTTTGCTGCCAAAACCAATCGCAAAAATTGCTTCGAGTACGTCGTAAAAATTTCCGTGGTTGAAACACTTAAAATCAAATGAAATGCAATGATCGTTTTGTTTTGGAAAATCTACCGCAAACAAGTTTTAAATTGTGGATAATGCAGCGTATCCGCAACCGCAAGTCGATGTTCATCATTCCTTGGTCTTAGATGATCGAGATGTGGAACAGCTTGGCTTCGGAACTTTGTTGCCGCTTTACGACGGCTTTGAGACCAGGTCAACTCTGATTCCCGAACTGAAGTTGATGGAATAAGTCTGCCCCTAAGAGTTGGGATGAAGAGCTGATAGGATAGGGTCCAATTTTCAAGTGGTAACCCTTTTTAGCTTGGTTTATACCAGTGGCGGAACTAAAGGTCTGCACCAGGAGAAAGGACCACTTTCGGGATCCCACACTGGAAGGGCTTGTGTGGCAAACGCCCCCCATCCCCCCGGGCAGTTATGCCAGTAGTTTATAAACGACACAAATACACGGCTGATTGAACACTAAACAGGAATTGAGCCTCCAATATCAAATAATACAGTGTGCTCGGTCGCAACAACAATACTGCCACATACAGTAGCGTAGCCAGGGGGACTGTAGCCCCCCCTCTTCCCCATTGGACTGAAAAGTATGCAAAATAGCAGGTTTTTAGTGCTTTTGAGGCCGATGTTTGCTCCAAAAATGAAAACAGCTCCCCCAACGGGATTGGGAGCAGAAGTTGTGAAGGACTTGCCGTTTTTTGGACCAGAATAGTGGAGTTTTTTTGTCGTGGAGTTCATCCAAAGTTGGTGAAGACCTTTTTTTTTTTTGGAGATCACCTGATTTTGACAGAAAAACCGCCTCAATCTAATTCAAGACTGATGAAAATTTGGGTCAAGTTCGTTTACTGTTGCTTCAAGCTTCCGAAAAAGCCCCCCCTTTGCGAAATCCTGGCTACGCGCCTGTCCATACACCAAAGCTGATAAATACGTATATAGTTCTTTAATTCACCTTTGATATTAACGATGAATGGCCGGCCAGGTGGGCGCGACAATGGACGCAGCTGTAGGTTCTGTGGCAGTCAGATCCGAGATAATCTTGAAATGTTTTGACCATATTTGTTGTTAAAGTTTAAAATTGGTTTTGACTTCACAGAAGCCAATTGCACTTGTAACATTAAACTACTCAAGAATAATCTGAAAAAACACGACACTGATTGTAATGAATTTTAAACTTCAAAGCAAGTGCGATGTAAGTTCAAATCTTACTACCATACGATATCTCTGACGTACTGAATCAGTAGCTTTGATGTTAAAAAATTTACAGCAAGTATATATATCTATGGCAACCTGCTGCAAAGCTTCAGTTAGGAATTTCCACTGCTTTAGATATCTCTCGCTTCAGCCATGAAATTTAATCTTTGATTTGGCAAGTCAAGGCTCACTCAGTCAGTAGAAGGCATTGCTTGTTCCTCCCGAACTACATTGCTGCAAATACAAATAGAACTAGAAGCAAACAGAAAAAGTTACCACTCGATTGTACTAACAAAATCCATCGAAAAAGAACAAATGATAGTTGATACAACGCAAAACAAAGCAAATTAATCAAAAAAAGTCTTTCAAATCATATTAGCCCATGAAACACCACAACCATTTCAAAAAGAATAATAAGAACAATATTATGCTTCCACTTCACTAACTTTGCCCGCATACCGTCTACGAGCAAGAGTTCGACCTACTGGTGACTTGGCTAGCCGCTTATCATTTAATAACGTGAAAAACATTCGAGACCTTATCACGTGTTAACGAGGAAAGAAAGGTTCTTTCTCTTTGCACTTTCTCTTTTTTATTTCTTTATTATTTTCGTACGCTTCCCAGCTGACGGTTGCGCCAGCAATAAGAACTTATCTCATACGTGATTGGTCAGTTACTTCAAAACAATCGATAGCAAAATAAAAAGTGAATAGCTTTTTGTATCGTGTTTCAGCTCAGCTGTTTTCTCAGAATCGCCGTTGTTTCTTGCTTTGTCTGTTTTCAAACAAATCGCAATGACAGCAGAATGTAGATGTAACACAAAGAAAGCCGTTTACTATGAACTGTTGTTTTCGGTTTGGCCTTTTGCTGTAGTTTGCAGTGGGAAAAGATCATTTCATTGGAAATTTCTATCTACTTTTTTAATAATTCTGACCTAAATCTCACCCAAACTCAAATCCTTATTTTTAAACTAATCCGAAACCTAACTCGAACCCAACCCCCAACTCAAACCCTAACCTTAACCCTTGAACAACTAGTAAATGAAAAATGTCTGAATCCTCATTTTCGTTGTATTCTCATTAACTTAAAATTTTTCAGTGAAATAGTCACTCCTTTTACAATGTTTTGATCGGACAAAATGGGTATCTGAACTGCTTAGCATTAGGCGCGTAATTAAGATTTTGCTAAGGGGTGGCGGAATTGAGTCAAACGTAAAAAAAATTGGTCTATCGTGCTCAGTAAACTTGTGCAACTCAAGCGTATCATAGTTGAGGACAGCGTGCCCCCGAGCCACTGGGCGATTTTTGTGATTTTTCGGATAAAAAATTATTTTAACGCTATTCGTAGGCTTATAACATTTCGCGCGTTTTTTTTCAAGCTATTAAAAAAAAACTTGGTTGCTACGACTAGGAAGCCAGTTGAAAGAATTAAATTGTCCAACCCTTTTAGCCCCCTTTTGCTTAAAACTGCATTCAGGTCGGAGGTTTTTTATGTGGTTTTCTCTCAAAAAATTTTGACAGATCTGAAGACCAACTGCACTAAATTTGAGCTTTCTACGACCTCCCGTTTCCGAGATATAACAGCTTAGATTTCCTCTTAAAAAGGCTTTTTCCCTTTAGAGATTTTACCATAGGTGGGCAAGTTAATGCAAAACGTTAGCTTCGTTAACCACTAGTCCGTTTACAAACTTCACACCTCCGTTAACGTTAATCCGTTATTTTCAGCTTTAATTAACGGAAGTTAATAAAGTCCGTTAATCCGTTAACATTTTGCGTGTAATTTACATTTTGTTTTATTCACTCGCTCCTAGAACACGTATTGACGCTGTTGAGCTGATTTTAAGGAAATACCGTATTTCTTGCAATGGTGGTCTTTTTGTGTTTTTTGAAAGTTACATTTGACAGTCTAATCTAATTCCAAGATAAAAACTAGTTCAAATGCACAACGAAGCTGCAAGATATTAACGATAAAAACCTTAACGGAAGTTAACAAAACTTAACGGAAGTTACTTTAGTCCGTTAACAGCACTTAACGGAAGTTAATTTAGTCCGTTAACATGAAAAACCTTTTTAACGGATTAACGAGTTAATGAAAAAGTTAGCTTCGTTATTAACGGATTAACGATTAACGGACTTGTGCCCACCTATGGATTTTACTAAGGCTGAAAAACAAAATTTCTAAAAGCTACTGCATGTTTCTAATTCTCGAAAAGCGTTTTGCGGCAGAGTTGTTGTCAAAACAAAGCAAAGGGTTGGTATTGTAATCAGGGGTGTGGAAGCGAAAGCTGGAAGCGGAAGGGTTGAAAGCGGTTAAATTTTGAGGAAGAGAAAGCACTTTGATAAAATTAGTCGGAAGCGAACTCGGAAACATAGGCGTAGCCAAAGGGGCTAGGGCCTGCCCCCCCCCCCCAACTGAAATGCCACCAATGATAAAAATGTGACAAAAACGCCTATTGTTTCTTTAGTTTCAGTTCTTTAAACATTTTTTGCGTACAACAGTAATTAACAATAATATCGACGACCACGGCCCTGGGCCCCATAAACTCATTTTTGCCACCAAACTTAAATGTATAACCTGGGAGAAATTCATGGCTTTTGTCCTAATAATTTGCTATCTCAGGCCCTCATCTAACCTTTTTATGAACGTAATACAATAAACAGGGCTGGATTAACCATAATATGGCACAATGTCAGGGGCCACGTGCTCAAATGGTGAGATTTTTTTGATCTTCACCTATATTTGGCAGGAAGTTGTTGCGAAAATCTTCAAATGGCCAAGGGCCCCGCGCAATCTAAATCCGGACCGCGAAATTTTTTTTTCTACCATGGTTTTGCAGATTTATTACGTCACATCCGCATCCTATCCATACTCCGCGCTCACTTTGGCTTGATCCGCTGTATTCACAGGCAAATTAATGCAAGAGGTAGGTTAGCTTATAGGTTAGTGATCACAGGCAAATGCGCCTAATATATGTTAGCGTATCTAGTTAGCCTAGTATCTAGATAGCGTCTGACAAGTTGTTGTAAGCATCACGGTTAAGCTGTTGACTCGATTCTGAGCAATTGCTGCTATATTAGGCCTACTAGATACCGGTATAAAATTTAAATAATAGCCTAATATCATACCAGGGATGTCTAATGTGATGGTAGTCAGATAACGATGATGTTAGTGCAATTCAAAGTTTTAATCATGTTATGTATATTTACTTACTATTCGTAAATGGCAGATAATAGCCAAATAATTGATTTTTTGATACAGAATAGACTAGCTTACAGTAAACAGCGTCACTCTTGCATTCAGTTAATGTTAGTCAGTCGATTCATCTGTTCGATAGTCAGAGTAACTACCGTAGTAAGTAAATTAAATTTCTCCTAAGTCTAAACAAATAGCTTCTGGATTTTGGTAGGTCTCAGTAAGCATAGTAGCCTAGGTGAGGTATGCATAGGTGGGCACAAGTCCTTTAATCGTTAATCCGTTAATAACGAAGCTAACTTTTTTATTAACTTGTTAATCCGTTAAAAAGTTTTTTCATGTTAACGGATTAAATTAACTTCCGTTAAGTGCTGCTAACGGACTAAAGTAACTTCCGTTAAGTTTTGTTAACTTCCGTTAAGGTTTTATTTGTATCTTGCACCATTCATTCATCGTACCGGTACCGGTACACACCAGTTTGCTGTGGTAACACTTGTTGCATATTAGCATGAGTTTTATAGAAGAAAGCGAAGAAAGGAGCTCTTTTTTGAGGCAAATAATAACCTGCAGCCTCAGAGGTCTATTAGTTATTGCTGTTCCCAATTTCCAAAGATTTTCCGATCGCAGCTTCGATTGTGCATTCGAACTTGTTTTCATCGTAAAATTAGATTAGACTGTAAAATGTAACTACCAAAACACAAATAGACCACCAGAGCAATAAATTTTTTCTTACAATAATCAGCTCAACAGCGTCAATACATGTTCTAGAAGCGAGTGAATAAAAAAGAAATGTAAATTACCCGCAAAATGTTAACGGATTAACGGACTTTATTAACTTCCGTTAATCTAAGCTGAAAATAACAAATTAATGTTAATGGAGGTGTGATGTTTGTTAACGGACTAGTGGTTAACAAAGCTAACGTCTTGCATTAACTTGCCCACCTATGGAGGTATGATATAGCCATACAGTAGTAAGGGGTTAGCTGGTTAGGTTGAGAGTTCACTATTCAGTTCAGGGTTGCCGGTTAACGTTGGCGTACTTACCGATTCTGTGCTATGCCAACTACACCATCCTTGAGATATTATACTTCGCTCTCGGTTTTGGCTTGATGTGCACTGTTAACATCAAAATGTTAAGAAGACCTAGGGCTGTGTCAGATGTGTAGGGTAGGTTTATTTTGCTGTTTGCATATTTTAAGGTGTTGAGCCTGAGTTAATTGTGGCAATTTCTTGATAGTGTAGACAATGGTAACGCCAAATTTACTACTGGTACTAGCTACTTCTACCGGTACATCTCAGATTAAGTAACCTAAATCGTTTGTCTCTAACCTGCTCATAGAAAGTTTAGTACCCTAATTTTTTTACACAATAGGTATTAGATTGTTGAACTTAAGAAATGTTCACATGTTGTACTCTATGATTATTCAACATACAAAATTGTGTTGCAGGCATAAAATGTTACCCAGCATAGTATACAAGTAGATCAATTTTTTGATATGCCCATGTTGTAGTCTATTTTATTTTTAAAACGTAGGTATGTTCTGTTGTGGTGATCTGTGGTAACCAGTCCAAACCATTTGTAATTAATATAGATTCCTGTTCTTACCATTAGTATGTGACCTATGAAGACGGAAAATTGCATTTCTTGTGTAGAGTGTGGGCAGGCAATGATATCCTGTACAATTTATTGGCAAGAAAAAAATACTGATTGTGTACATGCTTAACAGTAAACAAAGAAGCTGTAAGGTTTGTTTGCCAAAGTTTCAAGAAGTATCAAGCATCCAGCATCTGTACTACATTTCAAGGATTCTTCCAATCATCTTTTGTATTTGTGCTTACTTTCAGTCAAAGCCTACTAACAATCGAATTTGAAAAACATGACTGCTCTAACACTTCAGAGTTTTGGTTATAGCAGTTCAAAAGAAGCCTTGTATGCAATCTTAAATTGATTTTTTGTGGAATTGTGAACATGGACTAATGAAAACTTTGGTTTTACCAACTGGATAGTGCATCAGTATACCAATACAGAGTTTGCAGCTTATGCAATAGTGATATACTGTATGGATTGGGTTTGTTTGAGCTGGTAGGTAGGTGTTGTTTTTAGGTAGCAAAGTTCATATTTAGTCCTTTAATACATACCGGTATTTAACAATTTAGCGTATTATATAGGCAGAGGCTGCTGTTACGTTACGTAAGAAAAAGAAAATCGCTATTTTAACCCTAACCCCAACCCTAAACCTAACTTTAACCCTAGGTCTAACCCTAACGATAATCCTAACCCAAACTCAGAATCTAACCCAAACCCTAACGATAATTTAAACAAAAAAGAGTAAATGAGCACTCACTCTTTACTCTCTTATTCTCTTCATGGGTGTTACATAACGTAATGCTAGCCACTTCGTATTACATATTATGTCTTATTAACAAAATAATGGGATTTAAATTGCATCATGGTTTGAAAGCGTTCGCAGTTTTTTACTGTTAAAATGGTCTTGAAACAGTAGTTAATTTGTTGAGGTATATGATCAATGACTGCTTATTTACATACCTAAAAGAGATTTACTTGGAAACTTTGAGGTTGATCAAATAGCAAATTACTGAATGGTTTATGATGCAAAAAGTATCAAAGTCACCCTTAATCACAAATTGCAGAAAAGGACCACAGAAAAAAATCTGGTATATAAAGTCTTTTCCAATTCAACCTAGTTTGTTTTTTTAATGGGATTTCCCAAGCATGACGTTCTTGTTAGAGCACTGTTGAATTGAATGCTGACATCTTGATTTGGTCTTCTTGGAAATTTTTGGTGGCCTTCCTGCTCCATGCACTCTTCTACCCCGGCTGATATTTGATCTTCTTGCTGGAGTTGTTCCAGAAATGGGAATCTGAATTGAGGTAGATAACCTATGTTGCGTTGATGTTTATTGTGCATACTTTGGTTTTATTTTTGAAACAGTTGTAGCCAGAGATGGCTTTTGTTAAACGTGTACAGTGCAGTATTAAATTGAGAATCTGCAGTGATTTTGTGAAAGTTATTAACAAATGACTGTAATGCTGGTCCATGATATTGAAGGTTTGTCTTGCACTTTTCAATTACCGGTATGGTCTGAAAGCAGTGTGAGGCATGATTGAGCAGGTCTTAATGCACGACATTAGTATCTGTCTTTGCTTGTAGATACTGAAGGAAGACTGTTAACAAGGCATTTCATCAAACTAAAAAGTTCTTAACCTTTTTGATTTTGTTATTAAACACACTTGATTGATTGTATAGTCATTGAAAAGATTATATGTATCAAAGGTGCGTTTAGACTGGAAACAGCAAAATGCCTAAATTGCACTTTTGCAATGTTTGCTAGTCTTCATGGGGGACATACGCAACAATTTGTGAACGCTGATGTAAACAAACATTCACCAACTTAAATCTTTTATTTATTTGTTGTATTATGCAGAAGTGTGTAATGAGTTGGCGGGCCCATCTTTGCATCATTGAGCCTGGACAATGCACCCTTCAAAGAAATGTTGCACAGATGGCAAGTGGTTGGCAACACTGTGCCAATTTCACTGACCCAAGATTTGAACCTCAGACCTCACGCTCCAGAGATGAATGCGTTAGCGTTCGATTAACTAGCATCAGCAAATAGTCCCCAAAGTAGCTTTGCATCAAGTCTAGCTGCCAATTTGCTGTGCTTATTTGTATTGTAACTTTTAGTTGATCAGCTATAGATCACACATACTAAAGAGACATTCTAATTTATGTAATGGTGACAGAATTAGTGTCGCAGTAATACATACTTACTGATATTTGGTAATTTTTTTGGCAGTTTATGCTGGTATGAAAAGTTATACTGTGGTGTGAAAAGAATTCTATGAATGATGATTTCACTGGAAATTTTTAAGTTAAAGTGAGTGAAATAAAAATGTTCATTATTCATCTTTGCATTTTTTGTTTGCCTTTTTTAAGATCATGAAGAAAGTAGGTCAACAAGCCCACATGGTCTTATGTCTGTCCTGCGTTGAAAAACTGCTGCGACTTTGAAGCCAGTATATGTCTGTGGTTGTTTCGGGCATGGGTTGGAATCCCTTCTGTAGGCATTTTTCTAACAATCAGAGGCTGATTCAGATTGTGACTTAATATGTCTTATTTTCGTGATTTTTTAAGGGTTAAGATTTGGGTTAGTTTTAGAGTGAGTTTTGGAGTAAGAATTTGAGTTTGGGTTAGATCTGGATCAAAATTAATAAAAAAGTAGACAAAAATTTCCAGTGAAAGAGTCTCGTCCGAAGAATCATTATTTGACTTAGGTTATTGATAGTGTTGTAATGCCATGCCAAACTATCCCCATCCAGTTTAAGTTTTTTTGTTTGGTTTCACCTAGAACTTTAGCTGAAATGGTATCAAATTAATGCTAACTTTGGCAAGGTTTCCTGGTTTGACGCTTGAATATATATGCGTCAGTTGTTTCTTTTTCTTATTAGTTGTTTTTAGAGCTGAAGGTAAATCAGACTGCACTAATTATCTTCACCACTTTTTCAAAAAACAAACTTTAACTGCTTTTCAACCTCTAAAATTAGTTTTTGTTAGTCTTTTTCGAACTCTGTTTGCAATCCTTAACTGTTAAATGCAATGGAACATCGAAGTATACATTTTTACAACTCATTTTGTTTTTAGAGAAATCTGACCATGGGATCCAGCTTCGAAATACAACTGCTATTCGAAACATTACTTCAATTGCTTGCAAGACTCTGCAAATAAACATTTAACTGTCCAAGCATCATTTTTAAGATGTACAAAAAAAGAATTTTGGAACAGAGAAGTTTGTGAAAATCATCTAATACGAAATCTGATCCTTGTGCAACAAGACACTCATTAGCGTTTTTGATAAAACCATCTTCATACGATAACTCTTTGTTATTATTCCTGGCAACAAAAGAGACATTAATTTTATGCCTACTTGTTTTACAATGGTGAATATTACATGTACTATTTAATCAGTTAAATTTGTTTATTTATTTAGTTTTAATAATTAATGTAATATGCTTTTCAAATTTTGCTGATTAATTTAGTTTGGTTTAGTTGTATTAGGCTAATTTATGTGCCAGCTGTGAATGTAAAGTGTCTGCTAATTGTTTCAAACAGTTATGTATGTTTTAACAGAAAATGTATGCTTTAAATTAATGTAGGATAACATCGAAGTCATAATGTTTGTTCTCACAGTTAGCCTGGCTTGTATATTTTACTGCTTTTAGTCTTACTTAAAATATTTTGCTATTTTTTCGTAAATATGGCACTTTTTTGGTTTAAAATTACTTTGTTTAAGATTAACTAACTTTGATGTTGCTGGATGTCAGTGCCGTCGCTACGGGGAGGCCAGGAGGCCGTGCACCCCTAATAGCTGGTTGTGCCCCCCATTTCAGTTTACTCAAAATACTGTTTTTAAATATCTCCTAACGACAAGACAATGATGGAAAAAGGAATAATAATGTTCAAACATAATTACCATTGGACGTTTATGCTATAATAATCGTGATGCAGTAACCCGTCTTATTAACACGCCTTCACGGATGTGTCGCGGAAAAAAGATGTAAGCCTACAGAATCGTTTCCGGTGCTTCGTTAGTAATTATGACCTGAA
This sequence comes from Trididemnum nubilum, assembly GCA_963965965.1. Taxonomy (NCBI): domain Eukaryota; kingdom Metazoa; phylum Chordata; class Ascidiacea; order Aplousobranchia; family Didemnidae; genus Trididemnum; species Trididemnum nubilum. The sequence goes on from OZ014472.1 coordinate 12,581,309, forward strand.
ACAGTACGTGAAAACGTTTTTAAGAAGACCAACTATTTTTGTTTTTTTAGCACACTCACGATCTTAAGGCAGGGCCTGCGAGAGTGGGTTCAGGGGGTACATCGTACCAGGGCCCACGCCTAGGGGGGGCCGGGCTCTAGGGGCCCGGAAGAGTTCTGGTTTCCTCCTTAAGTTTTGGTATCGCACCATACCACCGTAATCAAACTTGCTTACTGCAAAAATATTAGTCAGCCTATTCAGTACTGATAATTGGTCGCTATTTTTGCTACACAGCCTTTAGGGCATCCAATAGTGGCCGATTTGATTAAAAAAAGAGGAAAATGTATCAAAGGCCATACACTTGCACCAAAGTCAACGTTTTGTTACATTTCTCTGACTTGAGAGCGCTAATTCTATGGTATAACAATGTACGAGAGCGTAAATTTTTAGAGATCCAAAAGCATTTCAACCTCAGAGAGCAGCGTCAAAGTTGACATACTCTACTACTATCATTAAGCAATTCACTTTATCTGTATGAGTTTAATAGGTATTTGGGTTTGTGAAGTCTATGATTGCAGATGACGTCTTAAAACTATCAGTAAAATATTTGGATTTGCATTAATAAAGTCATTATGTTGTATAATATTGTGTGCATGTCATCATCCCCCACTTCACATACTTTCTTTCATGTATATCACGTTTTCTGCTTGTCAATTTAAGCAAGTTTGGTGCTGGGATGTTGATCAAATGCTGTATTTTACCCTGGAGACACATAAAAAGTGCTAAAGCTTCCGGGACTCTGCCCCGAACCCCACTGGGGAGCTCAAAGCGCTCCTCCAAACCCCCTAGCTGGATTTAAAGCAATTTTATGTCTAGTTGTGTTTTTCATAGGTCCTAACTATATGGGAATATCGTTATCCCCTCACTTTTAAATAAAGATCTACAGTCTAAACCCATCCGACAAAAATTGATTTAATGGCATGGGCCCCCAATAAGGCTTGGGGGCCCGGTATCGACCTTCGTACCCCCTGGAAATTTTTCTCTCTGAGGCCCTGTCTTTAGGTCGCAGTCAATGGCGCATTCAGGAGATAAGAGGCCAATGGGACTTCACCTCTTTAGCCAAGTCACTTAAACAATTTAACCTCAAGGTACGAGTGTTAGAACGTGTTTTGGATTTGACCTGAAGTAAGGGGGCCTGTAGGGGTAGGGGAATTTAATTCTTCAAATGACTTCCAAATTTGTGCCCTTTGATTACTCATATGACTTCAAAAACGAGCGAAATGTGATTAAAGTGGCATTAAAATTGCTATTTTTGCTGCAAAATTGCCCAGCGGCTGGGGATCCGCCCCCAGGATCTCGTCTGTAACACTTGAGTTACATTTGTTTGCTCAGCATGGAGCCTAAATTCGACAACTTTTGTAGAAAAAAAGATTTACTTTTAGTTTAAATTCCTGCCTCTTAGCAAAATCTTGGTTTCGCGTCTGATCGCATTCACGGCTGCAAGTAGATTTTTAAAGCGATTATAGGCCGCTGACGAAACTAGCTAAGAAACGCTGCTGGCCTTATATGCCTTTTTTTTGACATGATTACAGATTTTTAAAAATTGCCCATAATTTGTAGCCGTACAATTTCAATTTTTATCTGCAAGTTCAGTCTATTTTAGTGCCCCCTCACTTTTGGCTAGTGCGCCCCCACTTTGTTTTTCTCTGGTGACGGCACTGCTTGCTGTTGGATAATTTAATTTTGACTCTGGATATTTGTTATTGCCAACTTATTGTGGATGCTACTAAATGAAACTTCTGTTTCTTCCGTACTGAACTGAGTTGGCTCTCATTGTCCATGGAATATATTTGGCACGATGGTATTATACATTTGATATGATGGACGATTGTATTTTTAAATATTACCGTCGCAAAATTGTGCTGAACCGGTACATTATTATTATTAAATAGATTTTCCACTCTGAAATTATTCGAGCTTTTGGCGTTAAGCGCCAAGTAATGCGTTCAAGGTGATAGAAAATCGTTATATCGTGCGCAGTTATCGTTTGATAGAGACGAAAAACGAATGAAATACTAAATTTTGTGCATTGTATTCGCCTGAATGGCCTCTCCAGTGTTTTTCAAATAGCAGAGTTCATCAGGAGGATAGAAGAAAGAGGATTTAGGCATGGTTGTTCTCGATATCCCTGAGCGAAGGCACAACTTACCACAAAAGATGATGGAATGAGCGGATAAGGATTTTTAGTTTTGAGCAATATCATATTTATTTACATCAACTTTTTAAATACACCACAGGTAAATACAAAAACTTGGGAGACAACGAACAAAACCGTACGGTCATCAAAGTCACTTACACCCTACTTATAGTTGATAATTGAAATATAAATGATCTAGTTATGGTTTACAATTAAATCAATGGTGTCGTCAAGGGTAGGCTCCACCTATTTTGTCTTTTTTTGCAGCGGTAGGCTCAGTTATGTTTCTGTCTTGCTACAACGTAAAGCGTTTTAACCCGTACAAAGGCATTTTGGTTTTAAGTAAGATCACTGGTTCCCAAACAAAAAAAATTCACAGCAGTCCCCATGCAAATTTTAAATGTTTGGCTGCCTTATCTACAAAGCTTAAAATTTGTCCATCACAACTACGAGATCAATGTACCGTATTGTGAAAAATAGGCCTACACAGAGCGCAAATGTACAGTAATTAACGAAGTTTAATGGGATGGGTGCAGTTACTTCCAGACGCCCACTCCTTTCTTCACTAACACAGATACAAAAAGCCTGAGCTTCTGCTAGGCCACAGAAGTAGCTATCTATAGCATTAGCCACCGATGAACTGAACTTTTCTCTCTGTGACACCATGGGGGAGTCGGGTAGTGTAATCGCAACGAACGCATAGGAAGCACAAAATAACTCTCGCAAGCACAGATTGCGTACCTCCCAAATGCTAAGGAGTGGGAAGCAAAATTATTAGGCTATGAGCCAAGTAACGCTTTACCAAATTTGTTTTGCGGACCTTCCGAAAGTGGTTCAAGAACTCTAAAAGGTCTGCGGACCCCACTTTGGAAACTACCGAGTTATGAAAAACAGCTTCCAGACCGCTTCATAATTTTTTTTTATGCGATTATCAGGATTAATTGATTGGGACTTTGGTGATACTTTTTTTAGCATTTGTCGTGATTTTTCGGTCAATAGTTTTTACAAGTATTTCATTTTATGCTTTTCCGTTCATTTCATTCTTTGCATCAGTTCTGCATTTCAATAAACAAAATTAGAGATACCGGTTTGCTTCGGTTCGATTTGTTCAGTTTTGCAGAGTAGGTTGATGAGAATGATTGATAGTATGGATGAATTTAGATTTTTGCTGCTTTTTTCTGCTCGTTAGAAACAACAGCGATAAAGCTAAGCATTTACTCATCCAAGGAAGCAACAAGGATGCTGGTGGGAGTTGAACCAACAATTGTTGAAGTAGCTTGAATTACTGTATAGCTATTGGCTCATGCAATCCATGTCTTCTGTTTTCACATGGGACATATGACTTAAATTGACGCAGACAACCATTTGGAGGAGGTCTGAAACCCCCAGACCTTACTCTAAACTTGTCGATGCAGCAGGTTTACACCAACCCACTTAATTTTCTTAGGACGGCTGCGCTGTGCAGTATACACAATCAAGTTCTACAATGTACAAGATGGACCAACGACAACATCTAATATGTTCTCTGGTGAAAGCGTAAATAGGGATATTGATTAAGACGTCATTTTCAAGTAGTACAAAAACTTAAGATCATTTTGAGTAAAAGAAATGCCTGTTTATTTGCTTCCGCCTAAAAATAAGACACATATAAACCAGGAGCGGGCTTCGCTGTTTACTTTTTATAACACATTCAATCTGAAAAATTGCTACCGTATATTTAAGAATTTTTAAAAACAAAATCACATCGCAGAAACAAATTCATAAAAGCATAGAAAAACAGGGGTCGCTATAGTATTGTTGATTGCATGAAAAACTCGTCATTAATTTTTTTCTCCGTAAGCATAGTGTGGCAGTCTGCTATGCAGAAATGTGAAAACTGTATTTCTTAGTTGCGAAAGTTGAAACAATAAATGTGCACCCTTCATCCACACATTAAACGCTTGATCGCAAGTTTGTGAGTGAACTACTAGTTGCGACGAAAAGTTATTGTTTTTATCGAGGGCCAGCTAGCCCACTATCAATTCAAAAATTTACCGTTTATCAATGTCTTTCTATATCTAGATTTTCTTACAAGTTAACCAACAGTCACGACCATTCACTACAACTGAAAAGCTTTTTGGACTTTTATTTGTATTTTTTTATAATTGTAAGCCAAACAAGATCACGTATTTAGTCTTTATAAAGTTATGGACGTCTTATAACGGACCGCAACCAGTGGTGTAAAAAGTATTCGAGAATTGTAATCAAGTAAAAGTTTCGTTACTGACAAAAAATTACTTGAAGTAAAGTACTGACCAAAAAAGGACTGGAGTAAAAGTAAAAACGTAGTTTTAAAAGTACTCGAGTACAAGTTTTTCTGAAAGTATTCAAGCAAAATACAGAAACTATTCACTCGACATATCACAACTGGCCAATTACCTTTACATCACTGCCACAAAGCGCTTAGTCTTCTATAACCCCTCCTCTCTCAATAAGTCATGAATTCTTAATTGTAACTTGGCAAGTTTCTTATTATATTCAAGACAATTAATCAAAAAGAACAACAACTGTTAGACTTCGAGATTTGAATATCATGCCACGCAGAATTTACTTTGAATCATTTTATTACATCTTGGCTCAAATACTCATTTACTGTTATTGTTAAATTATGCTTAAATTAAAAAAACTCGTTGTACGTGCCTTATCAGTGTACAGTTTACTCAAGGGTGGGCTAAAAGTTACGTACCATAGCTATTTCAGTATATTCTGCGATAACCTTTTTTGGATTTAATTAATCAAACTTATTGCGGATTTTTTTAATTTATTTCAGAATATGTGAAGGCAGGCAGAAGCCTGATAAACATTACGTCACTAAATCTATTGCAGATAGCCCATCTACATAGTCTGAGTTTCCGTGGGACGAAATTGATCATCATATTAAAAAGATTTTGTAATTACATTGAACAATAAATATTACAGTACTGCACGATAATGTTTCTTGCATATATGGTGTGCGATTTTTAACTCACACTGTAGAATTTAGCGATGGTAATCAAGTAATCAAAGGACGGTAAGTAATCAAAGGACACATTTTAGGCAAATCTATATATCTCTGTTTGACTCTTTCATGATTTACTTTTAATAGAATAAACAAACATCTATGCCAGTATGAGGCGAAGGGCAGATACCAAACAACGAACGTGAAACTAAAACCATCTTAAACAAATTTTCGCCAGACTGGATGTGATACGTAAGCGCACACGTAGAAAAAAGGCATTGTGAAAGTCGCTGTGGTGGTCTGACCTCTGACGCAAGAGTAGCCAGCCGCAAAAGGAGAAAAAGACAACTAACTTGGCTGAACTGAACAATTGCCGGTAGAAAAGTCGATCGTTCTGCCGAATTTGAGGTTCTAACTTAAAATTACAGTACTTTGTACTTTTCTGATGCAAAATACTACTTAAATAGCGTTACTTCAGTCTATAAGTAAGCAAGAAAAAGTACCTACTAAAAAACTACTCAAGAAATATTCGCTGCTGGAAAAAACCACTTGAGTAATCTACTCAAGTATTTCGTTACTTTACACCACTGACCGACGGTGACTGTAACTATGGGATTGTTCTAATAATCAGAATATATCCCGAAGCAGAATAAGCTTCGTAATGAGTATTGGTTATTTTGCTGTGCAGAAAATGGACGTTGCCACTAAAGTTGAAATTTACCATACCTAAAAACGAGTTATTTTTAAGAAAAATTCTCCGACCGTTGAAGATTCATTTCACCCATAACTACAGCCATGTACAGATATGCAGCATAAATGATTAAAGACAAGCTATTTTTATGTTGAATCTAAAACCTCGAGCCATATAGGCTCCACGCAAAAGCGTCTTATTGCATGTCTCTGGTGTGTAGCCAAAAAAATAAATAAAAACAAACAAAGTAACGACATTTTTGTTCCATGAGTCTGTCTAGATGATCCTGAACATAAGCCGTTTTTGAAAAATCCTAAAAAAAAGTTGACTGAAACAATTTCAGATCAAAACATAAGTTCGTGTAAAGAAGGTGGAAGCAATTAACAAAGCGGTGCTTCCACATTCCTGTTCTTAATTGCAATATTAATATTTGTTTTAGTTTAATTTTGTTGAGCGCGATCAAGCGAATAACAAAATATGCGAAGGGAAAACTAATAATTGCAACGAGATATAGAACCCGCATCCAGAGAGATTAAACGCGTTCGTCTAGTCTACAACCTCTCATCAAATTCTAGATTTAAAGCAACATCACTTCGGTCGAGAACGTTTATGCTACTTAATTATGAAATCGCATAGATCTAAATATTGTAGAGTAGTAATATTTGAAACGTTGACTGGTGGTACAAAACTCGAGAACTGCTTTGATTGAAATTGCTTCGAAGGCATGAACATTTTACTCAGAATAACAATGGTTTGTGACAAAACCTTTAAAGCGATATATCGTTGTCACCAAGAGCAATAAAAAGCGTTATGTTAGCGCTAGTATCCCGCTTTCTCATAACATTGTTATGACTGACACAATGGCTATTTTGAGAAAAGCTCTTGTCATTTCAAAACCACATCCTCATAACTTAATAACGAACTTTTGCATGGGTATCTAGTCTACGCAACGCCTGCATTAATTACTTTAAAACCAGTAACGATTAGTCAAATACTCACATATTTGTTAACTTAAAAAAAATTATTTCACAATTTTGTTTCTGGTGGTTGTCAAGCGCAGATGTGTAAAAACAGCCTTACAGTCTATGAAAAGTTAAGGGCAAGTAAAGCCAACATGCAAAAGCATTTACTCTATGAACAAGGAAGAAATCTTGCAGAAAAAAAAACACACAACATTATTTAAACACTTCAAACTCAAACATATTAATTTATGCTTTGCTTATGAATACTTAACTAGCAAAATAAACTTAAAAAAAAAAATTAAGTGCGATCTAATAGGTACGCTGCTATAAAGAATTCTGATACAAATACTGACGTAGTGAATACTTCCATCACAGCATTTGTCTGCAACTAAACCAAACTAAATTAATCAGCAAAATTTGAAAAGCATATTACATTAATTATTAAAACTAAATAAATAAACAAATTTAACTGATTAAATAGTACATGTAATATTCACCATTGTAAAACAAGTAGGCATAAAATTAATGTCTCTTTTGTTGCCAGGAATAATAACAAAGAGTTATCGTATGAAGATGGTTTTATCAAAAACGCTAATGAGTGTCTTGTTGCACAAGGATCAGATTTCGTATTAGATGATTTTCACAAACTTCTCTGTTCCAAAATTCTTTTTTTGTACATCTTAAAAATGATGCTTGGACAGTTAAATGTTTATTTGCAGAGTCTTGCAAGCAATTGAAGTAATGTTTCGAATAGCAGTTGTATTTCGAAGCTGGATCCCATGGTCAGATTTCTCTAAAAACAAAATGAGTTGTAAAAATGTATACTTCGATGTTCCATTGCATTTAACAGTTAAGGATTGCAAACAGAGTTCGAAAAAGACTAACAAAAACTAATTTTAGAGGTTGAAAAGCAGTTAAAGTTTGTTTTTTGAAAAAGTGGTGAAGATAATTAGTGCAGTCTGATTTACCTTCAGCTCTAAAAACAACTAATAAGAAAAAGAAACAACTGACGCATATATATTCAAGCGTCAAACCAGGAAACCTTGCCAAAGTTAGCATTAATTTGATACCATTTCAGCTAAAGTTCTAGGTGAAACCAAACAAAAAAACTTAAACTGGATGGGGATAGTTTGGCATGGCATTACAACACTATCAATAACCTAAGTCAAATAATGATTCTTCGGACGAGACTCTTTCACTGGAAATTTTTGTCTACTTTTTTATTAATTTTGATCCAGATCTAACCCAAACTCAAATTCTTACTCCAAAACTCACTCTAAAACTAACCCAAATCTTAACCCTTAAAAAATCACGAAAATAAGACATATTAAGTCACAATCTGAATCAGCCTCTGATTGTTAGAAAAATGCCTACAGAAGGGATTCCAACCCATGCCCGAAACAACCACAGACATATACTGGCTTCAAAGTCGCAGCAGTTTTTCAACGCAGGACAGACATAAGACCATGTGGGCTTGTTGACCTACTTTCTTCATGATCTTAAAAAAGGCAAACAAAAAATGCAAAGATGAATAATGAACATTTTTATTTCACTCACTTTAACTTAAAAATTTCCAGTGAAATCATCATTCATAGAATTCTTTTCACACCACAGTATAACTTTTCATACCAGCATAAACTGCCAAAAAAATTACCAAATATCAGTAAGTATGTATTACTGCGACACTAATTCTGTCACCATTACATAAATTAGAATGTCTCTTTAGTATGTGTGATCTATAGCTGATCAACTAAAAGTTACAATACAAATAAGCACAGCAAATTGGCAGCTAGACTTGATGCAAAGCTACTTTGGGGACTATTTGCTGATGCTAGTTAATCGAACGCTAACGCATTCATCTCTGGAGCGTGAGGTCTGAGGTTCAAATCTTGGGTCAGTGAAATTGGCACAGTGTTGCCAACCACTTGCCATCTGTGCAACATTTCTTTGAAGGGTGCATTGTCCAGGCTCAATGATGCAAAGATGGGCCCGCCAACTCATTACACACTTCTGCATAATACAACAAATAAATAAAAGATTTAAGTTGGTGAATGTTTGTTTACATCAGCGTTCACAAATTGTTGCGTATGTCCCCCATGAAGACTAGCAAACATTGCAAAAGTGCAATTTAGGCATTTTGCTGTTTCCAGTCTAAACGCACCTTTGATACATATAATCTTTTCAATGACTATACAATCAATCAAGTGTGTTTAATAACAAAATCAAAAAGGTTAAGAACTTTTTAGTTTGATGAAATGCCTTGTTAACAGTCTTCCTTCAGTATCTACAAGCAAAGACAGATACTAATGTCGTGCATTAAGACCTGCTCAATCATGCCTCACACTGCTTTCAGACCATACCGGTAATTGAAAAGTGCAAGACAAACCTTCAATATCATGGACCAGCATTACAGTCATTTGTTAATAACTTTCACAAAATCACTGCAGATTCTCAATTTAATACTGCACTGTACACGTTTAACAAAAGCCATCTCTGGCTACAACTGTTTCAAAAATAAAACCAAAGTATGCACAATAAACATCAACGCAACATAGGTTATCTACCTCAATTCAGATTCCCATTTCTGGAACAACTCCAGCAAGAAGATCAAATATCAGCCGGGGTAGAAGAGTGCATGGAGCAGGAAGGCCACCAAAAATTTCCAAGAAGACCAAATCAAGATGTCAGCATTCAATTCAACAGTGCTCTAACAAGAACGTCATGCTTGGGAAATCCCATTAAAAAAACAAACTAGGTTGAATTGGAAAAGACTTTATATACCAGATTTTTTTCTGTGGTCCTTTTCTGCAATTTGTGATTAAGGGTGACTTTGATACTTTTTGCATCATAAACCATTCAGTAATTTGCTATTTGATCAACCTCAAAGTTTCCAAGTAAATCTCTTTTAGGTATGTAAATAAGCAGTCATTGATCATATACCTCAACAAATTAACTACTGTTTCAAGACCATTTTAACAGTAAAAAACTGCGAACGCTTTCAAACCATGATGCAATTTAAATCCCATTATTTTGTTAATAAGACATAATATGTAATACGAAGTGGCTAGCATTACGTTATGTAACACCCATGAAGAGAATAAGAGAGTAAAGAGTGAGTGCTCATTTACTCTTTTTTGTTTAAATTATCGTTAGGGTTTGGGTTAGATTTTGAGTTTGGGTTAGGATTATCGTTAGGGTTAGACCTAGGGTTAAAGTTAGGTTTAGGGTTGGGGTTAGGGTTAAAATAGCGATTTTCTTTTTCTTACGTAACGTAACAGCAGCCTCTGCCTATATAATACGCTAAATTGTTAAATACCGGTATGCATTAAAGGACTAAATATGAACTTTGCTACCTAAAAACAACACCTACCTACCAGCTCAAACAAACCCAATCCATACAGTATATCACTATTGCATAACCTGCAAACTCTGTATTGGTATACTGATGCACTATCCAGTTGGTAAAACCAAAGTTTTCATTAGTCCATGTTCACAATTCCACAAAAAATCAATTTAAGATTGCATACAAGGCTTCTTTTGAACTGCTATAACCAAAACTCTGAAGTGTTAGAGCAGTCATGTTTTTCAAATTCGATTGTTAGTAGGCTTTGACTGAAAGTAAGCACAAATACAAAAGATGATTGGAAGAATCCTTGAAATGTAGTACAGATGCTGGATGCTTGATACTTCTTGAAACTTTGGCAAACAAACCTTACAGCTTCTTTGTTTACTGTTAAGCATGTACACAATCAGTATTTTTTTCTTGCCAATAAATTGTACAGGATATCATTGCCTGCCCACACTCTACACAAGAAATGCAATTTTCCGTCTTCATAGGTCACATACTAATGGTAAGAACAGGAATCTATATTAATTACAAATGGTTTGGACTGGTTACCACAGATCACCACAACAGAACATACCTACGTTTTAAAAATAAAATAGACTACAACATGGGCATATCAAAAAATTGATCTACTTGTATACTATGCTGGGTAACATTTTATGCCTGCAACACAATTTTGTATGTTGAATAATCATAGAGTACAACATGTGAACATTTCTTAAGTTCAACAATCTAATACCTATTGTGTAAAAAAATTAGGGTACTAAACTTTCTATGAGCAGGTTAGAGACAAACGATTTAGGTTACTTAATCTGAGATGTACCGGTAGAAGTAGCTAGTACCAGTAGTAAATTTGGCGTTACCATTGTCTACACTATCAAGAAATTGCCACAATTAACTCAGGCTCAACACCTTAAAATATGCAAACAGCAAAATAAACCTACCCTACACATCTGACACAGCCCTAGGTCTTCTTAACATTTTGATGTTAACAGTGCACATCAAGCCAAAACCGAGAGCGAAGTATAATATCTCAAGGATGGTGTAGTTGGCATAGCACAGAATCGGTAAGTACGCCAACGTTAACCGGCAACCCTGAACTGAATAGTGAACTCTCAACCTAACCAGCTAACCCCTTACTACTGTATGGCTATATCATACCTCCATAGGTGGGCAAGTTAATGCAAGACGTTAGCTTTGTTAACCACTAGTCCGTTAACAAACATCACACCTCCATTAACATTAATTTGTTATTTTCAGCTTAGATTAACGGAAGTTAATAAAGTCCGTTAATCCGTTAACATTTTGCGGGTAATTTACATTTCTTTTTTATTCACTCGCTTCTAGAACATGTATTGACGCTGTTGAGCTGATTATTGTAAGAAAAAATTTATTGCTCTGGTGGTCTATTTGTGTTTTGGTAGTTACATTTTACAGTCTAATCTAATTTTACGATGAAAACAAGTTCGAATGCACAATCGAAGCTGCGATCGGAAAATCTTTGGAAATTGGGAACAGCAATAACTAATAGACCTCTGAGGCTGCAGGTTATTATTTGCCTCAAAAAAGAGCTCCTTTCTTCGCTTTCTTCTATAAAACTCATGCTAATATGCAACAAGTGTTACCACAGCAAACTGGTGTGTACCGGTACCGGTACGATGAATGAATGGTGCAAGATACAAATAAAACCTTAACGGAAGTTAACAAAACTTAACGGAAGTTACTTTAGTCCGTTAGCAGCACTTAACGGAAGTTAATTTAATCCGTTAACATGAAAAAACTTTTTAACGGATTAACAAGTTAATAAAAAAGTTAGCTTCGTTATTAACGGATTAACGATTAAAGGACTTGTGCCCACCTATGCATACCTCACCTAGGCTACTATGCTTACTGAGACCTACCAAAATCCAGAAGCTATTTGTTTAGACTTAGGAGAAATTTAATTTACTTACTACGGTAGTTACTCTGACTATCGAACAGATGAATCGACTGACTAACATTAACTGAATGCAAGAGTGACGCTGTTTACTGTAAGCTAGTCTATTCTGTATCAAAAAATCAATTATTTGGCTATTATCTGCCATTTACGAATAGTAAGTAAATATACATAACATGATTAAAACTTTGAATTGCACTAACATCATCGTTATCTGACTACCATCACATTAGACATCCCTGGTATGATATTAGGCTATTATTTAAATTTTATACCGGTATCTAGTAGGCCTAATATAGCAGCAATTGCTCAGAATCGAGTCAACAGCTTAACCGTGATGCTTACAACAACTTGTCAGACGCTATCTAGATACTAGGCTAACTAGATACGCTAACATATATTAGGCGCATTTGCCTGTGATCACTAACCTATAAGCTAACCTACCTCTTGCATTAATTTGCCTGTGAATACAGCGGATCAAGCCAAAGTGAGCGCGGAGTATGGATAGGATGCGGATGTGACGTAATAAATCTGCAAAACCATGGTAGAAAAAAAAATTTCGCATCCGGACCGAGTAATAACGTGGTAAGTAAGCAGAGGTGGAGTCGAGGACACAACCTTCGAGACCAAGGCCAAGGATTCAAAAAAAAAAATCTAATGCCAAGTTTAGCGATCTTAGTAAGTTTCTTTTTTAGAAAATAACAATTTTTGTGAGATTGCACAATCAGATTTTCAAAGCAATTTGAAAAAAGAAAATACCGCAAAAGTTAAGTTAGAAGAACGTTAGTTTCCCCTCAGTTTCCCAATCCTAATTTTTAGCCAATCTTTTCTTGACGTTTCAGTGCGTGTGGTGTTTCTCCAGAGTCTTGCATCTGATGCCTATCAATGAAAGAGCGCATACCTTTCAGCCGCCAAAAGATACTTTGTAAAATTTAACATATGCAAAAACTAATCTGAGAATCCCAGCAGAGCCGTATTAAGGAGGAAAGCATTCAGGCCCGGCGCCACGGGGGGACATTCCGGGGCCGTGACTGCTTGTTCCCCCCAAACGAAAATTGCCCCCCCCCCCAAGCGAGGACTGAGCCCCGAAGAAATTAACAGGCTCGGGGCTACTGGAGTGCAAATCGTGGCCCAAATTGGTGTTTGCCAGCGGTATTTTTGTAGTTTTTGTGGACTGACACCGGATTTCATGACATTTTTGGGATGAAGACCTTTTCTTTTTGTTTTTTTGTTTTGGATATCACCTGTTTTCGACCGGAAAAACTGTTTGAATTGCAGGATTTCGGCCGGAAAATCCCTCTGAATTTCCGTGAAGACCATTTTTTTGTTTTTTTTTTGTTTTTGGGAGATCACCTGTTTTCGGCTGGAAAAACTGTTTGAATTTCAGGATTTCGGCCAGAAAATCCCTCTAAATTTCCGTGAAGACCTTTTTTTTATTGTGGAGATCACCTGTTTTTGGCCGAAAAAACCGTTTGAATTTCTGATTTCGGCCAGAAAATCCCTCTGAATTTTTGGTCTTCACCTTGTTCATTTGATCCAGACTGGGATAAATTTTCCGTGCCTCGTGCCCCTTTCGAATTCACGTAAATAAACTTCTCGTGCCCCCCAAAATTTTATTTCTGTTCCCCAGCCCCGCTATCCTGGCGCCGGGCCTGAAAGCATTGGAGATATTTGCCCCGGGACCCTCTTTTAAAAGACCCACAAATTGTAGAAACGTAAAAATTAAAGTTGCTCTTATCTCAAAACAATTTCTTCGCAATATTCGCTCGTGTATTTTTAAAACAATACCGGTCGTTCTCACGTAACGTTTTGTTCGCACATAACTTTCATCTGATTCCACATTCACAAATAGCCTAATATAGGCTCGGTGATGTTTCAGTATTAGCAACAGAGGTGGAGTCCCTCAGGACGTCCTTGGCTTCGAGAACACAATTTCAAATCCTTGGCCTTGGCCTTAAACCTTACAAGTCCACGAAAAAGTCATGTCCTTGGCTCGAGAACAGCATTATTTTTTGATTGGTTGAAAAGGAAAATAATCAAACATAAAAACTTCTCGAATTTTGGCATAGGCGTAGCAAGGATTTTTGATTGGGGGCCCCAATTCGCAAATCACATGCAATATGATGTCATCAGAAATTTTCACAAGAGGGGACTTTTGTGGGACAAAAATATTTTAGAATGGAAGATCAGAAGTTTGGGGCCTGGGTTAATGCGTGAACAGGATGTTGCTGAAGGGGGAGGACTTGAGCCAAAATTTAAGGTTTTCAAAATATGTGTTAAGTTTTATTGGGGAGGCGCGGTGAAGAAACTATTGTAACTCAAACGTATCACAGACGGGCATCTTGGGGCGGAGTCTCCAGCCGCCTGAAGCTATGGGCGATTTTTCGGAAATTTTTGTAATTTTTGGAAAAGTAGCTATTTTAATGCCATTTAGATCACGTTTTTCTCGTTTTTAGAGCCATTTGAAAGAATCAAATTTTTAAGATTTGACAGCCAATCGAAAAAATTAAATTGTTCAGACCAGAGATGGAACCGGTCTGGATTTTCTTGACCCGACCTGACCGGTAAATTTCAAAATCTACGCCGGTTGACCGGCCGGTCAACCGGTTTTTTTAGAGAAAGTTTTTGTTCACTGTTCAATGCATCTAACGAAAAATTTTCAAAAGTGGGAGGCCATGGGTGAGGGGTTAAAATTTGTGACTCCGGACGGGGGTCTCAGAAAAAAAACGCAAAAAAATTTTTGCGTTTTTTGCAAAAATGACACAATTTTAAGACCTTTTGAGGTTGAATTTCGGTTTGAAAGACCTGTTTTGAGCAGCGCAAAACGTGCACAAAATATACACAAAATGAACTGGAGGCACAAGCTAAATTATTAGACGTTCTTTCTAATAATGTTATGCGTAAGGCCAAGAAAAGAAGTTAAAATTTTTTAGCTGTCGGTGACAAATTATTTGCAATTTGCCGAGCAGCAAACACTAAACTATTATGACATTGGCTAGAAAATATTCGAAATATAGTGTGCCCAAAACAGCAGTTTGTAGAAATGCTGCATGCTACTTCAGAACAAGCCATGGCTAGTTAGATATAGAAAATTAAGAGCTATGTCTTTCTAGCCCAGTGTAGAGTGCGGTAAATTTAAGTAGAAAAAAGCTTTTCCAAGCGGCAAGATTTTAGCATGTACTAAAAAATCTGAATACTGCGCCACTACTACTCTCACGGTGATTAAAATGATGCTAAAATGCCAAGTAACGTAGGCCTCTTCCACATCATGCTTTATTGTAATCTGATCACGCAATTTTAACGTATATTTTGCACTTTTATGCTTTGTGCGGTGGCCCAAAGGGAGGGGGGGCATGGCACAATGTACATGTCTCGATAGTCACAACTTGAAACCATTCAAGAAGTTTTCAAAAGGAGAGGTGCTTGGTACAGTTTTTGGTACAGGTACATTAGGTGCTGGTACAGTTTTATTTTGTCAAATATCTGATACGCTTTTGCCATGCTGCGTCATGGTTAGGACTGGAGCTGTTTCAATGCAGCACCAATCACCTCCTATTTTTCAACATGCAAACGCCAATATTGGACAAGGTTCGATTGTTTTAGTTTCTTTTTTTTTTGATTTTGGTTCACAGCACCAATGCGACCGGGTTGCCAATAAATAATTTCAAAATTTGAAGCAAAAATTGTAATAACATCAGCATGACAAAACAAGAATTTATCAGATTGATCTGGAATTAAGAAAAAAATATTTTAAGATACGATGAAAAAATTGTTTCAAGCTGGATTGGGCCAATTTTTAGGTGGTGCTGCAGCTCCACAGCACCTGCAGACGAGCCGCCCCTGGATATGTGAGAATAGATAGTGTATTTTTATGCTCATGTTGCATTCAAGGTTTTCGAAAGCATAAAGCATGTTATTGATAAGTTCTTCATAATTACCGGTTTTGTTCTTACCCAAATATGGATCAAAAAAGTAGGCCTACCCAAGCATTGACCTAGTATGGATCAAAAAGTATTTGATAGATTTTTGCATATTTTCGTCAAACTTGTTTTCTGATGTGCTGGACGTTCGGATGAAGCGAGGTGCTGAATTGTTAACTGATCACCATCTGGTAGTATGTTCCTTGCGACTTTCGAAACCTTAACCAAACAGGAAATCCAACAGGTCGTCTGTGACCAACCGGATCAAATAGGAAGCTTTGGAGGACAAAGAAGTAAGGAAACAGTCTCCATCCTCAGAGATGTAGCAGCCGCCCCCCAAACCCCCCAATTGGGGGGGGGGGCCAGACCAACTTTGGGGGCCCAAGTTAGCAGAGGTGGAGTCGAGGACACAAGGCTCGAGGCCAAGGCCAAGGACACAAAAAAAATCCGAGGCCAAGGCCAAGGACAGCCTTTCCGAGGACAGACACTCTCGAGGCCAAGGACAGGAATGCTCGAGGCCAAGGCCAAGGACCAAGGACACAAGCGCAAGTGCTCTCCAAAAAAAAAAAAAAAAAAAAAAAAAAAAGGTCTTCACAAAAATTTTTCAAGCGATCTCCACAAAAAAACGTTTTCTAAAAAATTTTTCAAGCGCTCCGCAAAATTTTAACAATTCAAAAAATAGTGCTGTCCTCGAGCCGAGGACAGGCCAATTTTCGAGGACTTGAGGCCTCGAGGCCAAGGCCAAGGCCAAGGACTTCAAAATGTGTCCTCGAGGACGTCCTCGAGGCCAAGGACGTCCTCGAGGACTCCACCTCTGCAAGTTAGTCTGAAATTGCTTTTTGGCTACGTGACTATTTTCAGTTCAGCAGACTTGTTTACAACCGATTTAAACTGTAGGAAGAAATTGGCTTGTGACATCATAAGTGAATGCTACGTCATTTTATCTCGCAGAATCTAGAATACTTCGATTGATTTTCTGGTAGAATCTTGAATATTCGATTGACGTAACAATGCCGTTGTTACGCAACCATCATAGAATGGTCTGGAATTCTGTTTGGCTATAAATACCGGGACAATATATATATACTGCAGAGTGCAGATAAAGTATTTTATTGACATTGTATAGCAGAGGTGGAGTCCTCGAGGACGTCCTCAAGGACACATTTTGAAGTCCTTGGCCTTGGCCTCGAAGGTCAAGTCCTTGGCCTCGAAGCCTCAAGTCCTCGAAAATTGCCCTGTTCTTTGGTCGAGGACAGCACTATTTTTTGAACAGATGAAATTTCGTTGGAAAACGCCAGCAACATTGCAGAAAATTTGTGAGCACCTTTTTTGTTTTCCTCACTTGGAGCATAGGCGTAGCTAAGGGGAGGGGGGCTGGGGGTCCGCCCCCTTCCCAATTAAAATTTCACCAATGACAAAAATGTGACAAAAAGCCTACAGTTTCTTTAGTTTCAGTTTCTTTTTAGCATTTTTTGGTTACAACAAAATAACTAACAACAATATTGAAGACCAGGGGCTCCGAGTCCTTCTCAATTCAATATTTGCCAGCCAATTTAAACGTATAACCCGAAGAAAAAGGAGAGTTTTTGTCCTAAAAGTTGCTATCTCAGGCCCACATCTAGTTTTTTTGTGAACATAATGCATTAATCAGGGCCGGATTTACCATAATATGACGCAGTACCAGCAGTAGCGTAGCCATGGGGGAGGCGGGGAATATAGCTCCCCCATTGGCCTGTCAACCAAAATGCAGAATAAGGAAAATGCCACGTTTTTAGCTCTTTTGAAACTGTTTTTTGCGCTGGCATTGACTAAAAAGTGATTTAAAGCATCATTTGAAACATATATTCAGGGGGGCTAATCGTCAAAAATTAAAGTCACAAATCAATGAAACCTTTGAAAAAATGCCCGAAAATAATCAAATTTGATCGCTCATGTAAAAACGCCTAACATAGGTTTGATCAACAAATATATCATAAACTCAGGAATTAGGGTAGGGGGGGCTATTCAGTGTTAGTTAATTACCAGTCACTCCTCTAAAATATCTTTTCATTAGCCCTTCCCCCAATTATTTTTCGTTATAAAACATAGACGAAATAGATTACTCCGTGTGAGTTTTATTGAATAATAGGATTTTATGATTTACCAGCTAGTAAACAAGAGAACTGCAATGTTATAGCCACTTCTCATATAGCCCATTAATGCAACCAATTTAATCATGTTGGGCTGCCAATTTCTATGCCACGTTCTAAAAGCATTATTTTTCATTAAAATAGCTCTAAAATTAAGTTCATTTTGCAAAAAAATACAAAATTTTCGAGCGCTGAAGGCTCCGCCCCCATACCCCCAGCCTCTGGCAGCTGGGCGCTTCGCCCCCTTACCCCCATTGGCCTACGGCGACTGGGGGCCCCGTCCCCAGACCCCCAAAACAGCCCTCCCCCATTGCCAAATTCTGGCTACGCGCCTGAGTACCAGCTAGGGGCTCCGAGCTAAAATCGTAAGACTTTTTTTGATCTTCATCTATATTTGGCAGAAAGATGTTGCGAAAATCTCCAAAGTGCCAGGGGCCTAACCCGAAGTAAATCCTGCCCGGCAATAATATGGTTAGTTGCCGTAACCATCTATTTTACCATTTTTCAATAACAATTCAGTAATTCACCTCCAACCTCGCCGGTTTTTATGCACAAAATACTTTTTAAAAAATTAGCCATGGAAAATGCTGATTGAACGAATCATTAAACTTCAATTGAGGGGGCCTGGGCCCCCTGGCCGAACATGTACTCCTATAACTGGTTATTGTCAAGATAAAACAAAAATCTCTAAGGAAAATCTTCGAGTGGATTGTTATTTACTGCTAAAATGTTGCAAGAGACAATGCACCTCACTTTCCCCTACCTGGACCAGATCACTTACAATTAAATTTAACTCCAAAATGCAAGATGTTAAACGTGTTTTGGACTTAAATTGCAAGTAAAAGGAGTATTAAACAATTTGATTTTTTCTATTGGCTTTCAAATGTCAAAACCTAGTGCTTTTAAATGGCTCTGAACACTTGCGAAATGTGATTTAATGGCATTAAAATAGCTTTTTTTCCAAAAAATTACAAAAAATCGCCCAACGGCTGGGGGCTTCGCCCCAGACCCCCAAAGCCTCCGGCGGCTGGGGGCCCCGTCCCCAGACCTCCCGTTTGTGATACCTTTGAGTTACACTAGCTTACTCAACACGTTTCCAAAGTTAAATATTTGCGTTTTTGAACTATTAGTTTAAGCCCTTTTCCTTTGCAAAATCCTAGTTACGTACCAACAGCCAACGATTTCAGATCTTCCATCCTACAATATATTTGTCCAACAAAAACTTCCTCATTGGAAAAAATTTGACGACTTCATTTCATGTGATTTGTGGTTTAGGCCTCCCCCAATCAAAAATTCTGGGTACGCCAATGAATTGGAGATCGCCTGAAAAAAAATTTTGAAGACGTTTTTTTTTGCAGAACACTTGCGCCTGTGTCCTTGGCCTCGAGCATTCCTGTCCTTGGCCTCGAGAGGTTCTGTCCTCGGAAAGGCTGTCCTTGGCCTTGGCCTTGGCCTCGGATTTTTTTTGTGTCCTTGGCCTTGGCCTCGAGCCTTGTGTCCTCGACTCCACCTCTGTTGTATAGAATGAAACGTTCAAAAAGTGGTGCTCAAAAGAGAAAAGAAGCAGCCACTGCTCGAGATGCTGTAGCGAAATTGCCCAAGATGACAGATTTTTTCAAGATTACTGAGCAGAGTAGACCTGGCACAAGTACCGAGAGGGATGAGGAAAACTATAGTGTACAAGAAAAAGAAGACTATGACGATCAGCATCAAAGTGATTGTGAATTTCCAGAAAATGTAAGTTGTGATTTACCTGCCAATACGCAACCTTCAATATTAAAAATAACTGAATCTCAATTTACCCCTATCCCTGATGACCCATATAAATGGCCTGAAAGTATTTCTGATGCTCAACGATGTGATATAGTAAAGCGTGGACCACATCAACTAATAATGAATTTTCCATATAATAACACAACTCCAAGGCGACGTTTTTCCTCCAACCATTATAAACGTGTGTTACCTAATGGTGAAAGTGTTTCACGGTCGTGGCTAGTTTATTCTGGGGAATCAGATCAAGTTTTTTGCTTTTGTTGTAAGCTATTTGGAAAAACACTAAGCCCCTTTTGTAGTGGTATAAATACATGGGAGGGTTTTTCGAAAAAACTGAAAGACCATGAAAACGGCATTTCCCACCAAAAATGCTGCAGTCAATGGGTGTTGCTAGCTGAAGGGATAAGAAATTCATCCACTATCGACAAACGCGAGATGAATATTTTTTTCAATGAAAGACGTTTTTGGAGAAATGTTTTAGAGAGACTTATCGACATTGCCTTGTTTCTATCGGAAAGGAATCTTGCTTGTAGAGGATCTGAAGAAGTCTTAGGATCTCCTCACAATGGAAATTTTCTGGGTATATTTGAGCTTTTGGCAAGAAGAGATCCGATCCTAAAAGAGCTTCAAGACAGAATCAAGAATAAAAACACTAAAGATCACTATTTGAGTCCTACCATACAAAATGAACTAATTGAATTGCTAGCGACAGAAGTTGAAAAAGAAAATTTACAGCAATTGAAATTGGCAAAATATTTTTCTATAATTTTGGACTGCACTCCAGATATGTCACATCATGAACAAATGTCTGTCATTCTCCGTTATGTACTATGTAATGAAGAAGCTGCTGTTGTTAAAGAAACATTTTTTGGCTACTTGAGAATAAGTGACAGTACTGGGAATGGCTTGTTGGACGCTTTCTTAGAAAAAGCGACCGAACTGCAACTCGAATTGTCTGATTGTCGAGGTCAGTCATATGATAATGGTGCTAATATGAAAGGAAAACATTCTGGGGTCCAAGCAAGAATGCTAGACATCAATCCCAAAGCTGTTTACGTGCCCTGTGCAAACCATACCCTTAACTTAGTTGTTGTTGACAGTGCTAATTCATCGACGGAAGCATTGACATTTTTTGGAGTACTTACAAGGTTGTATGTGCTCTTTTCTTCCTCTGCTCAGCGTTGGGAAATTTTGAAGAAACATGTGGAGCTGTCCATAAAGTCACAATCTGATACTCGTTGGGAAAGCAGAATTAAATGCATCAAACCTCTTCGATACAATTTAAAAGAGATGTTGCTGGCACTGAAAGACTTGGAAGCCATTTCCATAGAAAGAAAAGATGGAAGAGCTGCCCCAGAAACAAAATCGTTGATAGCTCATTTATCAAAATGGAGTTTTCTTTTGTCGGTGTTTATTTGGTATGATATCCTATTCCAAGTCAATAAAGCAAGCAAGATTCTTCAATCGTATGGAGTCTCCCTTCATACAATGGAAACGGAAATCCAGGCAACTGAAAAGTTTTTGCAAAACTATCGCACAACGGGTTATGACAGTGCTGCAACGTCTGCTGTTGAAATAGCACAGGAATTGGATATTGATCCTTCTTTTCCTCCGTCAAGAAGTGGAAAGAAAAGAAGATTGTTTGATTACCAAGGTGAAGAGGAACAACGAGCTACTCCTGAACTGAAATTTAAAAGCAACTTTTTCTATCCATTAGTAGACCAGGCTATTAAGTCAATAAAGGAGCGCTTTAATTTGTTGCGTGAGGTTTCTTCCGCCTTTTCGTTTTTGTACACACGAGACAAACTTTTGCTTGTGCAACAAGAAGATGCTCTTCTTACTTGCTGTAAAGAGTTCCAAAAAAAGTTCGGTGACATTGATTCTGATGAAATGAGCGCTGAGCTACAGCGGTTTGTTTTAATTTTACAAAAAAAACGCAGTCTCAATACGGCTCAAGACTTTCTGAACTATCTTCTAAAGACTCATTTATTTGAATTGTATCCGAATGTGTACATCGCACTTCGAATCTTACTAACTTGCCCCGTGACTGTTGCCAGCGCTGAAAGAAGCTTCAGCAAATTGAAACTGATCAAAACTTTTAATAGAACGTCTATGACAGACAGTAGACTATCTTCATTAGCCATGTTGTCAACGAAAATGACTGCGCCCGATCTCTTGATTATGACAATGTCATAACAGCATTTGCGAACAAAAAGGTTCGCTCCAGACTATTTAAATGATACTGTGTTTTTATAAATTTTTCATGTTTTTCAGTGTCATTGCTTTCGTTTCGCAGTGTCTGCATAAATGTCCTACTGAACTCTGGCATCGGTGCCGATTTTTTTATGACTTGAACCTTCGGTATCGGCATGCTTTATTCTGATATTAGCCTGTTTACTTATGTACAAATTGTGGTGTATTTTCTTACTGCAGCTTTTCAATTTTACACCTCTAAAGTGATATGACCTGTGCGCAGAGGCTCTTGCGCTTACTTTGGGGGGGGCCCGAAGTTGGAGTGCTACGGCACTGTCCATCCTGTATATCATCTAAGTTCAGACAACTTCCTGATGTATCCGAGGACATCGAGAGGGAACGGCTGCTGTTCAGATCAGCAATCATTTCATCAGCTGCTGAAAGTTGTGGGCGAAAACGGCTTAGAGTGGCGGGCGATAGAGTGAAAAGAACATCTTGGGGAATCAAGAAGTTAAACAAGCTATTCGAGCAAAGAAAGATGCGTTCAAGGCCTGGCTACAGGACAGATCGTCGTCTGATTTGCAATCCCGGTACACTGAGGCGCGAAAAGCTGCAACTTTGGCAGTAAAGAAATCCTAGGAAAAGCCATTAAAGAGCTTGGTCGTCGGTTGGATTCCAACTCTTTTTCGGCAAACAAAATATTTTGGCAGACGATTTGTCGTATACGTGGCAAAAGATCGAGAGTCACGTACTCCATCAAGGATTCTGCAGGTAACATTCTAACGGATGAGAATGAAATCCTTTCACGATGAAGAGAATACTTTGAAGATCTTTTGAATCCTGTAAAGGCATCGACTCGTGACACACACGAAGTGACGCATTTAGGGGAAGAGAAAGTTTTCACAGCAGCAGAAGTGGCAAGTGCAATTAAAGGAATAAAATCTGGAAATGGTTTTGGTGAAGAACTTCGGGTTGAACTTTTTGTTGAAAAACTGTCGAATGCATTTGTTTATGAAACTCAACGAGTGTCCGTTTTTTAGAAGGGCGTCTTTGATTGATTGGAACTCGAAATCGATTGTGGTATACAGGGCATGGTATGGAATGGAACGGAAAATGGAATGGAATGGAACGCAAATTTCGGTATGGAATATGGAAGAAGTCAGAATGGAATGGAATGGAAGATTTCAAGAATGGAATGGAAGACAATCTTCCATACTTCCATACCAATTCCATACTAGATTTTGTGCATTGTATTCACAGAAAAATACATACCAATTTAGGGTTGTGATAAACAATATTGTCACAGAAGTATTCAACTTCAAAATCTACGCATATTATTTGTCGACAAATCGCGGTACTTTGGCTGTGTAGATTGCGCACACAGCGTACGTATTGCATCATTGTAAGTACATGGCAATTGAATTGCAGCATTGATGTTACAGTTGACGACCTTGATATTTTTGACTTGTTGTTTTTTTTTTTATTTTGAGGCTGACAAATTGCTCAGTCTTAAATTTTGTTTTCTTACATTGTCACGAAAACTCGTATTTGCTATTTCATCCCCGTTTCAACTTAATTTCATTAATATTTTTAGTTTTTAAGCTTATAGTAATTCTTTTTGGTGTGAAAGCTTGGTATTTCTATTACGGTAAATGTTCTAGTTGATGTGAGGGCAAACTTGTACGGTAATCATTAAACCATAGGCATAGCCAGAAGGACCAAGCCCTCTGCCTCCCCCCCTCAAATGAAAAGCTACCAATGATAAAAATGATTACACAAAGCCTATTTATTCAGTTTTTTTTAGCATTTTTGAGTGCAACAGTACATGCGTACAACGGCAATTAACATTAACTTAAAATTCACAACCAGGGGGCCCATGCCCTCTCAATTTAAATTTTTACCAACCAATTTTAATGTACAAGCCCGGAGAAATTCAGCGTTTTTGTTCTTAAAGGTGCAATCTCAGGCAATCTTCTAACTTGTTTACGCAATAATATGTTTTTGGCCCCCAGCTAACTTTTATATTACAATAACATGATTACTGACCATTTATGGCATATAATGTACCAACTTTAAATAACTTTAAATTACCTTTAAATAACAATTCACCTTCATCTCGCCAGTTTTCTCGCGACAAAATGCTGTTGAAAAAACCTAGTTAGGGGAAATGCTTATTGAACAAATTATTGAATTTGAATTGAGGGTGCCTGGGCCCCTGGTTGTACATATTCCTAAAAATGGTTATTTTCATGACAAAACAAAAATCTTCAAAGGCAAATCTTCGAGTGCATTATTTAATGCTAAAAATGTTGCAGAGAGCAATGTAGTACCTTGATTTCCCTGACTTTGGCCAAGTCACAAAATTTAACCCCCAAATGCAAGATTTTAAACGTGTTTTGGACTTGACCTGAAGTAAAGAGAGTGATTTTTTCAATTGGCTTTCGAACATCAAAAATTTTGTTCTTTCAAATGGCTCTGAAAACGTGCGAAATGTGATCAGAATCGCATTAAAACAGCCATTTTTTCCAAAAAATTACAAAAAATCGCCCAGCAGCTAGGGGCTCCGCTGCCATGCCCCCTCTGTGACATGTTTGAGTTGCACTAATTTGCTCACCACGTTTCCCAATTTTGATTGGATAGAAAAATTTTTAACTTGCGGTTATAGTCCTTCCTGTATAGCAAATTCAGGTTTCAAGTCAAATCAGACGCCCAGCTTTTGATCTTTCATTCTTTGTCTCATAAAAAGTCCCTCTTTTCAAAAACTTCTGATGACGTCATTGCATGCTTTGCGGTTTAACCCACCTCCCAATTCAAAATCCAGGCTACGCTTATGCATTAAACCATGTGCAATATGCATACCAGATACCGGTCGTTGCGTCTTGGTATTGTTGGCGCACCTTCACGAGCGGTTGCTTACAACATTGCAAAGGTGCAAACCAAAAAATATACGTTGCATTGCTTCCAGTCTAAAATTTCTTTGGTATGGAAATATGGAATGGAATATGGAAGAAAATTTTAGTATGGAATGGAATATGGAAGAAAATTTTAGTATGGAATGGAATATTGAATGGAAGATTTTTGGTATGGAATGAAAATGGAATGGAAGAAAATTGCCAGTGTGGGATATGGAAAAATCGTCTTCCATTCCATACCATGCCCTGGTGGTATAGGAATTTCAAATAGAGTAAGATCGTTGTAAAAGGTTGTTGATTAGATTTCATTTGTGATGAAGAGGAGAAAAGCTTGTGTACTTGGTTAATAGGTTAGTTTTGGTAGGTTTGTGAAATGTGCTCGTCTTGATTCCACTGCTGCTTTTTCTATGAAAATATTGATAAAGGTTAGTAAATTGTGTATTTCGAGTTCTTTAGTGAATTGAATTTGATTGTGGATATTATTGAGATTGAAGAGAAATATGCCGATAGAAGTTAGGTTTGTAAAAGTGGCGAAGCAATCATCTACATAGCGGCAAAAGAAGTTTGGACCGTGGGAAGGGGGCGTGAGATCAAGAGCTTTGTCGACAACACAGTTCATTATGACGTCAGCCATTAGATATCCAATTGGTGAGCAGTGGAATCAAAACGAGCACATATCACAAACCTACCAAAACTAACCTACTAACCAAGTACACAAGCTTTTCTCCTCTTCATCACAAATGAAATCTAATCAACAACCTTTTACAACGATCTTACTCTATTTGAAATTCCTATACCACAATCGATTCCGAGTTCCAATCAATCAAAGACGCCTTTCTAAAAAACGGATACTCGTTGAGTTTCATAAACAAATGCATTCGACAGTTTTTCAACAAAAAGTTCAACCCAAAACACCTCAAGCAAAGCCAAGCAAAACTTTCAACTTATCTTCTCTTTAGACTTCCTTATCTGGGCTCCATTTCCCACCACATCAAAAAAGAACTTCATCAGTTACATAAAAGCCCACTTACCAGACTCTAAGTTAAGATTTATCCATAATACCAACAAACTTAAACAACATTTTTTGGTTAAAGACCCTCAAAGACAACTAACAAGAATTAGGTAATCTTGTATATCGACACAATTGCTCACGTGGATCTTTTTACATCGGACAAATCCGGAAAAATCTTGTCAAACGCCTGGAAGAACACCAATCAAGCCCCAACTCTGAAGTCTGCAACGATCTCCAATCTAATTACCCTTCACACAAAGTTGATTTTCAGAATCCACAAATACTCACCGGCTCCTGCCCAGACACACACAAACTTTTGATCCTATAGAATCACTCACTGTATATCCAACTCCTCAAATCTAATCTCAACCTCGACTCCTCATCTAATCCACTCCGCCTTTTTAATGCTTAAAAGAACGAGCGGTTAGCCGATAAAACGCACGCAAACAACAGCAATGTAATGGTGTGTCGCTTTTACGTCGCTTTTGTAAGCGAAAAAGCTTCTGCCATGTAATTGCTATCTCTCAGGATGGCATCGCTGCCCGAACCCTAACTCTAACGCAAGGCTTTTAAGGAAAAAAAAAAAAAGACGCATCGTCCAATTCCGCTTCCATATCCTTACGTACTCCGCGACTCTTCTCTAACCATGATTCGAACCCATGCGCGTTCGTTGGGAGGGGCTCACGCTTACTACTCGACCACATGACTCGGCTCGCGCTTACCGATCAGTGGTCGAGTGGATAGAGCGTCTGCTACTGAAGCGGTAGATGTGGGTTCGATTCCCGGTCGGGTCACACCAAAAACTAGAAAAATTGGTGTTCACAGCTTTCCTGCTTGACGTTCAGCAATCAAAGGGACAGTGTGAAGCTTCCGCCGTGTGTGGTAGACGGGTGGGCAGGTGGCAGCTTGACTCGAAGACTGAAAGGTGCCTTCGCTGTCTCCTGGCCAAGGCAACTTGGTGAATAAAATGTAATTACAATTTACGCTGGTGGCAACGATGCAGTGTAAAATTGCCGTATTTAAACCAAATGTATGAAAAAAAAGCAATAGAGAAATACTCGTGATATTGCTGTTGGTTGCGAATGTTTTATCGGCTAGCTTCTACTACTAAAAGACGTAGGCCTATTTTTATTTTTCATTTCAATCATTACCAGAACGTTATTTGCGTGAGTTTCTATTGTTCGTTGAAAATGGTACCAGAAGAGGGCCGAAACGTTTGCAATAAACTTATTACAATAACATTGGCCGAAATTTTTGTGATGAAAATATTAGCCTCCTCTCAACCAGTATACATTCCATTCCATGCTAAATTGCTAATAGAACGAGAATTGAGTGGATTAGTAATTAATTAGTACTGATTAATTAACTAATACTAAAACTCCATCTCCATATTTTTGATCAAGCCAAGGTTAAGCCTTTTTAGCGGTTAAATTTGCTGATTTTGGCATTTTTTTTAGTTGTTAGTGATTTGTTAGTTTTATCTTTGATAAATTACTTCTCCAAGAAACTCTAAGTATTTGAAAAGTTACTTTAAATCATGTTGCAGTCCATGTCATTACAAAAAAACAGGCTCAAAAGTGCTAAAAGCGGGACATTTTCTTTATTGCGCATTTTAGTTGACAGACCAATGGGAAGGGGGTTTGAACCCACAACCCCCCTGGGTACGCCTTTGTTTGTGCCTATAACTTAAACTTCCTGTCTAAAAAAGGCTTACGCCAGAGAAGCTGGTAATCTTGCGCCAGTGTTAAGCCGATTGTCGTAGAAGGTCTTCAACTCACGCCGCCACGCCAAAGTAACAAATTTTCCACGCCTGAGATCTTGGGTAAAGCATAGGCCTAAATATAATCAGTGGAATTTATATTCCGAGGGCATCTCTCTTTACGTAGAGCAAAATAACAACCAATATGTTTTTTTTCAAACTACACACATATGAGTTATAAAGCTAATGACTATTGATGTGGTAGTTAACCGCTACCAGTACCATTTAAGTTAGGTCACGTTTGCTGGTGATTTTACTAAGTCATCTGCTTTACTATAGTACAAGTCCGACCATTAATCTTAGATACAACGGTATCTGTTCAATTAATTCATAATGATCATTTGAGGAAACCACTGGTGGTGTGTGACCATTATCAGAATGGAGATCATAGCAAAGAATTAGCACAGATTTAGCATTTAATTAGGCTTTTAAACACAACATGTACCCAGATGGAAGCTGGCATGGTATACGATTTGTATTGTTGTATAAGATTATACGGTGTAAGTTCATCTTTAAATTCCCATACCCAGCTAACAAATCTTAGGATACAATCACCATTACACACATTCTCAGCATGGCAGCTTCTAGTTCTACCTACGATTTATGTTGCGGGGTACGGTAGGCTATAGCACCAAGGCAACTAATAAACCACAGCAAAAAAGGAAAAATTAAAGCAAGAAAAGCATGAAAATAACACTGCAAGCACTTGGATTCTTGGAATATAGTACAAAAATGTATTATGGCTGCAATTTTCGTGCAGTAATTGCAACACCTGAGCTAAAACACTTGCACAGTGGCATGTAAGATAGTTGAGGAATTGAAGTTTGATTTCACTTACACCTGTGGATGATACTTGAATTAAATTTTGACCAAGTTGTAAGATGCTATTACTACTCATAAAATTTTTTTGGATGCCAACTATTAAAACACTTAATACAAATAATAGTAAGATGTATAATCCTTATTGCAGGTATAGACTATTTACAGACTGATTGCTTTCCTTTGGGTCTCACTTAAAACTGTTATTCTTTTAACCATAGGCTAAGTTTCAAAGTTAACGCATCCCTACTTGCATTTAAAAATTGAATGTTAGTGTGATACCCTGCATCGCGTACTTCATTGTTCTTGGCAAAACATGCCTTTAACTCAAAAATAAAATTCTTGTAGTCTTTGCTCTCAGCCTCACATTCCAGTAAAACATGGTAATTATCTTGAACACCCTAAATAAAATGCAGACTGGCCTCCCACTGTCCCAAATATATCGATTGCCAAAGACTAGGCTAGTATTAATATGGCAGTGTCTAGAGCACCGGCCCGGATTCCTATGCAAAAAGCTGCTGCACTGGTCCGGTTTCCAACATTAAAAAGCTGCTGCGCCGGTCCGGTTTCCGACATTAAAAAGCTGCTGCGCTGGTCTGGTTTCGTATGCGATTTAAATACAGCACTTTCGAGTATTGCAATCGAAGCTATGATAGCGTAGTGGTTAAAACGTCTGATTTCAGTGCCGAGGGTTGGGATATCGATTCGTACTGAACTCGCTTTCCAACAATATCGTTAGAGAGCTGTAACACTACGAATCTCTTTTTTTTTCTCTAAAATTCTTATTCTTACAGCCTTTTTTTCTCTAAAATCTTATTCTTAGAGTTAGGGTCAGGGCACTTTTTCCTATTATTAGGTCGGCAGGCTTTATTTCACCGGAATTTTTTGTCTACTTTTTCATTAATTCTGACTCAAATCTAATCCAAACTCAAATGCTTTCTCTAAAACTATTCCCAAATCGAACCCCATACCAAACCCTAACCTAAACCCTAATCTTAACCCCAAAAAAGCAAATGAAAAAAGCGCGGATGAATATTTACCATTTTCGTTTTATTCTCTTTAACTTGAAAATTTTCGGTGAAATAGTCACTACCCTGCTACTTATTAGGTCTAGGCCTCTTTTAAATAAAAGAACGTAAAGACTGTTTGAGTTGCAATGTTGGCTGGCATTTTATTTAGGCCACTACCCTAATATTTTGGTCTAAGGCTCTTTCCTATTGTTATGTAGGTCTAGGCCTTTTTGAAATAGAAGAGCTTAGGAAAAAGCCTAAACCTCAATACTAACGGCCCAGGAGATCACCAATTCCTCTTGGCCACTATCTTTTATGCAATCAATTCCTCCAGTTTTTACACTTTTGAAAAAGCCTAAACCTAGATTCAATTCAATTCAATTTAATATTCAACAGTGAAAAGACTATTGTAGTCATCAAAGTCAGCTGTCACAGTTAACATTGTAACTTAACCAGTCTTAACGCTCTGAGCTCTTCTATTTCCAAAAGGCCTAGACCTACATAATAATAGGAAAGAGCCTTAGACCTAAATATTAGGGTAGTGGCCTAAATACCAGCTAACATTGCAACTCAAACAGTCTTTACACTCTTTTATTTAAAAGAGGCCTTAGACCTAATAACAGGAAAAAGTGCCCTAACTCTTAAGAATAAGATTTTACAGAAAAAAAGGCTCTAAGAATAAGAATTTTGAGAAAAAAAAGAGATTCATAGTGTTACAGCTTTTTTACTCTATTTCTGGAAAGCGAGTTCACCAGGATTCGATACCCTAACCCTCGGCACTGTAGACAGACGTTCTAACCACTACGCCATCATGGCTTCGATTGTGATACTAAAAAGTGCTGTATTTAAATCACATACGAAACCGGATTGGTGCAGCAGCTTTTTAATGTCGAAAACCGGACCGGCGCAGCAGCTTTTTAATGTCGGAAACCGGATCGATGCAGCAGCTTTTTGCATAGGAATCCGGGCCGGTGCTGTAGACACTACCTAATAATATTGACAACCAGGTGGCTCGGGCCCTCTCCAATCAAATTTTTGATGACCAATTTAAGATATATCATTGGGAGAAATTCAGAGTTTTTGTCCTAGTTTAGTTCTTATGTTTACTAAGAAGTTTTTTGCAAAAGTTAACAGCAACATGAAATAAAAACAATCACTAAATCAATAGTTGCAAAAAAAGTGACAAATCTAGTGGTGCTGTAGTCAACAATGCTCACTGAAAAAGAGTTTTAGGTCTTTTAACCAAATTCAGCACCACAGTCCATCAAAATTACAACAACCCCAACTCAGAAACAGTTTCTGCACAGACTGGTTAGTTTGGTAAGTTACGAAGTCATCAAGCTAAAACAGCAACTTCAGTTGAAAGGTGTAGGGTACAAAATCTGGTATGAAACAATATCTTTCAGATGCTGTTGTTTGTTCAGTTCATTAGCTAAAAGTGATAGAAAAGTAGCTGGTTCCTGCCTCCTGGTCACTTCCTAAACTGGCCAAGCATCATTGTGTTCTTCGAAAGACAATTTATGCATACTTCTTATTGGTGGCCGAGCAGTCTACCTACTGTGGCAGCCCAGCCTGATGAAAGGCTTGCAAACAGAAACCAAAAAATGTGTTCTACATTGCTGCTGCGGCTAGACAGATACAAAGTGTGTGGTTGATTAATAAATTTTCTTATTTTAAGTATGGTAATGCAACGTGCATTTGTAAGTTGTCAAACCCAATAGCCAACAACTCAAACTAGTAGCCAACAACCATCAACCAATAGCCTACAACTTTTCATCTGAAAATTTTGTTCAGTGTGTGTATTTTAGAAAACAGCAGCATAAAATGGCATCTTAAGTGATTTGGTTGTATTTTGCTGAATATTTGTGAGTATATTGTAGAAAGCAACAGCATTAATGATGCAGTCTATCTTAACTGCTACTTGTTTCATTCTGTTGAATTTTTGTCTAGTACCGGTATACTGGAGGCCTACATAGTTGAATGATATTTTAGTGCTGTGGGCACTGGGCAGTCCGCAGTGTTTTAGTGTAATTGTAAGCACTATTTTGATAAACAATTTACTACGTTGTATACCTGTATAGCCTACTCAGATCTGAGATAGTTAATCTATGTTTTAGTAAAAAATTTCTTTCAAAAAAGTTCTAGTGTGGTTGATCATCAAAAACGTTTGAAAATTACTAAAAAGTTATGGGTGTTGTTAAGTATGAGCCGTCGCTTTTTTTTCGGAAGCTCTGCGACCCACGCATGAGTGCGCGTGCGCTCTCTCCTTCTCTTTGGTCTCAGCTATTCCCCAAATCTAGCCCTAACCCTAATGAGTGCATGCATGAGAGGAGCAAAAGCGCTCACGCGCATACACGAGTTGCAGAGATTCCAAAAAAAAAAAGCTGGTGGCTTATACTTAACGGCATCCAAAGTTACCGTACCGGTACATAATTTCAGATTTTTGTCCTGAAAATAACTTTTTGCAGTTATCTCAAAAATCAGTAACTTTAGAAGAAAAGAATTCAGCATATAGGAAACCACATCTTCTGCACATTTTTAGGCTGAAAGTGGGTCTATAACATCAGTAGTTTTTGAGATATGAAATATTTGCAAAAATTGGGATCGCTTCCGTGGAAACAGGCCGGGGGACACTGTCAAATGACATTCGGTGGAAACAGGCTGGGGGACACTGTTAAAAAAAGTTTTTTCCAAAATCGCTTTTTTCCTAAACAATTCTTGTTTTTTTTTTTAAAAAAACAAACTTATTTAAAACCAAAAAAAATTAAAAAAAAACAAAAATTTTTTTTGGTTTAAATAACAATTTTTTTACAATTTTTCATGTAAAACTTTTCATACAAGTGCTATACAGTATGGTTGTTTAAATTTGTCACGCTCACTGCATTCCCTTCAATTAAAATAAAATGGTAGATGAAAACATACTATTAAGAAGAGCTCTCTCAATGCTGCACATACAGACATAATGCTATACTGCTATCTTGAGGATAGCCCTCCGACCTGTCATTTTACCTCATTCTTATGAGGGTCAAGGTCAAAGAGGAACTCTGGAGAGACTCAACAGTTGGACCACACCCAAGGTGTGAGCCAGAGCTCTGCTTATAAGTCAGTGATAGATAGAGAAAAAGGAAAATGGGCTCAGCAGTCACCTTTATCAAAACTTCTAACCCTGCCCTCTGCTGACAAAAAGAAGATATATGTATTCTGCTTAAAGATTATACACAAATGGTGCTGTCTCATTGATCCTTTTCTTTCCAATCACTGCTTGGCTTTTTTCTATAGCCAATCCTTTTTCTGCACTCTCTATTGTGACAATTTTTCTTGACAAGTGTCAGATGATAAGCTTCGAAGATAACTAGTATATAACGTTTTAATCAAAGCAAAACTTTTTTGTTTGAAAACATTTTTTTTTAAGAGCTTTTATTTGAAAAAATGATTTTAAAAATAAAAATATTTTCAAAAAAAACTAAAAAACTGTTTCTTTGAAAAAAAACTTGGAGAAAAACTTGTTTTGGAAAAAAAATTTTTACTTCTGGCTCCTAAGCCTAAAAGTCCCGGCGCATAATCGATTGCAAGTAAATGTACCAAGCCTAAACGTCTGTGCCTAAAAGTCACAGTCCAGCTATTTTTAACTTTGAGACATATCAAATTTATAACTCCATATTTGCTGTTTTTGAGGTCATAGGCCTAAGTATATACAGGTTTGGACTAATATCAGTTTGTTAAGTTACTGTTAGTGTTAATGGTTTTCTGTAAATCGTAAAGTTGGAGTAACTTAAACAATGCCATGCTTTCCAGCAAAACTGCAAGCCCCTGTTAAAGGATTTTGTCGACCAGCTGTTTGGATGCCAGGTGTTAAAAGCTTGCACTCTCACAATGAATGGTATGATCATTTTATGGACTGAGTACTGACAAGACCTTTAAAGTATTTTGATTTTCCAAAAAAGTTTCTAGAAAAAAATATTTGTTTGTGATTTTTTTGTTTGCATTGTATGTTAAAAAGGTTAGCCTTCATGACCACAAAATTGCAAATCTTTGTCTTCTTCTTTCTTCATTGGTTGCTTTTTCGAGAGGGTTGCAGGAGCAGCAGCTTGAGATTAAGCTGCCACAATTTACAATCTTCCATCACCTCCATCATTTCTTTTGGGTGAAGTCCCAAGCGATTCCACCCGAGATCCTTAATGTAATTGATCCATCTAGTTCTAGATCGTCCTACTGGTTTTCTCCCAATTGCTTTGACAAGTAAAGCTTGTTTGGGAAGTCTTTCTCGAGGCATTCTGCTAACATGGCCAAACCAACTAAGCTGAGATCTTTCAGTTTGGAGAAGTAACGGCTTGATGTTAAGAGATTTTCAAATCTTAGAGCTACACACCTTGTTTAACAGTGTAACTTCTCTGATTCTTCGTAAAAACCTGATTTCGGACGCTTGCACTTGTGACGCACTCTTTCGGTCATTCCTCAAACTTCATGATCATAAGTTAGAATTTGGACAAAAACTGTTTTGGAAATTGAGAGCTTTGCCTTTTTTGACATTTTCATTTCATGACAAACTAATAGTGCAAGACTTGAATCATTGAACCTTGCCAAGTCGAGGATCCAATTTTTTGTTATGCCTTCTGTCAGTTGTAAATGCAACCCCAAGATACTTTAACTTCTCTACCTGCTTCGGTGTCACTCCATTCACTTGCAATAAGCACTGATCAGGGTTTCTCAAAAGATCAAGTACTTCAGTTTGGGCCATGCTTATTTTCAAACCGGCAGTGTTGCATGCATCTGCAAAGCTATTTAATCCATGCTAGAGGCCAGATTCTCTGGAGGAAAGTTGAATCAAATCTACAGCGAATAGCAGACAACTGATTTTGCAATCACTCATCAGCTTGACTACATTTGTTGATCCAATTTATGTAAATATTGAAAAGGAGGGGTGACAAAGCGCAAACTTGCCAGACTCCCAACGCCTGCATGGAATGCCTTTGATTGCTTACCATTTATATAAACACAAACCTTTGGTCGTCAGTAGAATGACACAATGGCGCATAGCAACTGGTGATCATTGCCATACTCCTGCAAAACCTTCCAAAGTTTATTCTGAGAAACTCAGTCATTTGCTTTTTTAAGATCGACGAAGCATGCAAAGAGATCTTTGCCATATATACTCCCAAGATTTCTCAAAGATTTGCTTCAGGGTGAAGATTTGGTTCGTGGTGCTACGGCCCAGATGAAAACCTCACACAAAATTATTCAAAAAAAAATTTTTGTGAAGGGTTACAGCCTTATTTTGAAATATTGCTCTCATCGTTTATCCACAATATTTTTGAACAAAGTTTTTGTCAATATAGTATAGTCTACTTAGTGCAGATATGGACTTGTTTTTGACAAAAAAGCGCATACTTTTTCATGGATAAGCAAACACGGAAAAAACAAATATTGTGTAAATTCTCAGTAAACGGTGGTTGGACTGCCAAAATACTTTAACCAAAAAATAGTTGGAATCCAACCCATGACTGAGCTCTTAGCATGACTTCTCTGGGGATTTCTTTACTGCCAAAGCTGCTGCTTTTTGCCCCTCAGTGTACCAAAATTACGAATCAGATAATGATCTGTGTTGTAGCAAGGTGTTGAACGTATCTTTCTTTGCTCGAATAGCTTCTTTGAGCTCAGTCTTGGTTTCATCAAGGTGTTCATTTCTAATATGTGTGTGAAATAGGCAAACCAGCATCACATCATAGTGGCTTGTAATTAGGCCTATGATACAAGATAAAACAGTGTGAGCAAAAAGCGTTCATTTCATTTTTTGTATGAAAATATTAAGTATTAGTGCCAGCATTAATCAAGGTTTTAATTCAATGGGTAGTGGGTATGCAGTATGGTGGTCCTTATTTCAAAAATTTTTGAAAACTATATGGGAACCAAGTTACATGCATAAATAACTATCCAAGAATTCGATTTGTTTGTTTTTGATAGAAAACTGTATATGCAAAATATCTCTCAAAAAAATTAAAGTTTACAGGTTACACATGAACAGCAAAAATTCGAAATTATTCATATACTGTGCTGCAGTATGTACAATTATACATCATATATTTTTTAAAATGTATTTTTCTGTTTTAGCATGAATATCTCAAATGCTGAAAGTAAGAATCTGGTGCTTGCATCACCACCATAGGCGTAGCCAGGATTTTTGATTGGGGGGGGGCCCAAATTCTCAAAAATTCGGCTGTCTTCACCGAAATTGAGAGTGATTTTTCAGCCGAAATCGAAAATTCGAACGATTTTTCCGCCCAAAATCATGTGATCTCCAAAAAAAAAAGGTCTTCACCGAAATTGAGAGAGATTTTTCGGCCGCAACCGTTAGCTTTACTGTTACTTTACTGTTTAATTACTGTTATGTGCGCAATTACTGAAAAAAAACTGCAACTAAACATCGTCAGGCTATGTTGTCATAACTTTTTGTCGTTAGTGGAGTTTTGATTGGGGGGCCCGGGCCCCCTGGGCCCCCCCCCTGGCTACACCTATGATCACCACTGAAGCAAAAGTTGAAGAAAATCAGAAATTGCTGAGAGGTGCCAGAACTAATTATGGCGCCCTAACTTATGCTCGCCATAATCAGTTTACGATGCCAGACTGCACAGTAAACTGATGGCAAGCATAGACCAAAGCATCATTTCTTGCATCTGCACAAAACTTGCCAAAACGTGGAAAATATCTTGGAGTTACAAAAAATAAAGCAAAGCCGCATTGACAAGAGAATTGGGGCAACCATAATGAAAAAATTCTCTGGTTCACATCTGAGAAACTAGTGGCTTAGGTTTTTTTGAACGAGGTTCAAGACGACCTGAAGCAGCAAATGGTCGCAGCTCTTTACAAAGATGGAAACTTTATGAAGCATGCCATTGAGAAACAACAATTTGGAAAAACTGGTTTGCTGATTAAACGCAATTAATTGGCTTTTTCCAAAAAATGAAAATGGATCAAAAATTTCTGTCAATTTACTTTGATTCTTGAAGGGAATTATCAGGCTCATTGATGACGGTCATAAAGTTGGTTCAAGAAATCAAAGTCCATAATGCAACTGCAGAGTGGGTGTGACAGTGGCACTTATGTAGAAATACGTCTAGCTAATTGAAAAATGTGAAGAAGATTAGTTGCAGTTTCACATGCATTTTGCCATAAAGCATACCATACGTATGGTTTTGGCAGTGAGAATAAAGACAGCATAGTGAGCATACTACTTACTTGGGCAACATGCAAGAAGGTGGGTTACACTAGTAGTATGGTTTTGGCAGTGAGAATAAAGACAGCATAGTGAGCATACTACTTACTTGGGCAACATGCAAGAAGTTGGGTTACACTAATAGTATTACTGCTTTTGAACAGCTAATATTCTGCAAACAGCAAAGCCCTTATCTTTGCAAAATTGAGTATTTATAAAAAACTTTGTTGCCTTTGTACAACCTTTGAATGTTTTGCTATCTTGAATATTTTTCACATGTGATGGTTTTAGCCTAAAAATAGCACATTTACTTCGGTTCCATGATAATTTTATTGTTTAATTTTTGCTGTGTATTGAAGGACCACCCTAGTATGCAGGTTAAAAGTATAGTTTAAAGCTTTGAAATTGAAAGAATTGACTCATCAAATATGAACTCTTTAATTTGTATTTTGCACTAAATTTTAGAAAGAGGTATTTGCAACTTTTGAAAAATTGAATTTCTTTAACTCAGATGCTTGATGCAAGGGGATTATTCTGGTGTCGTTAAGTATGATTCGTTGCTTTTTTTTTCGGAAGCTCTGCAACTCGTGCATGAGCATGCCTGCTCTGTCACCTCTCCAATCTAAGCCAATCTAAGCTACTATATTCCCCAAATCTAGCCCTAACTCTAATGAATGCACGCATGAGAGAAGCGAGAGCACGCACGCTCATACACGAGTCGCAGAGATTTCAAAAAAAGCTGACGGTTTATACTTAACGATGTCCGATTGTTCTATGCTTTTTGTATAAACATTACAAGACACAAATCTTTATCTTAAGCAATTTTTTAGTTGGCTATTGGATGGTGACCCAACGCATTGTATAGATGAGATATTGATTGCTGTTGAACGTCTTAATGAGATTGAGCATCCTAATGAATATTATGTCAATAAAGTGCGCTATGACTTGCATTGGGTACAAATATTCTGCTATTCTCCAACTGGATGGCTTGATGTCTTGGAAATAACTTTTATGTTTGCTGGTGAAAATTCTTCTTTTGCAAAGGTATAGTACCATACTGGGTATTAATTTTTTTTGGAAAAATTAAATTCTTCAATAAAATATGTTTAGTTGAACTCGAATAAAATTCACTCCTGAACCACAATAATCACCTGATGCTTGTTTGCAACTGAATTAATTTTAAACTTTGTATTATACTGGAATTTTTTACTTTGGTTGTATCCAATAACCAAGATTAAGAAAATTTGCAGATTTTTAGTTTTGCTTCTAATTCTTGGTCTTATTAGCACAAAGTAACCTAAATTTTTAAGCTTGAAAAGGTTTTGCTTTGATCCTTAAACGTAACAGCGACATGTTTTACAGTAGATAGCCTTTCGTGTAGCACTTCCATATTTGTTTCCTTATTTTAAAATGTTGCTAGTTTTTGTTTTTAGTTTGCTAATGACTTAAACTTTGGCATGTTACGTTAAAATGACAAACTAGCTAATTTTTGTTATAAACAAAACAGCCTTAAAGTTCATTTTAATATCAGACGTTTCGAACTAACTTAGTTTTCAGTAGTAGTAAACTAAAAAATAATGTAGTGCTGACTCATACCAAAGCTTACAAGCTGACAAGACTGTTTTTTTCAGGTGGTATCGTCTTCAACTGGGCTTTTACCTGCATGGCTGCCACTTGGCTTTTTGTGCGACATGGTAAATCATAAGTATGAGTTATGAATTTATAAATGAGCAAACGATTTGTAACTAGAGATGTAAAAAAACGTTTTTTTGCACTTGTTTTTTTTGCATTTTTTTTTTCTTTGTACTTGGCAAAACAAAAATTAAGGTTGTTTTTTAAATAAAGCAAAGCAATTAGCATCAAATCGCACGACTAACAAGGCAGAGTATCGCATATCAGAGCTCTAAGCAGGCCGACAAGCACAGGTCTAAAGCTGAAAATATAAGCCCGAACCCGAAAATGATTTAAAGGCAAAACTAGGCTCAAAAATTAAGTTAGATCTGAGAAATTATTCAGTTATTGCTCGTATACGGTTAAAATTAAAACATACATTGCTAATCGATTGTAATGTAATAATCCCCTGCCTGGGCCAAATCACTAACAAAATTTAACCCCAAAGTGCAAGGTTTTTAACGTGTTTTGGACTCAAATTAAACAGAGGAAGTAAACGGAGGATTGAACAATTGAATTTTTTAATTGGTTTTTAAATGTTAAAAATCTATTTCTTTTGAAAGGTTCTGAACACGCTCGAAATGTGATCCAATGACATTAAAAAAGCTTTTTCCTAAATATTACAAAAAATTGCCCAGCGGCTGGGGGCTTTAGCACAATCCTGGTTAAGTGCCAAACCAGGGCAGGGCTTCTAATCTTCCATTCTGCGATATCTTTGTCTCACAAAAAGTTTCTCTTTCGAAAATTTCATATGACGTCATTGTATGTGATTTGTGGTTTGGGCCCCCCAATCAAAAATATTCGCTACCCTTATGCTTAAAACCTTGCATTTTGGGTTAAATTTTGAAAGTAACTTGGATCAGAGGATGTGTGAAGCAAGGTACATTGCCTACTGCAATATTTTCTCTAGCAAACTATAAATTACTCAAGGAGTTACCTCGGAATTTTTTGTTTTTTATTCTTTTTTTCTTAAAAAAAACCAAAAAAACAACACGTTTTTGTAAAGAAAAAACAAATGCAAAAAACATTCACATCACTATTTGTAACTACCATAGATGGATCAATTACATTCGGGTTCTCTGATCTGAATACCGTAAAGTGCGGCGGCGTAAGATCTGGCTACTGCTCCCACAACCCTTACAGAAAAAGCGGGCAATGAAGATGGAAAGATAATGGGTGCATTATTTAAATGCTTCATAAAATTAAATTTACAATCGAACTCTGCGAGGATATGTGGTCCAACAGTACCGAAGAGAAAAAAGTTTTATCATTGGCGCTAGGCTGTTTTTCTTCCATCAAATGCTTACGTTTCAAAAATTTGCTGTTGA
The DNA here is from genome assembly GCA_963965965.1 of Trididemnum nubilum. Taxonomy (NCBI): domain Eukaryota; kingdom Metazoa; phylum Chordata; class Ascidiacea; order Aplousobranchia; family Didemnidae; genus Trididemnum; species Trididemnum nubilum. The sequence goes on from OZ014472.1 coordinate 12,621,133, forward strand.
TGAAAAATCTCTAGCTGTGTTAGTTTTTTTAATGCACTCATTGAAGTTAGGGTCCGCCCGAGCAAAGCTATATACGAAAATTTGGCAAAAATATTTTTGAGACTGCAATATTCGTCCACCCTCCATACGTTTTACTTTTGAAGAAAATAAGAAAAAAAAGACACTTTGATGATGTACCGCTGTGGGTCGCCGTGGTACCAATTTGGCGCGAGTGCTACTGATTTGGCGCGAGTTCAAGTATGACATTTATAGACTACCAGCCAGCAGTTGAGGTCGCACTTCAATTGGAAAGTTATGAGAGAAAACGTTAAGTTTGCTGTTGCCAGCTAGTGAAGATGTTAACTTGTCCAAAAAGGCCCAACTCCAGTCTGCTAGTAGCTTAGCAAGCTTGCTACTCCTGACTCTGCAGTGCATAGTTGTGACAAACCTTTGCAAGGAAAGCACGGAAAAATTAGGTAGGATATACGTATCTTGGTAATGCAGTAGGTTACCAGTACTAGTAGTTGTATACCGTAGCCTACGGTACCGGTTATTGATTGGTACTAGTAGTCTAGTTTGACGGCATTCCCAACAACAAACTTAGATGTACTACCGGTAATCTGGTGCTGGTAAAAGCCAACGAATGCTTTGTTATGGAAGCGACTTTTTACCATTATCAGTATGTAAGGTACCAGTGTATCTTGGTAACCCACCAATGCAGGTAGGTCTGCAAAAGTTTTTTGGAGAATTTTGAAACTTTCGAGATTTTTGAAAAATTCATGTATGGGCAACGGATGGCCACTGCAACCGTAATTAGAAATATAGTATTCTACCAAGTGGGCATTCACTTGCACATTATTGACTGGTGAGGTGGCAGAAGACGTGATAAGTGCGTAGTTTTTTCGCTGTCTCTTTGCCAACCTTGGTGAATAAATTGGATTGATTGATTTGTGAACGCAGAATACCAGTAACGGCAGTGCTTATTTGATGCAACTCTTGAATGGCCCATTGGCCATAACTTCATCACTTCAGGCCATGGGGCAAACATTCATTGGTTACTTTTATAGATAGCCCACCAACAGCCTCATATACATCTTTGAAAGGAGTCAAATACGGAGTCTTCAGATTGGTTATGAAAGCAGTTCGTGCTTCCATTTTGTGAACTGCTAATTTTTCTCAGTTTCAATTATTTTGGTAAAAACACATTTTGTAAAAATAACATCATTCTTATTGCAAACAGCATGGGCTTATCTCGGCCTACACCAGTACTACTAACTAATCTTGTTGAATTATGTGACAAATTCTGACAAGAAAATATATGGCACCAGTGTACAAACCCATTTATTGGTGGTACATCATACCGGTACAATGCGGATAGCAAATCTTACAGTCTGCCCTGTATTGGTGGGCAACCTAGGTACACTGTGGTAGTACCTAGGTACACTGGTTCTGGTACGGTAAAAAGTCGCTTACATAACAAAACATCGATTGGCTATTACCAGTACCAGATTACCGGTGGCAGATTTATAGTTGGGACTTCGCGTGAGTGCGTAGTATCTTTGTTTTTGTTCGGGAAGTTTGGCGGATGAGGATTGATTTGCTCACAACTAGCAATTGGTAAAGCGTAGAAAATTGAAATTTGGACTCAACATGGGAATTAATGAAAGCGTCATGTGTACCAATTTCGGGGATGCTAGGTCACGTGATCGTAAATTGAGACACAAAAAAACATAAAAAAATGCGATTTTTGACTTGAAAATTTATTAATTCGCATATAACTCAAAAACCACTGGGCGAGTGGGCGTGCGCAGCTGAAATTTGCTCACAATGTGGGTAATTTTAAATGCTTCATGCAAACCGCGTTTGCGGGCACCCGGTCACGTGGCCAAAATGTTACAGGACGAAAATGGGCAGAAAGTGACGATTTTGAACTGATATATCTCGGTAAATACAGATTTTGATGAAAAATGATTTGTGTTTTTGAGCACACTATCAACTGCTTTTCTTTTGGTTATGTTCGTTTACCCCAACTTGAATACTATTTTTTTTGTCTTTTTTCTAACCTTTTTTTTCTTTTTCTCCGGCTATCTACTTTTAAACCGTTAAATGCACTTTGTTCAAAGTTTCAGCGATAAAGATATCAGGGAGGATTAGTGCGGGAATGAAGTCAGGGCTGCCAGGTTGGGGTGATCCTCAATTGGGCCGTCCAAAATTTTGAAGTTTTAAACCGTTAAAGGTTAATGGATCAAAATTTCGGAATGCGTAGATATTAAAAATAAAATAAACTTAACAAAAATTGGGGGTTCAATGATGGGGTTTCCCCCTCAAACGGTCCCTCCAAAATTTAAACTTTTTAACCTTTTAAGCTAGGCCTACGAAATTTTTATGGTTTGGTAAGTAAATATAAAGATAAAATTTGACAAACTTTAGGGGAACCAAAATGGGGGTCCCCCCAAATGAGGCCGTCAAAATTGTAACTTTTTAACCACTCACGAATATTTTTAACCACACACATGAAATTTTCAGGATGGGCAAATATAAAGAAAAGATAAAATTTGACAAAATTGGAGGTACCGAAATTAAAGGATACCCTAAACAAGGCCTCCAAAATTTTGAACTTTAAACTATTGGAGCTAGATGGATCAAATTTTCGTAATGGGTAGATATTAAAAATAAACTAAACCTAACACAAAATGGGGGATTTCCCCAAACAAGGCCCTCCGAAATTCAAACTTGTTAACCTTTCAAGCTAGACGCATGAAATTTTTAAGGTAACTAAACATAAAGGAAAAATAATATTTGGCAAAATTTGGAGGTACGAAAATGAGGGGATGCCCCTCAAACGAGGCCACCAAAAGTTTAAACTTTTAAACGGTTAGAGCTAGATGGATCAAATTTTCGGTATAGGTAGATATGAAAAAGAAACTAAACTTAACAAAAATTGGGGGTTTCCCCTTAACAAGGCCTTCCAAAATTTAAACTTTTTAACCTTTTAAGCTGGACAAATGAAATTTTTAAGGTAACTAAATATAAAAGAAAGATAAACTGTGATCAAATTTGGGGGTTCCAAAATCGAAGGTCCCTCCCCAAACAAGGCCGCCGAAATTCAAAACTTTTAACTATACACGTTAGACAAATGATGATAAGATAATTTTGATAAGATAACAATTATGAAGATAAGATAATTTTTGACAAAATTCGGGGATACCAAAATAGAGAGATCTCCCTAAAATGAGGCTGCCAAAATCAGAGGCGTTGCTAAGAATGGTGGCACTCGGGGCGGGGTTTTGTGGTGGCACCTTTGGAGACCAACAAAAAAAAAGTGTTTACCGCAAAATTAGTGGGTTTTTGGTCCAAAAGTATGTGAAGACCGAAAAAAAAGATCTTCGCCTAAAAATCAGTGGGTTTTTAGTTAAAATGAGGATGGGGACGACCAAATAAAGTGAAAAAAGTAAGGTATTCACCACAAATCGGTAGAGTTATGGTTTCACGTCATAATATGGTGTCACCCCAAAACAGTGACATCCGGGGCGGGCCGCCCCCCCCCCCCCTAGCAACGTCACTGGCCAAAATTCAAACTTTTTAACCCTTACGTTAGACAGATGAAATTTCGGAATAGATTAATAAAAGTTAAAGATAAAATATGACAAAATTTGGAGATACCACAATGAGGATGTCCTTCTCAAACGGGGCCACCAAAATTTAAACCGCTCACGCTAGACGCATGAAATTTTGAGGATAGACAAGTACGAAGAAAAGATAAGATTTAACAAAATTTGGGGGTACCAAAATGAAGAGATCTTTATCTAGCAAGAACGCTAGAATTCAACTTGAACCGTTTACAGTAGACTGATGAAATTTTCAGATTAGGTAAATATGAAGAAAAGATACAATTTGACCAAATTTGGGGTTACCACAATGGGGGATCCACCTCAAACGAGAATGCCAAAATTCAAACATTTTACCTGTTTAAGCTAGATAAATCAAATTTTCAGGATTAGCAAATATCAAGGAAAGACAAAACCAATTTCAGGCACCTAGTCCTATTTTATTTTGTTATCATAGATGACAAAATAAAATTGTTATGATAAACTAGGTGCCACAATTGGAGAGTCCTTCTCCAACACGTCCTTCAAATTTTTAACCACTCAAGCTAGACTAACAAAATTTTTAAGATAGGTAAAACTTTAATATGAAAAAATATTGAGGATCTCATATTATAGGGGTCCTCAAATTATGTTGACACCTCCCCCCATTAACTACAAAAGCTAAACAAATTAAATGGATAGGTCAATATAAATCAAAGATAGATAACAACATTCTGTGGGCGGCATTGAGGAGACCGTGCCAAATGAACCTCATAAAATTCTAAAATCTTTAGTATGAAGTACTGCAGTTAGACGTATCAAATTTCAGGAGTACCGATAGGCTATTAGTAGAAAAAGATAAAACATGCCAAACTTGGTAATGCCATGTTGAATTAGCCCGAAAGATCGTGTTTATTAAAGGGTGTATAAAAAACTGCGATCGTTTACAAAGTTATTCTTATCGACCTGTGACAACTTGTAAGTGAAACATTAAAGCCCCCTCCTCCTCAACAGCATAAACTAAAATCACAAAATTTGCAAATTTAAAACAGGCATTTATTTAAGTTTTTTACTAAATCGTTCATGTTTTGCCTCATAGCCTTCATTTTCGAGTGCTGTAATTTGACAAATTGCCAAAAAAGAATTAAAATTTATTTTCCCTGGTTAATTTCCAAACAACCGGTATACCAATACTATATGTTGAATTGCGATGCAAAAGAACGTTTTCAGAATCATACATGGCTGTTACTTTCGTTGATGTAACGAAATTTGCTTGTGAGTAGCTGGAATTTTAAAGACCGCTTTATGTTATTTTAAATGGAGTGAAAAACTGTTAAGAACTTGTAAAATGTGCTGAGATTTGACATTGTATTGTAAACTGTTATGCAAGGTTTTTGAATTGCGTTACTCGATTATTTTTGATAACTTTGAGAGATTTAAATTTTGAACTCGAATAACCACAAAGCGATTTAAGTAAGTGAAACAAAATTTGAAAGGGGCGCATTTGAATTATTGATCGGACTATCAACGACTACATTTTTTACAAATTCATTCAAAGCAATCGGATCATTATTTTAAAGTTTAATAAAGTTCAATGAAAGTTGGATAATGCCGCGAAGTCCCCAGATATGGCTCGCGGTGTGACGTTCTAGTTTGTGGTTGGGAACAGTTTCAAACTAGACTACTAGTACCGACCAATATACCGTACCGTAGGCTGCGGTATATAACTACTAGTACCGATAGCCTACTGCATTACCAAGATACGTATATCCTACCTATTTTCCGTGCTTTCCTTGCAAAGGTTTGTCACAACTATGCACTGCAGAGTCAGAAGTAGCAAGCTTGCTACGCAACCGACAGACTGGAGTTAGGCCTTTTTGGACAAGTTAAAATCTTCACTAGCTGGTTACAGCAAACTTAACGTTTTCTTTCATAACTTTCCAACTGAAGTGCGACCTCAACTGCTGGCTGGTAGTCTACAGACGTGATACTTGAACTCGCACCAAATTAATAGCTTTCGCGCCAAATCAGTAGCACTCGCGCCAAATTAGTACCACGGCGACCCTCAGCGGTTCGTTATCAAAGCGTCTTTTTTTCTGATTTTCTTCGAAACTAAAACGTCTGGAGGGTGGACGAATATTGCAAAAGTTTTAGAATTATTTATGCTAAATTTTTGTAAATAGCTTTGCTTGGCGGGACCCTAGCTTCAAAGCTTGTCGGTTTCAAGTTAGTGAAATTTACTAAAATTATGCTATTAAAGATAATTGTAATGCACAACAATTTTTTTCCTTTAATTTGCTTTCTGAGCGATCAAAAAATGCTAATCCAAGACTTGTAAGTCTGAAAACGGTTTGGTTGTTTAATTTGATGTATCTTCCATTCACGATAAAGGTACAACGAGTTTTCAATTGTTCACTTCATTTCTGATCAAAACGCCTTAACCCCCATTTGCACATGTAATTCCACATGCTACAATTTTTTGTTTCAGCTGCTTTGCTGGTTTCCGTTTAGTGATAATGGCTCCAACTCGATTCGATGTCAGTCTTTGCGTGAAGTTCTGCCTTTTACCATTGTTTTGTTGGATGGAAAGGAGAGTGATAAGCTGTTATCCAGAGGAAGTACCAAATCACCATTTTTTACCGGGGAAAAGCGGAAGCTCCACTAAGTGCAGGCTTTTCATTGTTCGCTCATCAATGATACAGCGTGTTGTGTGAAATAAACTGCGTCAATACCTGCTCTGTTATTATTAATTGATATGGCGACGCGGAATGTTGTTACTTGAAAAAATTAATGAAGAAGAAAAAATGTTTTAGAACTTTACATTGTTTTGAGATTGATTTTTGTTTAGTTTCATTTTTTGCTTTTAAAATGCAGTTTTTTCTTTTTTGTATTTATGAATTGCAGTGTTGGTGGCTTCTATTTTTCATTGTGTCTATGTGTTTGCGTTTTCCAATTTCAGGTTTTTCATTCAAGTGATTCAGCCGTTTAGAAGTGTGCGAACTATTGGTATAATACTCAATTAGTTGCTATGATCGTAAATATTTCGCAATTGAATCGAGACAACAACCAGGGACGTTTATACTCTGGGATTTTTGGGCTTCGACAGGTTTGTGCTTGGAAAGGTTTAGTTGAAAGCACCATTGATCCCATTTATCACTAGCATCAGATATACATATTGATGATAATTTTAAATATGGCAATTTGAAACAACCAACAATTTACCAACGCTACAGGTAAACTGTATTGTGCTTTTCAGTGTTCTTGAAAAGTATTCGATACCGGTAGCAGTTGTGGTCAGACCAATATCAAATACGCTAACTTCAATACTATTTGGATAAGCTAACCCCTAAGCCTAAAGATACCATAAAGGTTAGACAGAGTGTAGGGTTTTTAATATTTTTATCTGGGTTGTTAAATATTCACGCTCCAGTTACATGGACTTGTTATTATTGCGTCATCATGATTTTTGTAAAATTCGTCATTTTTGATATGTTTTTATTTCATGAATTGGCTTAATTTATTGTTGTATTCACGGGAAGGACTTGAAAGTTTCATTGGGACCCTAACAGTCTAACTGTCACATTGACTCGGCCTGGCAAAAATCTTGCAAGCAGAATCCAAAAGGAGTAAGCCTACTTGGCGTTGATGTGGTAAGACAATGGCTTGGACTGGGGATGGTTCATACGCGTGGTTAAATAAACTTATTACCGGTCTAACAGCTATTATTTCACATATTATTGCAGTAATGCGTTTTGTTTATGTTTAACTTTAGGTGATTAAATTTTAAAATCGAATCTTTTCCCGATCAAAACGCTCCGAAATTACTGAAAAAAATATAATTGCATGTGTAAAATGTAGCCTACCTATTTGATGCACAAAATAAAATAAGGGGTGAATAATATAAATAAAAGTAAAAGATTAACTAGTTTTTGGTTGCATTTAAATCTTTTATCTTAAAAATACAAAAAAAGTCGGGAATTTGATTCAATCGAACTTGAGTGGCGAGTATAAACCTATGCACTCATAATACTTCCATATCACTGAAAACATGTTCCTTTCAAACAAGTTTAGAATCGTCTGCGACATTGTGTATCTGATGGTGGTGATAGTAGGCACATAAATGCATCAGGGCGTAAAAGTCCTTTATAGTGGCATTTAAGTCAAGTTTTTCACTGTTAACAAAAATGTTGGGAAAAGCCTAAAATAAATCTTGACCAAATTTGAACTTTTTACATTTTGCTTTTTTTAAGATATTGTTGTTCAAAGTTAGCAATTTTCTCCTTACTTCAGTGTTGTCTTTGTGGCAATATAATTGTGGCAAAAGATTAACTTTTGGAAAGCTGGCTTACATTTACTTGAAAAGCAGCTAATTTCCAATTCTGATCCTTTGCTTTGTTTTACTACATTACTGTCGCAAAACACTTGCTGAAAGTTAAATGATACCATGCAATAACTTTTTTAGAATTTTGTGTATAATTGGCAACCCTGGCAACATTTTAAGATGAGAAATTTTGAGAACGAAAGGTCGTAGAAAGCTTAAACATGGTGAAGTTGTTTTGCATTATGTATTATGTGTGTGTCGTATTAAATTTCTTTTTAAGGCAAGAAAAAATAGCAGTTTTTTACGATAATTGTATATTGACGCCTTTCTATGTCCTACTTATTTACAAGCTTTATGACGCCAAAAACAAAATTTTAATTTTTTTGCGCTAGTAACCGAAAGACCGAACCACCAGGCAAACGATTACGCAGATTCTCTTGCGTCAAAAATAAAGATCACGCTACAAGTATATGATTTTATTCACGGTTTACGACCTACGTGTTCTTATAGCAGCGGTAGATCACGAAAATATTTTTTTTTAATCTAATTTGAGAAAAAAGGTTCGCGTTTAAACTCTCTTTTAATTAAGTTTGTTAAATCGTTCGAATATTTTGTTAAGATTCCGATATCAAAATACATTATAAGTTCTATCTAGGACAGGAGTATCAAAAGTTTTGAAAGTTTTTAAAGAGCGTGCCGCATTACGCTTTTATTAGCGGGACGCAGAGTTATAAAATGTTTGGATAATTTTTATCCCGATTGCTGCTCATATAGGTTTTGAATTGTACCTAGTCAGATAATTCTTTAACTGGAGTTAACATTCAATAACATTTAACTAACTTTTATGTTCACCAAACATTAAAGGTTCAATTATCGAGTAACTTTTTACTACTAGACAAAAACAATTCTGTTTATTGCACAGCACCATCAAGAATTTTGCTAAGTGAAGAACTAAAACCAATAGCTCGCATTTTTCTGTGCGGAAGTTTGTGCAGTATTCGGTACCTAACGGGTTGAATAAACTGCTGCTCGTTTAAAATGCACCATGGACGACAACTGGGCGGTTTTTGTAATTTCATGAGAAAAAAACGTATTTTGATGTCATTTGAAAGAAATTTCGAAACTTTTTAGAGCAAAGTTTAAGAGTCAAATTGCTAAGTCAATTTATTCCCCCTCTTTAGGTCAGGTGCACAACATATTCAAAAGATAGCATATTTGGGTAAACGTTTTTAAATTGCTTGACCTTAAAGTGAGGGTGGTTCAGCCCCCGCTACGCATGTTTCCCAATAATTGCACTGCTGAACACATCTTTGACAAACTGTAAGGTATACAATTGCTGTGACTTTTCGTTTCGAAATGCAAACTACGCGAGTGCGCCGTGATAACAATGTAAATGATAAAGCAAAAATAGTTACACCGTAGCTTATGTAGCGCTGACGAAACGCAAATTTGCTGCTTTCTATTGTACTAGTAGTGGCATTATTAACCAAATAACCATCACCAAAAATTGATTGAAACTTATGTTTCAAAAATACATTGTCAGCAAATTTGACGAAAACATTTTTTGTTGAAAAAGTGCCAGCATCGAAAGAAACTTGTAATAACTTTGGAGACCAGTCGCGGCCGCAATAACTTATTGTGCTGGCTGCACTTTGGGCAGTCTTGATCTAGTATCTTATTGTGGACAGCTCTGATCTAGCAATAGTAGGCTATCTTACTTCATATGCGCAATGATAAGTTGGATTTGTCATTTGAACCAAATATTAAAGGCACGAAGTGGGTCGGAAAGGCGACGGATAACTTACCATTAACGACAGTCGTCGCCTGTGGGATAATGGAGTGCCCGCTCTTAGTGCAATGGTTATAGTTATTCTATTCCGGGCTTTGAGCTGGGCGCCGGAGTTATTGCCTGTGGTCTCTGCCACTTAATATGAGCTGAGCTAGTGGACAGTGGTGTACGCAGGATTTTCTAAAGGAGGGGGGGGCGGAAATTTGTGAATAACGCACATCAAAAGAAAAAATTCTCCACTCAGAATCAGTTCGTTTTTCTGCCCAAAATTAGGTGAAGACCAAAAAAAAAAGGTCTTCACACAGATTTAATCTGGTTTTTGCAGGGATATATAGAAACATCAAGACCGGGATTGCTTGCTGAATTTTAGGGCGGACAACAGAAGGGTTACTTGGAAAATTTTGTTTATTGCATTGCTATACCAACTATTGTGCAAAATATAATGCTTTCAACCAAAGTTAACAAAATGACAAAAATAACGTAATACTGACGTCATTATGATACCCATAGACAGGAAAATACATAAAAAATGTGCAATATTTTCCAAATGAAAGTCGTGTGCCATTACTAACTGTAAGCTATTGATTGATTTTTTTTGCATTTATATACAATAGTGTGCAAATTAATTGGGACAAAACGAAGAGTGTCAAAAAATTAGGAAAATTCTCAAAAACGCGTCTTTAATCCAAATTATATCAACTCTAGCACGTTCAATAGTTAATATATCCTTCTTTTGCCTTTATGAGCTTTGAAATTCGTATTGGCATGAAATCAACTAGGGTTGAGCAAATATCTTTAATTTCTTCATCATGGTACCAAATTCGTATTTTGGCTTCTATAAGTTTGGTTTTAGTTGTGCAGTCACGTACTTAAAGACACCTTTTTATGATAGCCCACAAGTTTTCGATGGGGTTTAGGTATGGGCAGTTGCCAGGCCAGTCTAGCAAAGTTAATTTCGATTTTTAAAAAAATGTTTGCATTTTTTTGAAGTATGGCATGGTGCATTGTCCTGCTGAAACACACCACTGCCATCTGAGAATGATTTTTGCATCGTTGAAACCAAGTCTTTTTCCAAAATTTAGTTGATTTCATCATTCCTTCGCTTGTACATAATCTTCCAGTATCATTAAGAGTGAAGCAACCCCAAAACATTTTCTTTAGGGGGTGTTTCGGGGCCTGTAGAATATAAAAGGTATTGAGTGGTTCTCCAACACTTCGTCTTACATATTGAGATTTGAGTCCATGCACTTCAAAATGGCTGTCATCTGAAAACAACTTTTATTCATTCCTGTTTTCCCTTTTATTGTATTTGTTACCCCATTTTAGGCGTTTCTTTTTCATAGCAACTGTTGGCAATTGCTTCTTGCAGGGACTTCTGGCTTTTCTTCCAACTTCAAGAAGTCGCTTTCTTATGGTTGACGAATCCACGTTGACTCCTGCAGTTGCTAAATCTCTTTGAAGGTCCTTACTAGTTTTTCTAAGGTCTTTAAAAGTATTTTGCAATATCCTTTTGTCATCACGAGTGGTCGTTTTAAGCTTTCATTCATGCTGATCCCGCCTTTTAGTTGTGGTGACGTCACCATTGGTATCCATCATTTAAAAAATTCGCCCCACATTTGATTTTGACACATTCAGCTTCTCTTCTATTTTTCTTATTGTCATATTAGAGTGTTGTCGTAGAGTAACAATTAGTGCCCTCTTTCTTGGAGCGATATTCATTTTATTGCAAACAGGCAAATAGTAATATGCAAAAATCAAAATAAAATTTTTGGCCACGAATAAGTTTACTACATAATTTAACATAAAAAATCTTTTAATCTGAAAAAATAGAGCATAAAAGCAGTTAACAATGGTTCATATTCTTTACTTCGCTTATTAATTATCATTACAATACTATCTATCATACATTCCCTAAACTAACCTAAACAAAATTCTAAAACTGCAAAAATATAGTTTTGTCCAAATTAATTCGAACACTACTGTACCTGTTAGGGTCCACGACAACTGACCGCGAACCAACTGACGCCGATTGGCTGAGAAGGCCGATCATAAAATATTCTACCACCTCAAAGCCATCTTGCCCAAACCCTCACTTAGAGACAAAATCACTAGTAATCGTTGGTTCGCGGTCAGATGACTTGGCTTGACGAAGCTCAGCTAAAAGTTAAGCAAAAACCTTCTAATCATGGTTGTCGAAAGCAACAACGCTCTAATGCGTTGCGCCAAACTTGCGATGTAAAAGGGACGAAGGGTTTGATAAGAGACACAATATATATATATACACATCAAGAAAAAATGTGTCTAAGAACGTACACAAATAATATCCACTGCGGTTATTCACCAATGCGATATAATATACACATTTAGCCAAATAAAAACACTTCTTTCTAGAAGTTAAAAGATTTGTTTTCAAACGTTTAGGCAAAAACTGAACAAAATTATAAAATTCTGACGATCAGTTGCTATGAAGAGAAAAAGTTGGCGTAACAAATAACGAAAACTGCTACATGGAAATACAGTAGGCCTATGTCACCGTTTCTGTTGATGAAAAACAAAAAAAAAACAAAAACTTATGACAGTTGTGAGGGTAAAAAAAACAAAAAACACTGAAATATAAATTATACGCCAATCAGATTGTGTTACTTGTAATACGCTTGACAATGAAGAAAAATAATATTACTAAACTGCTACAACACTACAGTTCACAGTGGTTAGTCGCAGGTCAGTATTAGAAAAAAAAAACACATTGAAGCTCAACATAAAAGGTGCAATGGATACGTAAAAAAAAAACAAAAAAAAAACAGAGCTATGGCGTTAATTTTACGGAGGATTTTAAATAACAAGCACATTCCTGAATGCGTTTCAACAGCAAAGCCATAAAACCTTAATCACGACTGTGATTCAGAAGTATAGTGCAGAAATTCTGAACATGCATATTAGGGAAACAGTTAGTTTCTGCTTCACATATCCTTTCTCTGAGCTGATGGGCAGCATCACTAGGTATGCTCAAAGAGCCTTTGCATTCAAATAAAATCTGGCACATGGTTGGTCACTTTCACCACAACCGCATAAAGGTGTATAAACTGTAAACATCAGGAAATTTATCAAATAAAAAGGAATTCAGCAAATTATTTGGATAAAAAAAGCTTAAAAGTCTTAGTTTTTCGGTTAACAAAAGAATCAAAAGAGAGACACAATAATAGCTGCTCGTTGAAGTTTCACCATTCAGTGAAATAATATCCAAAAAGTATATATATTTTGTTACATTTTAAACTGATAAGTGTTACTCTACATTCTGAAACACCTGCCAGCATTGTAATGTATAGTCACTATAAGGCACAATAACACCTGCACACAGAAGTTTCATCTTTACATCCTTTGGCTACGAATCTAATGTTCAATTTAAAATATTTGAAAGAAAAGTAAAAATTACTTGAGTCTTAACTAGGAAAGAAACAGCGCAAAAACTACAATTTTAAGCAAATTGAAAAACACTCTTAACTAAATGATAATTATTTGTCAAAGAGGTCACAACTGTATACCAAACAACAGTTACCTTTTGGCAAACAAACATACGGTTTTGAATTTACAAATATCAGTTAACCATGATACTTAAACTTGAAGCACTTAAAAACACAAAAGCTTCCAGCTGCATAAAATAAAAAATAAGTTGACTATATCTGTTTCCTTATTTGATTCACATTACAGTATAGCCCACATAGTACACGAGCCACAGTAGATGGGGAATATTGCGTAGATGTTTGTGAATTTAACTTTCTAATGGTGCGTGCCATTTTCTCGGGAGGTGCAAGAGTGCATTGGTTGATTTTTTTCAACTCATTCTTAGCAAAGCAGTTGAATATTGCTTGCAGTATCAACACAAAATTATTGTGCCCTTGAGTACCGGTTTGTTCAGCCAAAACTACATACGTGTCGGATTCCGCAAATTTTGTTGCAGCAAAAATAATTGCCGCCCTCTGATTTTTTGTGGACAACAGCTTACTTCATGCAGATTGCAAAAGAAACAGTTGCAATGTTACTCAGAATCATGCGAAATTTTAAATTATTACTTTATTAGTATTGCTACTGGGTGGTAGATATCACTGATTGCTTTGCTTTGTTTGTTCCGTGTTGTAAACAAAAAGATGAGAATGCTATTTGTATTCTTATTTATGACTTGACCAAAAGTTGTACCCCAGTATTCCACATGCAAAGAGCGCATTATAAGCAATTAATCAAATCGCTTGTTCAGATTACCAAAAAATTATGAATGATAAGTTTTTTTAGCTAATTGTGCAGAGACTTTTCAATCCTTTCCGATAAATACTGCAATATTTTCTGGTTATTACGAGAAAGATTTTAGTGTGTACTACAAAAGTTTATGTTTTAATTTTCATTACAGGTGTTTTCAGTGAATCGACTGTTAGAGGTTTGGAATTTTACAGTGATAGTCATCCTTCTTTTAAAGACACTGCTAGATATATCAAATTTATTTTAAATATCTGGAAAATTATGTCGTTAAAATCTCCTTCAAAAGGTACGAGATGTATCTTGGTACTCTGCAATTTTTTACTAATCTAAGACTATAGCAATGATTCAAAGATACGTCGTTGCCACAGGCTGATCAATATTGTTCATTTTACCAGACATAAAAAAGCCAGAGGTGATTGAGTAAAAGCAGTACTTAACTATAGCATGCCCTTTTTAAATTACTTTAGGACGTCGAATCCAACTTATAAACTCTTCCATTGGCTTAGAACACCACCGTAAATTCTAATATTCTTGACATGCTATTTAATGAACTTTACATTGTGTTAAAGACTAAAAATTTTTTATCGCTAAATGTTTATGTGTAGGAATACGGAAGCATGATGCTGTTTCTGTGCTGCTTTGCAGTGCAATTGCACAACTGTATGCTTGCTAACGAATCTGCACGAAGTAAGCTGTAGTCGGCAAAAAATCAGAGAGCAGCTTTATTTTTGCTGCGACAAAATTTGCGGAATCTGACACGTGTATAGGCTAGTTTTGGCTGAACAAACCTGTGCGCAAGAGCACAATAAGTGAATAACTTTGTGTTGATGCTGCAAACAATATTCAACTGCTTTGCTAAGAATGAGTTGAAAAAAATCAACCAATGCACTCTAGCACCTCCTGAGAAAATGGCACACACCATTAGAAAGTTAAATTCACAAACATCTGCACAATCAGCAATAGTCTCCATCTATTGTGGCATGTGTACTGCGGTATGTGGGCTATGCTGTAATGTGAATTAATCCTAAAGAAACAGATATAGTCAACTTTTTTTTTTTTTTTACGCTGCTGGAAGCTTTTGTGTTTTTAAGTGCTTTAAACTTAAGTAGCCTACCATGGTTAACTGATATTTGTAAATTCAAAACAGTAGGCCTACAGCATATTTGTTTGCCAAAAGGTAACTGTTGTTTGGTATTCAGTTGTGACCTCTTTGGCAAATAAATGTCATTAGGTGAAGTGCTTTTCAATTTGCCTAAATTGTACGGTAGTTTTTGCACTGTTTCTTTCCTAGTTAAGACTCTAGTAATTTTTACTTTTCTTCAAATATTTTAAATCGAACATTAGATTCGTAGCCAAAGGGTGTAAAGATGAAACTTTAGTGTGCAGGTGTTACCGTATTGTGCCTTACAGTGACTATACAATGCTAGCAGGTGTTTCAGATTGTAGACTAAGACATTTCTGTTTCTATATACCGGTACCTATCCCTGACCTGCTACTAACAGCTTACAGCTCACCTCTCAAGAAAACTGACTAGACTAGGTTATTCTTGCACTCACTAATGCTTGTAATACTACTGCCTAAGCTTATGATATGCAGCATAGCCCAGGTAACCAATAATTTCATATAGATAGGCTTATGCCAACACTTTTTATGTTTACGCATATCGATATTAGGCTACTAGTAATATGGCCTAAAGTTGTCAGCAAAAACTGCAAATTCAAAAAAGGCTAATCCCAGAGCTTAATTCCATTAAAAGGATCTTTCCAGAAGGTCTACATTATAACAATTATCAGAGCAAACTCTGAGCCTCTATCACTTTTCGAAGCCTAGATCCTTTCTGTTCTAATGTGAAAGAAATAAAAATTGGGACTACTATTGAAATCAGTAGCCTTGTTTAACAGACCAAGTATATATAGTCCAATGCCTTAGCGGATTGCTTTTATTACCTGAGCAACTCTTCTAAACTTAATGTTTTCCTTGAAAAATTAAACTCACGAAAAAATCGGCAATTTCGCCTTGCCGTCTTAACTTACGCTAACCTGCTCCACTGCACACCAAGTACCTCTATGAGGACACTTTAGCTGACAAATTAGCCCTTCCGTTGTCCACCAAAAAAACTAAAATCGCTGAAGCGAGCAATCCCGGTGTTCTATATATCCCTGGGTTTTTGGCTGAAAAGTAGCTGAGGACCAAAGAAACAAACAAAAAAAAAGCTCTTCAGTCAGATGTCCGTTTTTGTGCTCAAACTTTCTGCCCAAGTTACAAAGAGGGGGACAATGCCGCAATTTTACATGATATTTCATGCTAATTTTACTATACTGGCGACCCAAAAGGGGGGGGGCATGGCAAAATACGCCTAAATACTAAATACGGCCCTGCTAGTGGATGTAGTGGAACCAATTTTAACCATTACTAGCGATTCTAGCACGAGCTAAGCGAGTGAAACCAATTCTAAACATCCTAATCAGAGGTTCATTCTAACTCCCCAACGTCCCATACGGGAACAGAACATTTTGAGCTGCGCGCTACCATCCTTTTGACTATACGCTGTAAATACCTACTGCTTGGTAAAATAAGTTTTTGTATTGGCTAAATTCTGTGTTGGGCATTAACTCGTTTATTCGTCTAATGCCACTATAATAGAAACAAAAAATATATAATATAGAAAGGCTTCCACTCTGTCTATTTTCATTAGAAAAGCAGCCTAAATACCATTAACAGAAATCAGAATGAGTAATTTTTATCTCGGTTGGAAATGGAGTCATTTTATTTGGCATCAACTGCAGGTTAATATTGAATTTAAAAAAAAATTAACTTTAAGTTGCGTTACTTTTGTTTTTCAGTTAATTATTTAACTTCAACTGAGTTAAAAAATTGCTTGAAAATTCTTAGCGAATTAACTCTTGACAAAGTTAACGTTTTTCATTAACTTGCCCAACACTGGCTAAATTAAAATGCACGGTTTGTTGATTCAACCTTTTAATTCGGAAAAATACAAAAACCGTTTACGATACCACTGTTGTCCGTTATTGTTCAAATTAAATGTTTTCTAAGCTTGGAAGTGTTCCTATTTTTGTATTGTACGTAGTTGCTTTGCGTGTGAGACTACGTTCCTGTATAAGACGCTTCTGGCAAAGTGCATTTTGTATAAAATGTTTGAGTGCTGCGCAGCTGTTACGAGACGTAATAAAATATGAAAGTTTCTACCATTGCTTTACGAAGTACTTGAAAAAAAAAAAAAAACGCAGCCCCTGCTATTAAATAGTAGACTTAGCTTCGATTTTCTGTTGATCAAACTAAAGACTAAAAATTGGTATTTACAGTTTTTCTGCTTGACGTTCGTCAATTAAATGGGACACTGTAAAGCGTCCACTGGCCATGGCAACCTGTTCTGTTTTAGTTTTTTTAACTAAAGAAAATTGAGCTGAAATTTGGTACAAAGGGGTGATGGTGAACAAGAGCTGCAAACAGATTTACAGAAGGTAGTCAGAAAACATATCAACCAGCAGTTGGTCGAGTGGTTGCGGGTTCGTCTTTGGAGTGGGAGGTCTGAGGTTCAAATCTCGGGCCGGTCAAATGGGACTGTGTTGACGCGGAAATGAGTTCCGCAACTTGTTACACGCTTCGACGTAATGCAGTAAGTATAATTTGATTTGAAGAAAACATCCAGTAGGCCGTTTGCTGTAAATTCTAGGACGCTTAAAAATCGAGGTAGTAAAAAATTTTGATGCAGATAGACTGTACAGTGTATATCATCCTAGGAAGTTTATATAAAAAGTTCTCCAAAAATTACCATGTAGCTTTCGAGCAAATGGGGGTTAAAGTTGGGGGGTGGTTAAACTCAAAATTACATATTTTCCACATAATGTGCAAGTTTAAATTATTTCATCAATTTTATTTGCATTTTTTATCAACGTTTTTGAAGCGCAAATATCTAGTGTGTTGTTAAGCGTTAGATTAAACAATCTTCCTTGCGGATCTCTAGCACTACTAGCGGCAAAATATGTTTTGTGTTTATTTCAGCTTGAAATCATTTTCCCCTTATTTTTCAGTAATTAACTATCATTAGTAGTTTACTTCATTTGCTTAAACGTTCAAAAGTGTCATAAACTATTCCGAAAGTATTGGGCATCAGATAAAATGCAAAGTATATTTATTCGGGGAACTTGTATTACAATAAGCATATTCATAAAAATCAATAAAATTAACCACAAAAACGAACTTGTTTCAAATGTATGTTACATATTTACCAGAGGTGGAGTCGAGGACACTACGTTCCTGGCCAAGGACTCCAAAAAATTCGAGGCCAAGAACCAATTTTTCGGGGACAGACCCTCTGGAGGCCAAGGACAGGAATGGTTGAGGCCAAGGTTAATGACCGAGGACACAATTTTTCTAAATTATGGTCGGTAAATTTTGAATAATTTTTGAGCGCGAAAGTGCTTAAGATATTGCATTTCGTTAAGTTTGTGATGATAATTCGAAAATATTTTTTTTAAATAATAGCGAATGCCATTTTGAAGTTTTACGCATCAGCAGCTGATGTTGATTTCGCACCGTAGCGGTAATCGTAGTAATGAAACAAGGCCATAACCTGTGAATGGAAATATAGCCAGTAGCCTACTTAAATTCTAAGAGGAACAAGTCCCCCATCGATAGTTATCGTCCCCCATTAAGATTTGGCCTCCCCCTATGGAAAAACCAGCGTCCTCCCGCACAGTGTTAGCAAGAAATACTTTTTTCTGATTTGTTTGATCCTAATTCGAATATGGCGGTCAAATATTGCCCTAACAAAAACATTTGTATTTCGCACAAAAAAAATAATATCGCACAATAAAACCACAAACAATAAAATTGTCAAACAAAATATTTTCTTTCGGTCTTGATTTCATTTAGGCGGATAAAAAACGCACAAACTGTGGTAAAGACCTTGTTTGTTTTTATGGTCTTCATTCGAATTTGGCTGTGAAAAAATCGCAAGAGAAAGCGATTGTTTTTTGTTTTTCTTCTGATTTCGGAGAAAAATTCACACCAAGTTGCTACCTCATTGCGAATGCGTCTAGTCAGGCTGCTTAAGCGTCTCCCCATGCGATATTTCACAGTTTAAATGCTGAATATAGCTGAATTATAAACGTAAAGATGGTCAATTTTAACGCCATAATTTCATCAGTTAGTGCCACAATGCAAACGTCCACTGACTATGGATGCAATCAGTGGTGCCGATCTTTGTTGAGCATTGGGGGGATAATTTGCAATTTTACCCCAATTTTGCCCTATTTTCAACATTGGGGGGATGAACCTCGACCACGAATTTAGTGACGACCAAAAAAATGCAAATGGAACACTTTTTTCCCCAAATTTAGGTGAAGACCACAAAAAAAAGTTCTTCATCAAAAATAGAACACTTTTTTCCCCAATTTTCGCTCAGATATACACCCATCCAAATTATTGGGGGAGATACACCCAAATTATTAGGGGGGATATATCCCCCCATCTCCCCTTTGTTTCGGCACCCCTGGATGCAATGGATCCCCATGTTTTTAGTAATTTCCAGAACGCAAACCATATTGCATGGGTAAACTATTTCTTTTCACGCAATTTTTCAAAACTTATTGCTCAAAAATATTGCAAAATATTGTGAATTTATGTTTTTAAAATGAATTGAGGTACTGTAAAGTGTATATTTGTAAGCTCAAAAGTTTTTGGCATTAAAAAAAATACAGGGTTCTGGCCTCTGGGGCAAGGGCAATATCCCAATGCCCCCTAAAATAATTTTAGTGATTTTTTTTGGGAAAAAATAGCAATTTTTGTTACTTTAAAGATTATACATTTAAATTTTCAAAGCAACTTGAAAAGGACATACCGTAAATGCTAAGTAAGAAAAACATTAGTTTTTCCCCAATTTCCTTACTCGTATTTTGAAGCCAATCTTTTCTTTACATTTCAGTGCATTTTGTCTTTCTCACATCTAATTCTGCCACTGAATGAGCGCGATTGTTTCGGCCGTCAAAAGACACTTGGTTAAATTAACATAACGCATTTAATTACAAAAAACCAAAGATCCCAGCAGGTTCGTATAGAAGCAAGGGATTGGAGACATTTGCCCCATGCCCCCTTCAAAAGCTCCACAAATGTTGAAACAGAAAAATAATAAACCATAAATATTTCCTAAAAATGCCCAATTTGTTGTGGAAGCTGGTAAAAAATTTATCAAGTTCTCCAGATATTCGAACAATTATAGTTATATTTAATTTCCCACGTACTGTAATTTCTTAGTAATCCTTCATGCAGCGTTTTTTGTGGTCTAATAGTATGTTATTTGGGATTCTTAGCGGCGATTTCCATCCAGTGGTGTAAAGCAACGAAATAATTTTACTTGAGTAGATTATCCAAGTAGTTTTTTCTAGGAACGAGTAGGGGAAGATGGGGTAAGTTGGCCAGGAGGGCAAGTAGGCCATCGCCTTTTTGTCGAAAATTAGCAGTCCAATCGTCACGTGCTTTTGCACAATCAATCCCATTGTTGCAATCTACTGCCACACTAAGTCAGATAAGTTTCTTCTGAGCTGAGAGAAAAGTTTTTCATAAAAAACGGATTTTTGATGAAAATTTGGATTTTGAAAAATTTAGTTCAGCATCAGCTTTTGTTGCTTTTGTAAAACATTAAAAAAGTGAGTTTCCAGTCAAAAGTTGGTTAGTGCTTTAGCTATGAATTCCTATTACTTTAGTGTTCTGAACGCTAACCTTCATACTTCTGTGACGCTATTTCCAATATACTACCGAGTGGGGTAACGTGGTCTCTGCTATTTGTGACCGATCATCAGTCTGGCCAGCTTATCTGACCAACTTTCCTGGAAACAAATCGTCTTGTTCCAAAAGTTTTTGTCAAAATTGGGCCCATAACTTGAGTATGGACAATCCTCAGCGATTTGTATGTATAGAATGTCCTTGAAGAACTCCTAATTTTGTGCGAGTTACTGTAGTCGCTACACTGATGACTGTAAATCGTCAATGTTTATTGTCTGTGTGCTTTTTTTTCATCTTCTTGAGCCTAGACTAAGTCTAAATACTACATAAAACTAGTGAGTTAAATGCTAACATGTTTTTTTACAATCTGTATCTGATTTTAACGCTATGTAGAACCATGCTGATACTTGATTGTTTTTTTACCAATTTATAACCTAACTGAGGCAAAAATTACAAAAGCACCATATAGTTTAACACTACACGTCGTGGGAATCACACAAGCTGTTTAGGCTTGTAGCCCACCCAGTCCCGGCGCCACGGAGGATATTTCGGGGCCGTGCCTCCCCAAGCTAGAGTAAAGTTTTGTAGCAGCACAAGAGACAGATCGAGTCAATAGGCCTATATTTCACGTGGACTAAGAGTTCCGTAATATATTTTTGATACAACGTTCGTCAATTTAGTTTACAAATTTTGCCGACCAAAAAAATGTTTGTGCTCCCCCAACCACACTACTCTGGCTTCGGGCCTGAGGCCACCACAAATTCTTTATACACAATTGACAAGCCAATGTACGTTTACTTGGCTTTACAGAACGGCTAGTGCAGAAGTACTGTATCTGCGAGTACAATTGACGATTTCTTCGTAAAGTTCGTTTATTTTTAAGACGTGATATCGCCAACTTACCCTACCAGTGGGAAAAATCGGTCACTTTGAGTGGACATTTTTAAATTATCTTTGCGAGCAAAGTTGAAAGATTTCAAAATAAGAAGAATGCCAAATGAATGCCAAAATATTTGAGATTTACAGGAACTACTTAATTTTCTTATAGCATTTACAACGACAAAATATTTCGAAATTAAAAAAAAAACGGCCAACTTACCCCACCTTCCTCCACTTTGTAACGCTACTTAAAAAGTATTTTGATTAAAAAAAAAAAAAAATACAAAGTAATATAATTTTAAATTTGAACCTCAAATTCGTAAGAACGGTCGACTTTTCTACCGGCAATTCTTCAATTCAGTTAAGCTAGTTGTCTTTTCCTTCCTTTTTGGCTGGCAACTCTTGCGTCAGAGGTCAGACCAGTGCCGTCGCTACGAGGGAGCAGGGACGGCCGTGCCCCCCTTAGCAGCTGCATGCTTTTGTCGCCCCATTTTGGTTTAATCAAAATATTGTTTTTGGAATATCACGCAACGACAAGACGCAACGATAATGATGGAAAAAAGGGATAACTACGTTCAAACATAATTTTCATTTGATGTTTTCTCGATTCTTTGCAAAATTGCTGGCAACCAACTGCTATACATAAATGAGAGTAAAAATTTTGCTTGTTAACACACCTTTATTGATGTGATGCAGAAGAGAGAAGTAAGCGTACAGAATCGCTACCTGTACTTCGTTAGTGATTAAGACCTGAAACAATACGTAAAAACCTTTGTTTAAAGACTAGCTATTTTTGTTTTTTTGGAGCACACTCAAGGTTTTGAGGTTGGGAATCAAAAGTAGCGCAACTAGCTAGCAAGGGTTAAGGAGACTTCGACCTCTCATGTTGCGAAATAAATTAAATTCAAAAAATCCACAATAATTTTGATTTATCCAAAAAAAGGTTATCGCAGAATATACTGAAATAGCTATGATGCGAAGTTTTGGCCCACCCTGTAGATACAGAGGACTACTGTACACTGATAAGAAACGTCCACAGTGTTTTTAAGTTTTACCAAAATTAACAATGACAGTGAATGGGTATTTGAGCAAAGATTTCATAAAATGGTTCGGAGTAAATTCTGCACGGCATGATTTTCAAATCTCGAAGTTTTGCTGCTGTTGTTCTTTTTGATTAATTGTCTTGAATATAATAACAAAAAACTTGCAAAAATTAATAATTCATGACTTTGTGAGAGAATGAGAGGTTTGAAGACTAAGCGCTACGTGGCAGTGATGTGAAGGTAGTTGACCAGTGTTTTCATATGTCGATTGAATAGTTTTGTTTATTTTGCTTGAATGCTTTCACAAATACTTGTACTTGAGTACTCTTAAAACGACTACTTCTTTTTTCTTTTACTCAAGTACGTTTTTGGTCAGTACTTTGTACTTCACTTCAAGTAGCTTTCTCGTCAGCAACGAAACTTTTACTTGATTACAATTTTCGAGTACTTTTTACACCACTGTTTCCAGCACACAAATTGTTTAGCGGACGTGGTTTTGCCCCCCAGACCGCTTGCCAGTGATTAGAGTTATTCTTTCTTATCTTAAAACATAGTCAATGCGCTCGCGTATTTTCAGAACAAATTGGTGTTCTCAAGATACGTTTTGTTAGTTATATCCAGATATACTTACCAATTTACTGTAATTTATCAATATGCCTTTCCTGGTAATACTGTACAGTACTTCCTCGATTATCCGGTCTAGTCGGGACAGCATTTCTTCAAAACCTGAACGGATAAGTAAAAAAACCGCATAATTGAATTTCTTTATTTAAACCAAAACAACGCAGCAAGAAGCAGATTCGAATGCACCAAAACTTAAACGAGGTTCAACATCAAATAATGTACCGCATTGAGGGATCTCAGTACTTTTTTATTGAAAGCAATGTAAATTTGCATGATCGTTAAAATTACAGTAGGGCTATCTATTGCCCCACATTAACTGGAAAAGTGTTAGTTATATCATAAATTATTATCTGACCCAATGGACGGATAATTGAATGCCGGATAAACGAGGGACGGATAATCGAGGAAGTACTGTATTACATTTCATTATCACACATACTGTTAAAATGGTTTGTCCTGACCCCCGGATTCCTTGTTATGGCTCTGTATGGCTTTACTGTAGCGCTCTGCAGTTTTTACGGCCTGCACCGGAAGCATTAGCAGATATAAAAACAACAATTTTCTACAATGCCTTTTGTCTCGTCTTTCTCCCATTAGGGCTTCACACGATACCATTTAAAATAAGTTTTGTTGTTACTTGGCTTAGTAGACTATTACATTGTATTATTTTTCAAATAAGGATAAGGAACAACAAATTGACAGACTATCACATATGCTGTCTTTTGTTTTTTTGTTTTTAACCAATCAAAAAATAATGCTGTCCTCGAGCCGAGAACAGGACATTTTCGAGGACTTGCAGGCTTCGTGGCCAAGGCCAAGGACCTGAAAATGTGTCCTGGAGGACGTCTTTGAGGCCAAGGACGTCTTTGAGACTTCCACCTATGATATTTAGTGTAGATCTCTTAAATCTTCACAGATATAAATAGGATTTTTGATGAAGGTACTTTGAAATGACGCAACTGGTCAATAATGACGTCACAAAATAACGTAGCAGATTAATGAAACGTCACAATATGAATTGCAATGTGAAGTTTTGTCTAAATTTGGCATAACCACAGTACTTCTTTGAGTTGCTGGAAAGCAAAATCGCATTTTTTGTATTGCACACCGGTTTGCTTTTGATGCATTGCTTAATGTGTCACAAAGTAAATTAGCTTTAATTCTTTTCCGAAAACATGCCCCTTGCCCCCATACGCAATCGGAAGGTTACGATGACAAGCAATTTGGTGTTGTTTTCTTTAAAAAATGACTAAAACGCAATTTTTTTTTGAATAGAACTGCAAATTGTTAAATAACTTACTAAAACGAATAAATGAGTTATAACCGAATGAGTGAGTTATAATACAAATAATATGACCACTAATTCGTAACAGATTTCGTTATTTACTAGCACAACAACATGTTACTTAGTAATGTATTTGCTTTACCAACTAGAAATGAATCAATCCGAGCTATAAGGGGGCGTGAGAAAGCTGCTATCCCAGCTGAGTTTAATGAGAGCTTTGGACGTGTTGGGATTTATGACGTTTTCATGTAGCCAAAACCAGTACACACTATTACAAAGTAAGCTTTTAGCAACAGCAATCGGCAGTCATCGATTTGTGTGAAGAGGAAAAGAATGTTTAAACCGGATCTAAAATTAAATTTAACGCTCTAACGTCATATATAAAATCAAAATTTCTATGACCATTATTTCCCTAATCATCTCAGAATAGCTTTCACACCAGTACTCATCAGTCTATTAAAAATATAACATTGGAAAATCCTTTAACAGCAAAAAATAAATAAATAAATAAATAAATGAAAATAAAAAAGCAACACCGTCGTGCTTCTCGATATATATATAGTACAGTAATACGCAACCAAATAAGTATTGTTCTAAAAACCTACAGATCATGCTAGTTCAGAAGACAGAAGTGCTATTAAATTTGTCTAACGCGGCCTTGGCCTCAAGTTCGTTCAAATATGATTAACGCAGGCGCGTAGCCAGAAATTCGAAATGGGGGGGCTGTTTTGGGGGTCTGGGGGCGGAGCCCCCAGCGTTTGAAAATTTGGCATTTTTTTGGAAAAATAACTTAATCTTCGAGCTATTTTAATAAAAAATAATGCTTTTAATACGTGGCATAGAAATTGGCAACGCAACATGATTCAACTGGTGGCATAAATGGGCTATATGGGAAGTGGCTAATGATAACATTGCAGTTCTCTTGTTTACATGCTGGTAAATTATAAAATCCTATTATTCAATAATACTTACACGGAGTAATCTATTTCGTTTATATTTTATAAAGACAAATTATTGGGGGGGGGGGGGGCTAATGGAAAGATATTTGAGAGAAGTGATTGGTAATTATCTAACACTGAATAGCCCCCTCTCCCCTTATTCCTAAGTTTATATTATATTTGTAGAAAAAACCAATGTTTGGCGTTTTTACACTAGCGATCAAATTTGATTGTTTCTTTTTGGCATTTTTTAAAGTTTTCATCAATTTGTAACTTTAATTTTTGACAATTAGCCCCCCCTTGAATATATGTTTCAAAAGATGCTTTAAATCACTTTTTAGTCAATTCCAGCGCAAAAAACAGTCTCAAAAAAGCTACAAACGTGGTATTTTTCTTATTCTGCATTTTGGTTGACAGGCCAATGGGGTGGGGGGAGGGCTGTAGCCCCCCCGCCCCCCCCTCCTGGCTACGCTAGTGAATTAACGACTCATTTTTTTGAGTTAAAGTCCTCTAATTAATTGTTGGTGGACATGAGGTGTTATTTGCAGATAAATGGCCGTTTCTTGGCAGTAACAAGTGCTTACAGGTTGCAAAACTGTTCTTCTTCAAAAGAGTTAGTTGCTCTTCCAAATTACCACGTTGTATCCTAGACTCGCTCGCATTTGATACAGGGCCGTAGCTAACCGTGTTATTCAAGCAAACGATCCAAGTACAAGCTCAACATATAGATAGGAAAATTTCCAGGTAGGGCTTAAGCATTTTCAGGTGGAATAGGCCTTTGGCTATGCTCGCCTGATTCGGTATGGCCTGCCTCATTAATAATAATTAGCAAGTCAGTTTTGTCGGTAGAATGCTTGACAACTGAGAGAATATACTTAGGAGAGCTACTTCTTGAAATCGACTGCGATATCGGTAATCAATCTACATCATATCAAAATAATTCGTGAGCGACAAACAACGCCACACTGTGTTAAATAAAGCATATCTACATACTGTAAAAATGTAGAATAATAATAATTGCATAGTCAAACTTTTATCTGTTAATATGGTAATCTAGCAAATTTTTGAGCTAAAAAGACAAAATATGTTTTTTAAAAACCATTTAAAAATACCGGTAGGTTACCGTGGTAGTATTACCAACTACAGTGTACCATATTCGGGGTGTAACTTCGTTACCTAGACAGTAAATAATTATTTATTTGATGCTAGGTAAACATTAAAACCACCTATCTTTATAAGCTAATAATCTGATTATGGCACTGACATTTGACTCCACTGCATCACTTATCAGCTGGTGCATACCAGGGTTGGATCCATTCATTTTTTTTTAATTTTTAAATTCAAATTCAAATTCAAATTCATTGAATTAAAAAAAAAAAACTAAATTCAAATACAAATTCATTGACTTTGAAAAACCTAAATTTAAATTCAAATTCATTGACTTTGAAAAAACTAAATTCAAATTCAAATTCATTGACTTTGCAAAAATCGAATTCAAATTCAAATTCATCAATAACCCGTAAGCGGATTGAAATTCAAATTCAAAAATCAAAATTAATCCAACCCCTCTTTTCACACCAACGATTCAAAGAGGATTTTGCAGTTTGCACCTAGCAAGATGCAGTCTCGCGGTCGCAGATGTGTATTAGCGCATCACAGGTGCGTTATGAACCAACAACGCAAGTCGCTTGAATCCAAAATTGGATACAGTGCTGTCGTCAGAGCAAACGAAGTAAGGCACCAGCCAAAAGTGTGGGGGGCACTAAAGTTTGCTTATAAGAACTGATCTTCAGATCTTGTACGACTACAATTACGCGCAATTTTAAAATAAGGCCGACAGCTTTTCTTAGCTCGTTTCGTCTGTGGTCAATAATCGCTGGAAAACTCTATCTACAGCAGTGACTGCTACAACACGTGCGACCAAAATTTTGCTAAGAGAGGTGAACCAAAAGTAAATTTCTTTTACACAAAAACTGCCTGATTTAGCCTCCGTGCTGAACAAACTGATGCAACTCAAGCCTGTCATAGACGGACATAGACACAAAATATTAAGTGAACGTGAATGGGCCTGAGGGCGGATCCCCCAGCCGCTGGGCGATTTTGAAGCTAAAAAATAGCAATTTTAATGCCATTTTAATCATACTTCGCACTTTTAGAAGCCATATAAATAACTAAATTGCTAAAATTCAAAAGTCATTTCAAAGAATTGAATTGATTTGCACCTTCAACCCCCCTTACTTTAGGTCAAGTCTAAAATACGTCTAAACGCTCGTATTTTGAGATTAAATTTTCGAAGTGACTTTGCAAATGGGGCTTAAGCCCCTTCACTCTAGTTATGCCACTGACTGTGACCTCAAAATCTTGAGTGTGCTCTAAAAATCAAAACAACTGGTCTTTGAAAAAATACTTTTAACACATTGTTCATGTCATAATCACTAACGGAGTGGACCGGCAACGATTCTGCAGGCTTACATCTCTCTTTCGCGACACATCCGTAAAGGCGTGTCAATAAGACGGAATATTGCGACAGATTAATGTACTGCAGTTGGTTGCCAGTAATTTCGCAAAGAATCCAAAAAACATCAGAAGAGAATTATGTTTAAACGTAATTATTTCTTTTTCCATCATTGTCCTTTGTCTTGTCATTGCGTGATGTTCCAAAAGCAGTATTTTTAGTCAACCAAAATGGGGGCACAAGCGGCCGTTAGGAGGGTACGGCCCCCCCATTCTTCCCCCCCCTCCCGGAGCAACGGCACTGGTTGGATCCATTCATTTTGTTTTTAATTTTAAATTCAAATTCAAAGTCATTAACTTTGAAAAAACTAAATTCAAATTCATTGATTTTGCATAAGTCGAATTCAAATTCAAATTCATCAATAATTCGTGAGCGGATTCGAATTCAAAATTCAAAATTCAAATTCAATCCAACCCTAGTGCATACCGGTATAAACTTGCAAAATTTTTTATTTTATTCATTTTTGCAGAATCAACAAACTACCGGTTGAACGGAGCAAACTGATCTGGCAAAACAGCACTATTTGCTGGTGTTTCAGAAACTTATAACGGGTGTTCAACTGCAAGCAATCAAAGGTGTCACATACAGAAATCTGCCCTCAGTCTCAAACCTAAATTTGATTTATTAGTAATGCTGGACTATTACATGACCAACAAGTGTTTTTTGTAAGAAAGATTACCAGTACTGCAAGAATAAAGAATTTAGGCGACAGCAATAATAATTTAACTCAAGCCTGCTCGATAATCTAATCAATATAGCCAAAACGATAGAACGCAATCCGGCATGCGTTACCCGTATTGTTTCCTGGCTTGGATCAGCAGAATCCAGCAAAACTTTTGATAGCCTACTTTTTAAAACCTCGATGGATGTCACTGCTAGGTTGCTACAAGCATATTGGTATAATTTTCCAACTAAGAGGTAGACCAAACCGAATTTACCTAGCTATTGCTGACAACTGTCAGCGAGCCTACAGTTTAAAGGCCTAATCTGCAAAATTCATCGATTTTTGTCGCTTGTATTTTACAAAATCAGCCAAATTTACAAAAGCTGAAATAATATTGTAAATATTACTTTAAGATTTAAAATTTGACAACTGTAACCAGTTAATCCATGTCCTTAACCCTAAACTTACATGGCATCGACAAGAAACGAACCCAGTCTTGCTTTTTCAGCCAACATAAAATCTTGAAGATTACCAGCGAGATAAACCACGTAATTGCAATTCTGCGCAACTGATTGGTTGATCTGCACATTTTCTGTGTTCATTCGATGGTTATTTTAAGATCAGATTATAAAAATATTGCAGGAAAATAAGTGGAAAACTTTTGGAAGTGGATTGTTTGATTAAAATTCAACTTAATTACTCTAAAAATTTGTTACCAATCAAGATTTTTTGCAAGATGCAGGCTAGAATTTACAGCAAACTGCGATAGGCGTCGGATTCGAGTTAAGGTTGGTAATTCGGTACTAACCAGAGGTAGAGTCCTAGAGGACGTCTTGAAAGACACAATTTGAAGTCCTTGGCTTCGATGATCAAGCCTTGGCCTTGGCTCGAAGACTGCTTGTCCTCGAAAATGCTCTGTCCTCGGCTCGAGGACAGCACTATTTCTTGACCTATTGAAAATGGGCCAAGTTCATGAGCAATGTTGTTTCGTCTTGGAGCATGCCAGAAAACTTCCAAAAATTTTTTTTCAAGATCTTTTTTTGGAGAACGCTTGAATTTTGAGGAAAATCTGCGAATTTTTGAGCGAAAATCTTTTTTGTTTTTTTTTGAGAACACTTTCGCGTTGTGTCCTTGGGCCTTGGTCTTAACCTCGAGCATTCCTATCCTTGGCCTCAAGAGGGTCTGTCCTTGAAAAGTGTGTCCGTAGCCTTGGCCTCGGATTTTTTTGTGTCCTTGGCCTGGGCCTCGAGCCTTGTGTCCTCGACTCCACCTCTGGTACTAACCACACAGAGCTGAGCATCCGCTATTTGGCAAAAAAAAGCAACGGCGCTGCGGCAACGTGCATATAAAACAGCGGCTAGTGCCGCTTGTCGTTGCCGCCTACTCTAAAAACATAAATAGTAAAAAGAACGATGGCATTTAAATACGCTACCTAATGGTGAAATTTGAACGTTATTAAACTTGAGTAAAAGCTTTTTAAGCTTTGACTCGCAAAATACAAGAACTACACGTTATAATTTTTAGGCCAATTGATTTGACAAAAACATGCTAATCGATAGATACAGTAATTGTCAAAATTAGTTAGATTTAGTGGTTTTAGCAAACATTCAACGGCAACTATTTTTCGAACCCGTCAAATTTTGCTTACAGTAAATGCGGCTACATAAAACGACAAACTGTAGAAAAAATGGAAATTTATTGCAACCGTTAAGGGTTAATGTAGTGTATATGCAGTCAAGTAGGAGAACCTTTATGGCAGCTATTAGGCAAGCATTGAATATTTCGAGAGATGATAAATTTTTCCAACCCAATATTGAATACCAAATGGCCTTAAATTTTACAAGGTTGAGGCAATAATGCAATGAAAAGCTTTGGCAGTGCATTTATGAGCTATTCTATACAGTACGGCCTGCTGCGTATTGTTGAAGAATGATTGAAAAAAAACCTAAACGAAATGGTCTGCCCTAATTGTAATTGCAGTGCATTTTCATTCATCTAATTGCTTTGGTCAGGATACAGCTAAGGGACCGTTGCGGTCTTTCAGTCAAACTGCAACCTGCCCACCTGTCCATCACACACCGAGTAGGCACTGTTGTTTTTATTGCTGAATATAAGCAGGAAAGCTGTGCATACTAATTTTTCTAATCTCTGATATGACCAGACCGGGAATCGAACCCGAGTCTACCGTTGCAGAAGCGCCTTTGCCACTCGACTACTGATCAGTAAGTTGAGCCCCGTTAAAAGCTATGAGTGTATCATTTTTATTAAAATTTATGAATATGTAGCTGAAGACCATTCAACTTTTGAGATTATAGTTACTGGTAGTTTTTTGCATTCTTGAATCTTTGAGTGGTACGCTGTTGTACGTTTCAAATGACGCACAATATCATTATAAACCTTAAACAATTTTTATTTTTTATTTTTGTTATTTGCGGGGTGGCTGGTGACGAAAGACCACAGCAAAATGCCAGCGAAGGTGAGATATTTTATCTTTTATCAAACTTGTAAACTTTCCGTCGCATGCAGCAGCAGATTAACCCATAAAAAAATAGAAAGGTTTCTTGATGGTCCGAGCCGCTAGATCGTCGATTGTTTTAATTGCGCAGTGAATTGGGATAGCCTACTGCAAAGCAAGCAGCATTTGAAAAGAGGACAGACAGACGAACTATGACATATAATTTTAGCCTTTACGGCTCTGCGCGCTCCCTTGCTAGGAGTTGTACAAGCACCACAGTCCACACTGCCATTGTTAAGACCCTGTAATTTATGTCAAAACGCTAGTCTTTAATCACTGTCCCTTTTCCATGGACATGTGCAATTTAGCCATTTACATGAAAGAAATGCTTTGCTACATGTGTATTAACGATTTTTCATCATCATCAATTCATTCAATTTTGATCCGTGTTTTTCGTCGACAACGGCTGAATTTCATATTGTAATTGAGTTCACCGGGCATCGCGATTTTGTTCGATCACATGCATCCTTTTTCACAAGTCCAATTTTCTTTAACTTATTATTTACTTAACAAAACAATTAAGAGAGAACAGCATTTCGAGAAGTTCTGGTAAATTTTATGCTGCCTGCCAACATAATTGAACAGTATCTTTCTCAAATTACTCGAAAAAAAGTCAAAGCTGTATTGTATACATTGACCTTTTATTTTGTTTTACAATACTTTTACAACTTTCTTAAGATTTAGAATTGAAATGGATCATCTTCCAGACACAAATCTACTTTTTCGTGGGGTTCCTTTGAAGATAAATTATATCAAGACTTTGCACAGAAATATTTCATGAAATCGACGTGAGTTTAGTTGTTGTTCAAAACAAGATTTATAGTTGTTGTTGTTGCCTGCTGTTCATCTTTTTGTAACCGAACGGAGTTAAACGCTAACTGATGGATGATCCGCACACTTTTCATTGCAATCTGTACCCGTACTTCGCGCTTGCAAGGAGGAATCCGCACCTGCAAGGTCGACCAATGTTCCTATGGGTTTCTTCAAATTTTTGTCCACAGGATTTGCTGCTGGCAAAAATAATCATCGTAAAACGTCTTGTTCAAGGACGCAACAACGTGACCAGAGAGCAGGTTGAACCAAGATCATGCGATCAGGGTCGTCGCATGCAATCAGGATCGTCGCATAAACAACTACTCTCTCCGTCACGCTGTCATTCGAAGAACTGGGAACCCCATACTTTTATGCGATCGATGAAATGAACCAAATCAAATCTTTCATTATACTCGCTGTATTACGCCGAAGCTTGTAACGAGTTTGCGGAGCCCATCTCCGCGTCATTGCGCCCGGGCAGCTCAGTTCGTTTTGAAAAAATGTCGCAGTGGTTGCGAGCCTTAGGCAACACTGCGTCCGATTTGACCGGCCAGAGATTTGAATCTTAGACCTCCCGCTCCAGAGACCAACGCGTTACTGCTCGACCAACTGGCTGATGCTTTTGTGCGATCGATAGTTTCGTTTTTTTTTTTTTATTAACTGAGTAGGAAGTGTAAAAGCACGCTTTCTGGAAAGTTTTGCTGCAATACTGAATCTTGAACTGTTTGTACGCAGTGCTATAAAGTTTGTTTATAAAAGTTGGATAATTGCTGATTCCAGGTTTGCAAAAAAGGGGCAAAAATTTTGCTCCATTGGCTATGCTGTGGTAAACAAAACTTAGTACAGTAGCTGTCATCACTAATGCATTTTTTTCGTTTTTTGGCATCAACATGTTGTTATCGCTACACCCCTTCCCCGTATTTTAATTTTTACCTTTGATTTGTTTGCCCTCCCAAGGATACTAAAAGCAACCACTTTACAGCAGCAGGAACGAAAATTGAAGGCAAAAATAACAATTGAAGATTGTTGGATGGTTTTGGTGTTTTCAAAAAGAATTAAAAGGAGTTTCAAAAACACTAATTCAGTCATGATACATCATTTACGATTTGGATGCTTTCCACAATTAGGAAAAACGTTGTTTTTTCTTGTATATCAGTGGATGTAAATAAATGTTTTGGAGCAAAAATTTCATAAATACATTTTTTTTATCAAAACTATTTTATAAGAGGCACATTTTTTCTCAAATTTTAAGAACAAATTAAGAACAACGCCAATCTCAGCAAGAAAAAATAATTAGGAACACAAATCGGTACCATGCATTATTTTTCAAGTAACATTAGCAGAATTTTTTGGCCTTTTCCATATTGGCATAGGCGTTGATTTGTCTAAAGACTACCAGGTACAAAATTTCAAAAATCATGATCTACTGCGTGTATCAATAGTCAACTGTCTTTTACCCGGTCAAAAACAAGGTATTTGTGTCCTTTTATTTTCCAACAAAATTTAAGAACAAATTAAGAACAATTGAGACCGACACTTATGAAAATTTAAGAACGGCGCCAGCCTCAACCCAAAACTCACTGATTCTTATATAAAAAGAATGTTACAAGAGAACAAAATACGTCACTACCAAGACTAAATTTGCTATAGGTTAAGCATAAGCTGAGAAAACCAAATTTAGTGTTTGAAGTTTGACTGGGTCCGTTCTAGAACACAAACGAGTCCACCACTTCAACTACTCAAACCATTCGCGCTAGAATCGCATTATCGGCACGCAAGAGCAGAAAATATGGATTTAGCTCTTAGTTTGATCGGGAATAAATATTGCAACCTAAATTATGTGGAACATAATATTTGAACTAGAAACGTTTTAATTTATTCTTAAACCATTATCAATATTTCAAGTAAAATCAATTTGAATAAGAGTAAAAATTTGATTACGATTGATACTGGTTCAAAAATAAACCAAATCGTTTTCATTTTAAATAATAATGTTTGATTTAATTTGGGCTCTAACATTTCTGATCAAATTATTATTAATATTAATTGTAACTTTTTCATTTTCTATCTTGAATTGCAGATTCGACAGCTGCAATCCTGTCGGATATCAATGTATAACTGTTTTTTTCTTCGCAATTTAATCTCAAAAGGAAATAAAAGTTTATGTTCTGTACTACTGGTTTTTGGAGATCAGACGCTAAATGAATTTTAAACTACATATTTGAGTGCACTCTGAACTATAGTATTTCAAAAGATTAAAATCAGTAAAACACCTATAAAATAATGCCCCCAACAGACTGTTTTGGCCGCTATAGGGTCTTCGTCAGGGGAATCAGTAAATCTTATTCAAATAGAATGAACACAATATTTTAAAAGGATTTACTGTAGTTACGACCTTTAATATTTTTAAAGAAATAATTCGGCCATTTAATTTTTTCTCGCGCCTAGCATTCTCTATCTTCTGGCAGATTCCATAGCGCACTTGTTAGATTTTAGTTTTTTATTAAAAAAACAATACAGCCTTTTTATACAAAAAACCAAAAAAAAAAAAAAAACAACCACAAACGTGTAGCATTAAAAGTTTTTTCTATGACTCAGTGATTTTTAAGCTTTTACGGCTTTTGGCTCCCTTGAAACAGCAAAAAGTTATTGCAGCTCCCACCGAGCCATATAAGCGCATATACTGCAGCACCAAACTATCATATTCTCAAACCATTATTGCCTGCGGCACAGTAGCAAAACCTATTATGTCTTCCTTAGGTGATGCAGAAATCCATCTGCGACCCTCATCTATAACTTATTTCCAAAAGCAAGTGTGGGGGTACTAGCTCAGTTAATAGAGCGTCGTCTAGTCCTTGGGAAAGCTACTTCAAGCATATTTCCCATTAATTGGGGCCAAGCAGTTATTCGGTTGTGGTGATCCACTCAGACAAAAGATTTGCAAACTGATTTAAGAAAAGATGTTTAGCGTTGGTGTGGTTAGACAAGCGCAGAGTGCCTGGTTCGCACCCGCTTGAATAAATGAAACTAAAACATGCTTTTAACGTAAATCCATTTTCCTGCAAAAGGGATGGGAGGGGCGTTTTACCCCTCTCGGTTTTTTCGTAATAAATCCATTCAGAAAAAATATTTTTATTTCAAATCAACTTAAATTTGAATAAAATGTATTCAAAAATAACTCCTGCAAATTTGAATATGAAGTTGCTAAGGTAACGGTAAGTTTCCCAATTTTTAGGTTTTCCGGAATCACTTTTCAAAATCTGAACATTTTTTTACTAATATTTAACCTAAATAACGTCATAAGACGTTTTTGTGACATAACCAACTTGACTTAGGCAATTTATGATATAAATAAAAAACTTATGCATAAAATTTGAACCGCCTATCACATCATCGCAAAAATGACGTCATTTTTCAAAAATATGGTCGTGACTTCACGATGGTACATTATCAACTTCAAATTTATTTTTTCTGAAAAATTTTGGTAAACACCAACCTTCATGCCAACTTCGATATTCCCATGACTTTTGGTTCAAGAGTTAGACAGGGGGGCATTTTTGCTTCCTCCTCCGCCGCGTAAAATGCGTTGGTCAAATAACCCTGTAAAATCGGGTTAATAGGTCAAGTCGATTTAAAAAATTTTTTCGGTCAAGTCGATTTTTCACCGGCCAGTTGGTCGAGCGGTAACGTGTTTTTATCACGAGCAGGAGGTACAAAGTTCAAATCTCGGCCAGATTGGACACAGAGTTGCTAACAGCTTGCCACCGCTGCTACATTTCTTCGAAAAAAGCTGCGCTGCACAGTGCAGTGACGAGGAGATGGGATCGGCAAACTTTGACGTAGTACAGACTTTGACGTACTGTAGTAAAGCGAGTACAATGAAAAGTTTAATTTTTGATTTATTTGAAGTGTTTGATTTTTTCCTGCTACGTCAATTTTTTAAAAGTTTTTTAGGTCAGTTGTTTATAATTAGGAGTGTATTTCAATTATATATTTTCTTTTATGGCGAAAATTCTTAATGGACAAAACCCTCAATTGATTGCAAATAAACAAAACCCCGCATACGGACATCATTCCGAATTTGACAATCCAAATTTGAGTTTTTCCATTAGAGAATATCAGAGGTGTAAAGTAACGAAAGTAGCTCTACTCAAGTAGCGTACTCAATAGAAATTTGTCGGTAACGAGCACTTTTAAAGTAATTGAGTTTTTGGATACTTTCTACTTTCACTTGCTTACTTATAACGTGAAGTAACGCTACTTAAGTATCATTTTGATTCAGAAGAATACAAAGTACTTTAGTTTTAAATTTAAATCTCAGATTTGTCAGAACGGTACTGTAGTTTTCTATCGGCAATTGTTCATTTAAGTTAAGTTAGCAAAGATTTTGTGAAATGATTCCAAGTAAATTGTGCATGACATGATTTTCAAATCTCAAAGTTTTGCTGTTGCTCTTTTTGATATGAACATAATAACAAAAACTTGCATCAATTAATAATTATTAATGACTTCTTGAGAGAGGGATTAGAAGACCAAGCAATATGTGCCAGTGATGTGAAGGTAGTCGACTAGTTGTCATACACTACAGTTTGTCGATTGAATAATTTGTTTATTTGTTTAACTACTTTCAGAAATACTTGTACTTGAGTACTGTACTTTTAAAACGACTACTTTTTTGCTTTTACGCAATTATTTTTTTGGTTAATACTTTGTACTTTACTTAAGCATGTTTTTGTTCAAGTAACAAAGCTTTTACGTGATAACACGTTTGGAGTACTAACTTTTTACACCACTGGAGAATATACAAGTGCATGCTGCAATCAAAATCAGTCCAATATTAGCGCAAACCAGAAAAGGTAAAATCTCGCTTAAAAAAAAATCGTATTGAGCTATTGCAACAACATCACTGCAATTAAAAATGCTTCGGCTAGACCAAAGCGTGGAAACCAAGTTTTCCCTGCGCGGTTCTCAGACGTCTGTGTGGTGTCAACCTAATAGGATTGAAACTAATGCTAATTACCAAATAGTGCTCAAGTGGATAGAGCGTCTGCTACTGCAACGGTGGACGTGGGTTCGATTTCCAGTCAGGTCAAACGAAAGACCATGAAGCTTGGTATTCACTGCTTCCCCGTTGACGTTCAGCATTAAAAGGGTCAGTGTGAAGTTTTCACCCATGTGTGGTAGATAGGTGGGCAAGTGGCAGCTTGACCCGAATACCGAAAGGTCTCTTCGCTGTCACCTGATCAAGGCTTCTTGGTGAATAAAATGTAATTACAGTTGCAATTGATACAAAAATATAGCATTTATTTATAAATACATATTTATTCACCAAGTTGCGTTGTTCATGTTCAGGTTTCTTGGTGAATAAAATGTAATTACAATTACAATTGCAATAGATAAAAAGTAGAATTTATTTTTTATTTACATATCTATTCATCAAGTTGCCTTGGTTAGGAGACAGCGAAAGAACGTTTTAGTCTTCGGGTCAAGCTGCCACCTATTCACTTGTCTACCACACACGGTGGAGGCTTCGCACTGTCTTCTTTAATGCTGAACAACAAGCACAAAAGCTGCATTACTAACTTTTATTGCCTTTGTGATTGAGCCGACCGGTAACTCATCCTGAGTCTACCGTTTAAGTAGCAGACGCTCTACCCAATTTTCTGTTATCTTCTGATACTATTTTGTTTATAGAGCACTAACGGGGCAAAGTTATTCCAAATAATTGTGACAGTTATTACACCGGTGATTGCGAGCTTGTAATTTTTCCCAAATTTTTCCACCATCGCAGAGAGCATTTAATGCTTGCAATTACAGTAAGTTTGCAAATTTACCGTACTGTGTTGTAATTGAATTACACCTTTTTTCCGAGTTGCCTTGGCTAAGAGACAGCGAAGGGACGTAGTGATGTCCGATCAACCTGCTACTTGTCTACCACGGATGGTAGAGGCCTTTTCATTGCCAAACTTCAAGTAGAAAAGCTGTGAATACTAATTTTATAGTCTTCAGTGTGACCCATCGGGACTTGAACCCGAATCTACCGTTTCAATAACAGACGCTCTACAATATTGTGATTTCAGTTTTATTTCGTACCTTAATTGTAACTACTTCCTCAGCGCTTTATCGACTTAATTGCTGATCTTGGCTACATTATTGCGGTCTTGGAAAACACATTTCATGAAAATTATTTTGTAACTTCAATCATGCCGCTCCTTTAACTCGAAAGCAATATTTGTCTCTTTTTCAAAGACTAAGTTTGGCATTTTTTGAACAGGTTATTGATTTCATATTGGGAGAGACAATTTTACCGAAATTTTTTATTCCTTTTTTATTAATTCTGATCCAAACCTAACCCAAACTCAAATCGTTACTTAAAAACTAACACCAAACTAAAACCAACAACCTTAACCCTAAAAAACTAAAAACTGTAAATGAAAAATGCGCGGATAACTAAACCTCATTTTCGTTTTATTCGTATTTACTTAAAAATATTTGGTAAAACAGTCACTTCCTTTCATATTTTCTGCATCGATAGAGCTTGCTTATCTGAACAGGTAGATTTTCTGCTCCCCTATTGGATCTGACCCTGACGAACCTAAACACAATACGAACGACTTACAAACTCGCAAACTGTGCAATAATTTGGAACTTTTTAACTTTTTCGGTCACAGTGATTTTTGCAGAATCAACAAGTAAAACATTAATGCAGTGTTGGCAGCAGCTTATTCGCTGATTAGTCGGTACGCTTGGCGTACTGTTTTTTCTGTTTGAAATAAATTAAATCTGCGCTTGTACGCCGACAGTTTTACGTTCAGTGTAGGCCGAGTCTTGGCCGCATAAATGGACAATGTGAAGCTTCCACTTTCGTAGTAGACAGGTGGGCAGTAGGGCAGACCCTTTTTGGGTCAGTTTGGAATTTCAACTTGCCTGGGAGTTAGATTTTTGCCTTTGGCCAAAAAAATCGAAAATCTAATTTTTTTTTGAAATCAGACCTCATTTACCTACTTTCCCCGGGGCTTTTTTGAATCGCGCCCACCAAAATTTTGTAATTTAAAAAAAGCTATAACATTTTAGAATGTATTGTCAAATCAAAGGTCGATCAGTTTAAGTAAACAATTTACTGCGGCTGCAATAATCACACTTACTCAAATGCACACCACTATATTTGCTCGATTTCAGAAATGGGTTAGGATAGTTGGGCATTTGAGCAGTCTTTGCGATTTTTCTAAGGTGATTAAACCATAGCTTATCTCTTCCCGAAAGTTGTACAAATGTTTTTAAACCTGTCATTGACCAGCTATTTGACAACTTCTTGTTTGGAACTTCAAATTTCATTCCTTATTTGCAGAATTTGTATATTTTGTGCTTATTGCACTATTAGTTATTGGAAGCTTATGTTCCATCAGATTTCTTTTTGGGTAGTATGGAAGATATACAAATATGATAGTGTGCAGAACCAGCCCTTTCATCATACAATTTGAGCAGCAAGTGACAAAGCTTCAATATAAGTTGACAAACTCAACCGCCTGCTGCTCCCCTTCATAAGATGAAGATACTATCACCATCTCAATCACATGGAAAGCAGCGTTGTTAATGAGAAAAACCATGAATTTCCAGCAGTCAAGGTCCAGAGATTACCTATTTGAGTGATGCAACAAAACATGGCAAAATGGGGTCAACTGAACAATTCCAGATTCAGATTTATTTATTTACTCGAGATTTTTAAACACACCTCATGTAAATATAAAAGGTTGGGAGACAACGAAAAAATAGTATGATCGAAGTCAGTTGCCACCCTGCTTATGGTTCATAATTAACTAAAAACAGTGGTTATATCAATTAAATTTGTAAAATTTGAGATTCAAACAGATATTGCATTTTACCAAACACTACTTGTAAGGAAAACAAAAAGCAGACCTCAGTACACAACAATAATTGACAGAAGATAAAAAACTAATTGTGACTGTGGTCTGGAACCTCATACAACCTAGCATCTCATACAGTGCCCCTTTTTCCATCTACAAAATTGCAACTAGATGTAGATTTCAACTTCCGGTCTAAGTTTATATCAAGGGATTGGAAAAAAAGCATTTGAAGATCTGGAAAAAGAATCAAGCAAGCTCAAAATGTTAGGCCAAAATTACATCAGTAAAGTACCAACATCAGTTGATTATGTAAATGTCATGTAATTATGTGGTTATGTTATGGGAAACCGTTTTTACGTGAATTATTATCTGTTCTATTTTTTTGGTGTTAAAATTAGCTGAGCAGGATTAGCTGACTAAATCACCATAAAGTTGGCTGTATCGATCATGCCAATTTCTATGCTAATTTTAATAGGCCAAGTGCATTTTTGAAAAGTTAACCAATACATTATGGTGAAAACTAAGAGTTAATATGAAGTGGGTTCAAACTTAAGTATGGATACTGGTAGAAATTAACATTTTTAAACTTAAATTTAAAATTACAGAAACTTCAAGGCCGTAAATCAAACACCACTTCAATCAAAACTCTTAAAACCATTCCACCAATAAAACTAATAAAAGTAAAGAAA
This sequence comes from Trididemnum nubilum, assembly GCA_963965965.1. Lineage (NCBI taxonomy): Eukaryota > Metazoa > Chordata > Ascidiacea > Aplousobranchia > Didemnidae > Trididemnum > Trididemnum nubilum. The sequence goes on from OZ014472.1 coordinate 12,661,634, forward strand.
AAAATTTTTTTCTGTCCAAGATTTTATTTGGCATGTCAAATAACACAGCATCTTCATCCACTTATTGCAAGTGCCCGCTTTCCTCCAAGTACCTAAAACCCATAGAATTGCAATGCGCATTTGAGTAACTGCGGTTATTGCTGCAGTGTATCGTTTTCTTAAGCTGACCGACTTTTGACTTGACAATAGATGCTAAAATATTATAATTTTTTTTCAAGTAACAAATTACAAAAAATTCGAAGTAACACAATGCAAATTTCAAAAACATAGACGTCTTCCTCTTTAAAAAGCACTAAATATGAGTGCCAACATTGCACATCTAGCACAAACGGTTCTATTTATGTCGATGTTAGGATATTTTGGGGGACGCGATTCAAAAAAGCTCCGGGGCGGTAGGTAAATGGAGTCCGATTTCAAAAAAGAATTGCATTTCGTATTCTTTTGGCCAAAGATAAAAATCTAACTCCCATGCAAGTTGAAATTCTAAGCTGGCCCTAAAAGGGTCGAATCTAGTGGGCAAGTGGAAGCTTGAGTCAAAAACATTCGTTCTCTTTATGACTGAGGTACTTTACAGGTAAACGACAGTAATTGCTTGAACACTGCGCTTATCAGATGTAGCAGTTGCAGATTTATAGCAGCTGGTCACTGTTACATTTTTGAATTGAATTTCGCTCTGTTTTTCTTGATCGTCTTGACGACGCACAACGCGTGGTTTGTGTATGTGGTTTTCTATTAAAGTTGTAATAAAAAATTAAACAAAGCAAAAAAACAAAACAAATAAACATTATGTACTTATGTAAGCCATATTAATTTTAAAAGAAAGGAGATAGATAATTACGAGACATATCGAAACGGCATTGTGAGCATTAAGATAGCAAATTTTCAAATAAACACTTCTCAAATTACTGTATATTCATGGCCAGAATATGCACTCCCTTAAAATAAACACTTACTCAAATCGATAGCCTGAAACATGAAACTTAGGTTATAAACCATAAAAATAAGTTCGTACCAATTGCAAATTCAATATTGTTATGTAAACTTGTTCCTCAAGCAAATATTACATAACACGTTATTGCATAGCTTTTACACTTTGGTTACCTAATCAAAACAATAAAATATAAACGCTAACTTATCAATTGTGATCTTTCAAAGAGAGACAAAGGAAAATCGACAATTTACATACTGTATAATGATTTCGCTCATTCGCTTGTGCGATGCAACCAACGATTACACAGCACAAAAGACCATGAGCGAGAGTTTTTGATAATTTGTATTGAAGTGAAAAAACGCTGTTGCCAATATATAAATTTACAACGGTAAAACGGAGTAACTTAGAAACAGCTGGTGCATTTAGCGCTCATAGTTTTGAAGGAAACGTAATTCAGGGAAGGTAATTTAGGAATAGCAAATATACAAGAAACACTCAAGAAAAATCTAACAGTCACTGCTCAGTGCTCACTGTATGGGTACTACTATTAGCTATGCTGCATTGCATCATAAGATTGATGCTCCACTTTTCTTTGTTGACCTTATTCTCTTGCGTTAATGGAGTTTCAGCAGCATTTATTGTTGTTTAGAAAAAAATGATGATGAAGCATACGCAAAATATATTCATGTCCTTAACTGATGTTGTTTTTATTTTGCAGTTAATAATATTTACAGTAATAACTATATTATGTTAAATTGTGAAATCTTATTTCGGTTGGAACGGTTTTGCTCGGTCGTTTGGTAGACTCACACATGATATTCTGTATGCCTGTCTGATTTGTGGTTTCTTCTATTTCCTGGTTTTGCTGGATTCAATAACGTACAGCAGCAGCAGCAGCAGGGTATTTTGCAGTATCGGAAAATAAAAAGCAAAACATCTTTATTGTTGGAATATAAAAAGCACTTGACCTGTATTGTACTGTTGCTGTTAAAGACGACGTATTTGAATTCCATACAATTTTGCATCAAACGGAAAATACGTTGCAACATTCTACCCAATTGTCAAGCAACAATCTTCCATTCAGAATTTAGTCACGATTTCCGAATTATTGCTACAAATAAAAAAATAAGAATTTTTCTTATTGAAATTTTGAATTGGCTATCGCACGCACTCAAATGAAAGGCCTATTCATAACGAGTCATGGCTTCAAAAATTGCACAGAGACTTTCCAAAACTTTTACCTCTCACAGTCTGAGATTCAAAAATTTCAGTAAAATTTACCACTATTGTTCTTCTTTCTTTTTCTTTCTTCATTGCCCGCTTTTCCGTGAAAGTTGCAGGGGCAGCAGCTCGAGATTAAGCCGCCACATTTCACAGCCTTCTATCACATCCATCATTTCGCTAGGGTGAAGTCCCAACCGATTGCATCCAAATTCCTCAATGTAATTGGTCCATGTAGTTCTAGGTCGTCCAACTGGTTTTCTCCCATTTGCTTTGGCAAGTAAAGCTTGTTTGGGAAGTCTTTCCTGAGGCATTCTGCGTACATGGCCAAACCATCTAAGCTGAGATCTTTTAATTTCGAGAAGTAACGGGAGATTTTCTAATCTCAGAGCTACGCACCTTGTTAAACAATGTAACTTTTTCGATTCTTCGTAAAAACCTCATTTCGGACGCTTGCGCTTGTGATTGCACTCTTTCGGTCATTACCCAAGATTCATGACTATACTGTAAGTGAGAATGGGGACAAAAACTGCTATGAAAAAGAGAGCTTTGCCTTTTTCGGCATTCTCGTTTCATGACTACCGAATAGTGGAAAGCTCGCAAAGTTTCACTGCACTGGCCTTGCCTATTCGGGTATCCAGTTCTTCGTCTTGCTTTCCGTCACTCATGAATGTAACCTCAAGATATTTGAACTTCTCTTACTTCTTCATTGTCGCTCCCTTGCAACACGCAGTGATCAGGGTTTTTTGAAAGATGAAGTAACTCAGTTTTGGCCGTGCTTATTTTCATTCCAGCGCTGTCACATTCATATGCAAAGCTATATAATCCAAGCTAGATTCTGTTGAAGAAAGCAGAATCAAATCAACAGCAAGTAGCAGACGACTGATTTTGCAATTTCCAATCGCGGCACACTCATCAACTTGGCTGCATTTTGTAATAATAAGTCAATTAAGATGTTATTTGACGTTTGCAGGCCAGAGTTTTAATATTTTAATCGTTTTGCGTGCTTCTGGCCAAAAGGCTACCAGCTCGGAAGCCTAGGGAAGAGCCACCAGAACGGCGACTACTTACATCAAGCAATGCGAAAAATTGTCTTCCCACAGGAATCGAACCTGCTGCCTTTGGATTACCGGTCCACTGCTCTACCACTTGAGCTAGAGAAGACGCCTCCTCGCATGCTTAATTTTGGCTATTTAAACCCAGCAACTTGCTTGTTGTATGATTGTAATAATAAGTCAATTAAGATGTTTTTTGACGTTTGCAAGTATATATAACGTTTGTAAAAAAAACGTTTGCAAAAATATAACGTCAAAAAACATCTTAATTGACTTATTATTACAATCATACAACAAGCAAGTTGCTGGGTTTAAATAGCCAAAATTAAGCATGCGAGGAGGCGTCTTCTCTAGCTCAAGTGGTAGAGCAGTGGACCGGTAATCCAAAGGCAGCAGGTTCGATTCCTGTGGGAAGACAATTTTTCGCATTGCTTGATGTAAGTAGTCGCCGTTCTGGTGGCTCTTCCCTAGGCTTCCGAGCTTGTAGCCTTTAGGCCAGAAGCACTCAAAACGATTAAAATATTGGCTGCATTTGCTGATCCAATTCATGTAAACATTAAGAAGGAGGGGTGACAAAGCGCATCCTTGCCGGAGTCCAACACCCAACTGGAACGGCTTTGGTTGCATGCCATTTACCCAAGCACTAACCTTCGGTCGGCAGTAGAATGACTTAATGGCTCGTAACAAGTGACAATCAACGCCATACTCCAGCAAAACCTTCTAAAGTTTATCCCGAACAATTCGGTCATATGCTTTTTCAAGATCGACAAAGCATGCAAAGAGATCTTTTGCCATACTTCCAAGATTTCTCGAAGATTTGCTTCAGAGTAAAGATTTGGTCCGTGGTGCTGCGGCCGGGACGAAAACCGCACTAGCCATCCTCTAATTTTGATTTAGTTTCAGCGATCATGCCTTTTACGTATTATTATTGCGTATACATATTTTTGTTTTCTTGCATGCATAACGTACATCGTTTTGTTGCTGTATCCTTTTTTCTGGTAAATTGTTTGAAACTGTTACTTTATGCTCTAAGAATTGCCAGATATAAATGAATACTTCTGATTCCACTATTTCTCGGCATTCCCTTTCAAGGCATTTAGCATATACTGTACTTTCCCTGCTACACTAAGGAGTGATATCCCTCTGTAGTTCGTACATTGCTTGCGATCTTCTTTCTTGAATATCGGAATAATCACACCTGTTTGCCAATCTGTCGGAGTTTTGCCAAACTTCTACGCAACTTGGCACACTCCCGTTAAACAAAGAATTTCTTCTCCAGTCAGCGCTTTTAACATCTCAGGTGTGATTTTACTTCTTCAGCAGCTTTTCCAGATTTTATCTTTTTAATTGCCATTGCCACTTATTCTGCAGCAAAAACTTCCTCTTCCTCTAAATGTGTCACTTCGTGTGTGTCACGAGTTGATGTCTTTATAGGATTCAAAAGATCTTCAAAGTATTCCTTCCATATTATTAGACAGGTAAAAAACATCACTTACGCAATTCTTTCTCAAAAAACGTTTTCATTTAATTAGGATAATATAGAAGAACCAATTAAACAAATGAAAAAAAATCGGCAACAGTAGATTTACAGAACTAGATACACTATCTTCAGCAATAAAACTCTCTTTCAAGAATAGAACCGGCAATGAGCAACCTTTTGATCACTAAGCCGATGGGGGCTCTACCATTAACTGAGCTATCGAAACCGCTATAGTAATTTCATTTCCCGATTCTGCTATCAAAAAATAATTCTTAAAGTTTGCAACAGTGGAATCGGTAACTTGCAAATGCAATCGCTAACCTTCACATTGAAGGTTGCCCAGCTTTGTGTATTACATAATATCAGTTAAATCAATTAAAAGAAATCGATCACAACAAAGTAAACGTTATAATCTAAAGTTTTTGAAACTACAGAAATATTTTCAGAGATCGTTTACAAAAACTAAGTAGAACTATAGGCATAATTTTGTTACAGAGCAAATTACATCGGCACAAAAAGTTTTTCACAATTGAAAACAAATTTCTGCTGTTCCACTGCAAGCTCAACATAAAATTCAAAAACACACGTGCGACGCAAAAATAAGCTAAAGCACTTATTCAGTATTGTGAGAAAAAACTTTCTCAAAAACTAGTGAAAACAAAACAGTGGGCGTCAATTTCCTTACAACTTGAGCAAAAATAACTCGCTTAAACCGAATCGCAAATTGCTAAACAGCGTCTGAGATCATGTAAAGCTAACAATTTCTGAGAAAAAAAGCAAAAATATCCAAAGCAATTGAGTTAGCGAAGTTAAAAACATGATTTAAAACTTAAATAAATGTTCAATTTTTGGAATTCTAAGTTTTAACGGTACCGGAATTTAAATACTGTACGTTAAAATCATAGAAAAAAAAACTTAAGGCTATAAAAAGTTATTTAGGTGTTGATCACTTCTGTTATGCAATGGTCGAGATCTTGGAATCCACAAGAAATTATCAGATGCAGTGGAGCGAGTAGCATTTTGCTCAGCGACTTACACATGAGTAAATGCAAACAAGTGAACATCAAATTGCTGATGAAGTTCATTGAGTTGAAGAACTCGGAAAGTTTTCTAAATCCATTACTACTTTGAATTTCGTTTTTTGCCAACATGGATAAGGTTGAACTGCAAAACTTTCAAAGTTGAACACAGTGTTGCCAACGGCTCGCCACCGCTACGACATTTCTTCGAAAGGAGCTGTGTTGCCCGGGCGCAATGACGCGGAGATAGGCCCTACAAACTCGTTTCACGCATCGGCGTAATACAACGAGTAAATGAAAGATTTGGTTTGATAAAACATAAAAGCATTCAGTTAAAAAATTGAAAAAAACGCAAAAACACAAGAAACAGAAAAAACACAAAAGGATTGAAATTTTATGCCCTAACTTAAAAATAACATCATTCTTGCACATTTCGTGAAATAAAAATAAAATCTTTTGTGTCGACGACACAAATAAAAATTTAGATCAACTTTAAAGAAAAACTTTCAGCAACACTTCTTCAACCAGTGTTTTAGCTTTTAAATTAAAGTTTTCAAACAAATTATCAAAAAAAATTTTAAAGTGTGGACGAAATGTCTCCGCTCTTAAACTCAAAATGACATAAAAAAAAATTACCGCAAATGTCTTAAAATCGTAACCTACTTTCGCTTGTGCTATTAACATGTTTCAGCTAATTTTTTTTATCTTGCAGTTTGTTTAGTTTTGCACCTCACGCTACACAACTACACACAACACACATTTTTCAGTCTTTGATAGGTGTGATGATACAAATCAATGGGAGAAAACTATTGAATTCATTGCGCTGTTGATATGAGCAGCAGAAAAGCGCTGATCTGATTGGCGATGTCGGAGAATTCAATACCGAGTCTTACGTAGGCCAAGACGCAGATGGAAATCCAACAACAAAAGCCGGTTGTAATGATGCGAGCAACATGCGTTTCTGCATTGTGGTGAGTTGGTTGTTATTACGGAATCATAGAATAGAACTTCTTATTCATATAGATTCTGTTTGAATAAGAAGTTCTCTTCTGATTATGTTGTAAGGGTGAAACAAACTGTAAAGGGTTTTTAAATTTGACTGTGAATAAAACAATAATTTGCTCTGATCTATGTTCATTGAGCTCTATTCAGTAGGAGATACCATTAAGAACAGTAAATATTTACAGTAGGTAATTCAACCGCGAAGCATTACAACTGACCTATAGTACAATATTAATTAGACCAAGAGTACGTGCATGGCTTTGGCTATACAACTGTTTGATTGACGTTACTTCATCATTTTGATAACTTTTCAAAACACAATTATTTTGAAAGCGAATAATTACAAAGCTGTTAAAATTAGGGAAATAAAATTTGAAAGTGACTGCGCATTTACGCTTTTGATCTCACTATCAACGATCACATACTCACAAATTCATTTGACGCAATTGGGTCACTATTTTAAAGCTCAATAAAGTTCAGTAAAAGTTGGATACTGTCTCGAAGTTCCTGGATATCGCTTGCGGTGGCACGTTCTCGTTTCTTGCTCCTTCAAACTGTATCGTGCAGTTTGTAATTTCGATCATGAAATGTGTAGCCTACAAATCATTGTTGAACCACGTTGAAAGACCTATTTATAGCTAAGAATTTTGTACAAGTTGTTTTGTTAAAGCAGGTGAATGCAAAGAATAACCTCGAAGTAGAAAGCAGTTAAAAGGTGTAAAGCATCCCGCCGATTCTGGTAGTTTATAATAGCTAAATTTGAAATAAAATTTTTGAATTTTTTTGCTTTCATGTTGGGGTTTTGTTTGCAAAGATATTCAACAAATACAAAGAGATATCCCCCCAAAAGTTTTTAGAAACCCTGAACTTTCTGTTGTCTCAGCATGAAGTTTCAGGAAAAAAGAAAGACCGAACAATATTATTCTTTCCAGTCACATCACGTGAGCAATATTATTTTGGCAAAACCTCCTCTTTTTCTGTAAATTCGCTGTGGGAAAACAAATTCTGGGTTTCCAAAAACTTTTTGGGGAATATCGCTTTGTTTTTGTTAAATATCTTTGCAATTGCAGCCACAAACGAAAACAAAAAATTCCAAAAATTATTGTTCGATTTTAATTATTGTAAACTATTGGAATCGCCTGGATGCTTTATCCCCTTTAAATAAATCGAATGAAAAATCTTGGAAAATTATCTCTCGGTGTTACTGGAAAAAATTTCACTGGACAACGTATTAGGCTACAGCCATGTGTACTTGCAGAACAAAGAGTAACAGGCAACTGCATACTGAATTCCAGTTAAAAAGTCATCTAGATAATTCAGAAAATATTCTACATTCATAGCTTCCATTAGTGTTCATTTATGCATTCGTTGTCTTTTTTATTGTGTTTGTGTTCTTGTCCGCTATAACATTTAGCAACAGTGGCGAAGCAGCCACTTGGCGATTCTGGCTCTGCGCCAATGGTGGCAGGCTGCAAGGGTGCCGCAGGCTGTAAGGGGGTGGCAAAATGAGGCTTTGCGGTGTACGCAGCAAGCAAAAATAAAAAAAAGATTTAAAACAAGAAAATGATTTACAAAGAGGCAGCTAGCTGCCTAGCACACATTAAAAAAGCTTGAGTTGCTTCGTTTTGGTGGTGGATAGCAGCGTTGTACTCCGTCTGTTATTCAATTCATAGTAACATTTACTACGTCATAAATTTGTGGTTATAACCAACGATTCATCTTTTCTGTCTGAGCAGTCAGCACTCCACAGCAGTTTCTGAAGTCAGATCTCGGGTGCTGTAGAGCTGAGATATTGATGTATTTTATTGTTTTAGCCGATGAGGAAAGCACTAAGTTAGCTGTGGAAATTGACAGATTTAAGAAGCTGATGTGAAGCAGTGAAACCACGTTTGATCGTAATGCAACAGTGTTTGGCGGTTTACAGTGGTTAGCAAAATCATGTTTACTTGATTCGACACCATATTTATGATAGTGTCTGAAACTTTATCTTACCATTGGTGTTTCAATTGAATTGCGAGCTGTGAGAGCAGCTTCTCAAAATGATGAAGTTGTATCATAGTCACTTAATATTATGTAATAATAATTACAGTAATATGGAGTGATTATGGACGTAGTTACGTTCTACCATAAACGATGATCGGCATTTGGCTCTATCGATTCTTTCAACAGAAAGAGACTACGTTCAAAAACTTGATTTTGAAGATATCATCGCTGATTTTGCTTTGGCGAAAGCTTGAAAAGCTCAATTTTGAGGCGGGTATTGATCTTTTATTTGCGTAATACATTTGTTCACCATTTTGTCTTTTATTTTTGGCCTTAACATTGAGACAGTAAGGCTTCTTTCTCAAGCAATATAAAACTTCTAAGACCCGGCACATTATTTGTACCTAATTATTTTATTGAAAAGATTGCTTGAACGTGACACTATTTCAAAATTTGCTACAATATACTTAGGGCGGCATTTTTAACGAAAGCCAGGGGCGGCAACGTATGTTCCTACGCCACTGACACTCCACATGATTTTTTGGTGCGCTACTTATGGTCAGTCCTGTATATGAACGGGCTCTAACTACTATTGTTATTGAGCTCATCTCAAGCTTGATCGGTAGAGGAGGATGAATTCCCTAAACCAAACCAAAACAACACCTATCATGCAAACGTGATGGTTGTTCGATTCATCGAAAACATAGAAGAGATGCATCTTGGCAGCTTTATTGGCGCGAACAACCCAAGTTAAAAATTAAGCATTATTACCGACAAAACGATCAGCCTAGACACGAAACTTTGTAACATTTCGCAATGAATCATTCCAACTTTTAACTTTTTACTATTTTCATTACCTTGAAAAACCAAGAAGTCAAAAACTGCGATGTTCATGAAGCTGTTCTTGCTAAGAATTAGAACAACCAACACAGAAATGTTGGACCGCGAGAAAATACAGTAATGCTTGAAAGTTTATCAACTGCTGGTTGTTGACTCACATCACAGCAGTTGTGATTTTAATGATAAATCATATTTCTTGCGGGTTGAACTTGCCAATCATAGTTCCAATAACTAGGTGTATGCCTTCACCTGCACTTGAAAAGGGACGTTAGATGAGTTTCCAGATAGAAATCGGTCTTTTTCTCAATTTATGCAGCGGTTTGTAGAGCAGTATGGGGTTAGAAAGCAGTCAACGTGGCATAAGCACCATCTTAATATATTTTATTCAAAATAGCGAAAAAACAGGAAATTTTTTGTTTGTAAATTTAGAAAACAAACACTGAAAACTGGTTTAGACTCAGTAGCGTAGCCAGGAGGGGGGGCAATAGCCCACCCATTGGCCTGTCAACGAAACTGCAGAATCAGGAAAATACCTCGTTTTTAGCTCTTCTGGGATTGTTTTGTGCGCTGGAATAAAAAGTTATTTAAAGTATCTTTTTAAACATATATTCAGGGGTGGAGCTATTTTGTCAAAAATTAAGGTCACAAATTAATGAAAACTTTTAAAAACGCTCAAAAATAAACAATGAAATTTCATTGCTAGTGTAAAAAGGTTAAACATAAACTTTTTCAACAAATATATTATAAACTCAGGAATAAGTAGGCGGGGGGGGGGGGGGGGGGGGGGCTATTTAGTGTTAGTTAATTACCAATCATTTTTCTCAAGTATCTTTCAATTAGCCCCCCAAATATTTATTTTTATAAAATACAGACGAAATAGATTACTCCATGTGAGTTTTATTGAATAATAAAATTTTATGAATTACCAGCATGTAAACAAGAGAACTACAACGTTATCATTAATCCACTTCCCACATAGCCCATTAATGCAACCAGTTGAATCATGCTGTGCTGCCAATTTCTATGCCACGTTTTAAAAGCATTATTTTTTATTACAATAGCCCTAAAATTTAGTTATTTTTGCAAAAAAATGCAAAATTTTCGAGCGCTGGGGGCTCCGCTCCCAGACCCCAGTGCCTTCGGCAGCAGGGGGCTCCACCCCCAAAATAGCCCCCCCAATGCAAATTTCTGGCTACGCGCCTGTTTAGACTAGGTATAATATGTAATTTGAGCAATATTAAATCAAGAAAAGCTTAAATGCCATGTATTTAGACTGAAAACATCAATGCTAAAGTGGGCAAAAAATCAATATTTTTCGACGAAAATTCAAAATTTCAAATTGCATGCCCTGATTGCCCTCCTCTCCCTGTGGACCGAATGAGCTGTAATTTGGTTTGTGGGGTTTCTATCACCAACCTAACAAATTGCGGAGATGATGGGTTAAATTTGAAAATAATTTTTTTGAATAACCCTAGTGCACACTACAGCCGATTCCAAAATTTGAGGACTTAAGATAAGGCACAAATTTCTGTTCGAATATACGTTTTTACGTTAGAGCGTGGCAGAAAGATTAAAGGCGTCGTTTTTACGACGACCCTGATCATCAGAAGGGGAGTCGAGAACACAACCTTTGAGGTCAAGGCCAAGGCTAAGGACTCAAAAAAAATCTGAGGCCAAAGCCAAGGGACTTTTTGAGGACAGACCCTCTTGAGGCCAAAGACAGGAATGGTCGAGGCCAAGGACCGAGAACACAATTTTTCTAAATTATGGTAGCCAAATTTTCCATCATTTTAAGTCTTCAAGATATTGTATTTTGTTACGTTTTTGATGATAATTCGAAACTATAGTTTCTAAAAATAATGAATATTAGTTTGAAGTTTTACACGTAAGCAGGAATGTTGATTACGTTTCGTAACGGTATCGTGGTAATGAAACAATTAGGGCCGCAACTCTTGAATTGGAAAAGTGAATAACTAAAAACTATATATTCTTACAGTAGAAATGGTCAATTTTAAGGTCTTAATTTCATCAGTTAGAGTCCCAATGCAAACTTCCACTGATTATGGAACTCCACTTTTTCAGTAGTTTCTGAAACACAGACCTTATTGTTAGATTAAACAATTTCTTTTCACAGAAATTTTGAAATATTATCATAGTTTTTAAATATTGCTAAGCGACTATGACATTATTATCTAAAAGTAAGCTTATTGCAACATACTGTAAATTTATATTTTTGAAATGAAATAAGGTACCGTACTTGCTAGTTCAAGTCCTTGGAAAAAAACTGGGTTCTGGGTGGAAGGGCAAAGTCCTCATGCCTCTGTTGAACAATTTTAGTATTTTTTTTTTCTGAAAAATAGCAATTTTTGTGACTTTTATTAGAGATTATACAAATAGATTTTCAAAACAATTTGAAAAAAAAATACGGAAATAATTAAAAAAAAACTTTAGTTTTCTCATACTTTCCCAATCCTAATTTTAAGCAAATTTTTTCTTCACGTTTCAGTGCATGTGATTTTTTTCCATAGTCTTGCATCTTATGCCTACCATGGCTATCAATAAATGAGCGCAAACGTTTCGGCCGCGAAAAGATTCTTTGTAAAATATAACGTAAGTTATTAAACTACAAAAAGTAACCAGACAATCCCAGCTGGGCTGTATTAAGGAAGAAAACATTGGAGGCATTTGCCTCGGGGTCCTCTTTCAAAAAATCCACAAATTGTTGAAACGTAAAAATTTGATTTGTCTTTTCGTATCTTGAAACAAATTCTTTGCAATAATCGCTAACGCATTTTCAGAAGAAAAAGCTGTCATTCTCAAGTAACGTTTTCTTATTTGTAGCTAGGCTACATTACATGTAACATATTTAGTATATCACTGGCCGTTCTTGGTAACTGCATTGCATTTCGTTATCAGGCACATACTTTCTTCTGATTAGTGTTTTCACATTCGGATAGGCAAGGTCATGGTTTAGTATTAGCCAGGGGCGTATTGAGGGGGGGGCATTGGGCCGTGGCCCTCCCTTTGGGTCGCCAGGATTGCAAAATTGCATAGAAAAGTGAGCAAAATTGAGGCATGGCCCCCCCCTTTGCAAGTTGAGCATCAGGCTTTGTGCTCGAAATCACCTGATATTGGGAAAAAAATGGGACGAAATTTGAGTGTGACATTTTCAAATTCTGATCTATGCTCCTCTCAAATTTTCTGAAGTTTCTGGCCTCCCCCTTTTCAAAATCCTGCGTACGCTACTGGTATAAGCTACTCAAACATGTTTGCGTCCGGACCCTCAGATCCCTTGCTATGGCCTGAATGATTGTAGTGTTTTGCTGTTGGTATCAGCCGCACAAGAAATATTCGCACAAACAAAAAGAGCTATCGACACTGCGGTTTGCTCCCTCATTCTCCGATTAAAGCTTTCACACAATGCCATTGATAATAATGTTTACTATGACTTAGCTACCACATATTATTTTTCAAATAAGGAAAGGGTATGAATTGACAGGCTAGAAGTCATAAACAAAGCCAGAGTGGGGTAGGGGCCCATCTTCCCCAATTGCAATGCCGCCAACGATAAAAAGAGTGACAACTAAGCCTGTTGTTTATTCAGCTTTAGTTGTTTTTGGATTTTTGCGTACAACCAGTAGCGTAGCCAGGGGGGGGGGGGCGGGGGGGGGCTCGAGCCCCCCCCATTGGCTTGTGAAGTATGCAAAATTGCATGTTTTTTGTGCTTTTGAGGCCGATTTTCTGTGAAAAATTGAAAATAGCCCCCCCCCATGCGAAAAGAGCCCCCCCTAAAACGTTTGAACTTGCGAAATTTTGGAAGAAAAATCGCCTTGAATTTTGGCGAAGAACTTTTTTTTTTTTTTTTTTTTTTTTGGAGATCACTTGATTTTGGGCGGAAAAAACGTTTAAATTTTGGATTTCGGCCGAAAAATCACTCTGAATTTTGGCGAAGACCTTTTTTTTTTTTTTTTTTTTGGAGATCACCTAATGTTTGGCGGAAAAAACGTTTGAATTTTCGATCTTTTCGAGACATTTCGTCTGAAATTTTGACAAACCGTCTGAAACTGATTTAAGGTCAATGAAAATTCGAGTCAAGGTCGTTTGCACACTTCTCACTCTTTCAAAATAGCCCCCCCCCTTTTCCAAATCCTGGCTACGCGCCTGCGTACAACAGTAACTAACAATAATATTAATGTTGGCAACCAGGGAGCCTATGGTTCCCCTCAATTCAAATTTTTGTCAATCAATTAAAATGTATAACTCGGGAGAAATTCTAGATTTTTGTCCTAAAAGTTGCAACCTCTGGCCTTCATCTAATTTTTTATAAGCTTGATGCAATAACATGATTACGGTAGTAACCATCGATTGTACCTACTTTAAATAACAATCCACCTCCACCTAGATAGTTTTTGCGAGACAAAATATTAAAAAAAAGCAAGGGGAAGTGTTTATTGAACAAATTATTAAAATTGAATTGAAGGGCCCCCAGGTCGTACATAGTAGTCCAAAAACTGGTTATTTTCATGGCAAAACAAAGATCTCCAAAAAAAAATCTTCGAATGAATTATTACTTACTGCTAAATATATTGCAGAAGGGAATGCACCTTGCTTCCCCTTCACCTGGACCAAGACAATTACAAAAATTATCCAACAAACGCTTGGGTTTAAACGTGAATTGTAAGCAAAAGGAGGACTGAACAATTTAATTTTTTCAATTGGCTTTTAAATCTTAAAATTTTACTTTCAAATGGCTCTAAAAAACGTGCAAAATGTGATCCAAATGGCATTAAAATAGCTAATTTTCCAAAAATTACAGAATTTTTCAAAAAAATTGCCATAGTCTACGGCGGCTGGGGACCCTGCCAACAGACCTCGTCTGAGATACGTTTGAGTTACAGTAGTTTCTTCACCACGCCTCCACAATAAAATTTAACACATATTTATTTTGAAAACACTGGCTTTTGGTTCAAGTCCTCCTCCTTTAGCAACAACCTGTTTACGTTCTAACCCAGGCCACAGGCTTCTGATCTTCCATTCTAAGATATTTTTCCCCTGTAAAAATCTCTCCGTTTGAAAATTTCTGATGATGTCATATTGCATGTGCTTTGCGAATTGGGGCTCCGCAATCTAAAATCCTGGCTACACTTATGCCAGAATTCAAGAAGACGTTGGGTTATTTTCCTTTCAACCAATCAAAAAACAATGCTGTCCTCGAGCCGAGGACAGGACATTTTTGAGGACTTGTAGGGTTCGAGGCCAAGGCCAAAAAGGACTTGAAAATGTGTCCTCAAGGCCAAGGACGTCCTTGAGGACTCCACCTCTGTTGATCACATGATTTGGATTCGATCCGCACCCTGGTCACGATGTTGCGTCCTTGGATAAGACGATTAATCTCTGCTTGGTAACTTCGAACAAGCAGTAAACTTACGTGGAAAGAAGTCAAATGTCAATCGAAAAGCCTGAAATACGGTCAACTTCTAAGCGGGTTTTGGATTCGTCCAAGACAAACGCTCCACCGTGGCTTCCTATTGAGTGGAAGATTAGTAAGGATCAGTCAATTACAGCAAAACAGAAAAATACACAATACTGAGCTTGGAAGTTTACCATAGCAAAAAAGTAGATTGGCCAACCTGATCCTCAAGCAGTAGCGTAGCTAGGGGGGCGGGGGGGCTATAGCCCTCCCGATTGGCATGTCGACCTAAATGCAGAATGGGAAAAGCACTACGTTTTTAGCACTTTTGAGGCTGTTTTATGCACTGGAGTGGACTAAATAGTGATATAAAACATCTTTTGAAACATATGTTCAGGGGGGAAGGCTAATTTGTCAAAAATAAAATCAACAAATAAATGAAAACTTTGAAAAATGGTAAGAAATAAGCAATCAAATTTGATCGCAAGTGTAAAAATGCTAAACTGCTAAACATAGGTGTCATCCACAAATATACTATAAACTAAGAAATAGGCCTTGGGGGGGGGGACTATTCAGTATTAGTTAATTACCAATCATTTCTCTCAAATATCTTTTCATTATCCCCCTCCAATTATTTTTCTATATAAACTGTATACGAAATAGATTTCTCCGTGTGAGTTTTATTGAACTATTTGATTTTATAATTTACCAGCATCTAAACAAGAGAACTAACATTGTACCATTAGCCACCTCCCAAATAGCCCATTTATGCCACCAGTTTAATCTTGTTTGCACTGTCAATTTCTAAGCCACGTTTTAAAAGCATTAATTTTTAATCAAAATAGCCCAAAAATGAAGTTATTTTTGCAAAAAAATGCAAAATTTTCGAGCGCAAAAACCCCAAACAGCCCCCTCATTGCGAATTTCTGGCTACGCGCCTGCCCTCGAGGCACCACTGCTTCCGCTCCCTTTCCTATACGCAATTTTTCCGGGATTTCCGTACCTCAATCCAGCCCTGTTCTTACTCAAAGCCAGTATGAAAGGCAACCAATATTCTTTAATGGCCAATTTTACGCTTTAGCATAAACAGTCTGTGTTATTCTCTTGGTTTTAGCAAAAAAAAGATACAGCATGAAGGTTTGGTTGTTGTTGTTTATATTGTTGTCATTCATCAGTAATGGAAATGTACAAGGTAATCATACTTCTAATTAGCAAATTACCATTAAGTTTTTAAAAAGCAGGTTGCTATCGCCACTTTTAGACAAAAAATATTTGGCCAAAAAAAAGTGACGACCGAAAAATGTCTTTAATATTATTTTCTGCAGCAAATGTTAGTCGAAAGGTTATCGAAGTGGTAACTTAGGTGCCATAGGTAGTAAATGAAATTAACGCACATTTTCGCTATAGATTCCGTGTTCCCCCTACTTTCTTTTCGCGTCTCCCGTGCCTTAACACGGCATTGCCTTTAAGACTTCTTTTGTCTCGATGAGTAAACATTTCTGTTTCATAACCAGCTGGCGTTGCTTTGAAAAGTTTTTATGCAGTAAAACTGAATTTAAACCAAACTTATTCTCAAAAGAAAAATTCACGTAAATTTGAATTGATAGCAAAAAAGCATTTATTTTAAGGGGTGAAGCATCCAGTTAATTCCGGTAGTTCACATCATAGTTAAATTCGAAATAAAATTTTGAATTTTTTTTGAGGCCGCGGTTACAAATAAAGATATTCAAAAAATGCAAAGAGATATCCAAAAGTTTTTGGAAACCCTGATTTTTTTCTCTCAAGCTGATTTTCGAGAAAATGGGAAGATTTCACCAAAATTGGATAGGCTATGTGATGTTACTATTACTAAAAGGGTAAATATTATTTAGTCTCACTTTTTCGCAGGAAGTTCATGCTGGGAAAACATTCCACGGTTTTTAAACCCTTTTTCCAGGGGATATCTTTTTGTATTTGTTGAATATCTTTGCAACCGCAGCCCCAAAATGAGAACAACAAATTTCAAAAATTATAGTTCAATTTTAGCTATAGCAAACTACCGTAACTGGCTTGATGCTTTACCCCCTTTTAAACTATTGTGTTAAATTACCAGTTGCAGCTTGTGAATTGTTGAGTGGCCCGGCCAATGCAGACGTGGACTGTAATGGAATCACATTGGACAGTGCGGGCTAGTATAATTGCTTTATTGGTTTTGTTCGCGTGGGTGCTTCCAACTCGGTTTGCTTTCAAACTCTAAATGGACCACGTTGGAGCAATCCAGAACCAATTTGCACAAATGAGCGAGGTATTTTCTATCTCCGATACTAGAACGGTAAATGTACTTAAACTGTTTTTAAAAGTGCTTTATTACAATACCCAGGGCCGTATTTACTATATGGCAGAGTGCCAAGGGCCTCACGCATGGATGGTAAGACCTTTTTTTGGTCTTCCATCTACATTTCGCAGAAAAATACAGCGAATATCTGGCAAAGACTTTTTTCGTCTCTACCTACAGTATATTTGTACCAAAAGTGCCAGAGGCTCCGCACGATGTAAATCTGACCCTGATAGAATTGGCATAATGGTTGTACCACAAGTACATCGGCAGGGTAGTTTTTTATTGATCTGTTTTTGTCACAAAACTTATTAATCATGAAAACGACGTCCTTTTACTTTCTCGGCCATGTTATGCCGATAAACTGAACTTACGCAGTCTTATTCACAAAGAACACAGCTATCCATATGAATTTGACGTTGATTTCAATAAAGTAATGATGCATTTAATGATTTAAATTAATGTGTCAATCACCAGCTTCTTATTCTGAACGGTTGAATACTCCGATCTTAGCTACTATGGACTGTACTGGGCCCACATTACAAAGTATCTTAGCGAGCTCATTAAGATCATTTTCGCTTGCTAAAGAACGCTAAGAAGCAAAAAACGTGCTCAGACAAACCCCTATTTCCAAACCGTCTCACCAACAAGCCTTAAAAATGCTCGCTCGAATTTTTTAGTGAGATGTAACGTAACCTGCGTCAGCAAGTAATTATAAATACCATAATTGTGACGCTAGATGCAAATCTACTACAAGATAATGGGTGAAAAAAAACACTGCATATTATAGGCCATGCATTAATATTCTAAGATTGCAAAATCCTCGATTGATAATAATGATTAATTATACGGATTGAGAGCAATTTAATTACATTCTCTTCTTGTCTTTAGGGAGTATTTTGTTCGGTAACGTTTTTTAAAAGTACTGATTATGAATGCCAGCATGGAAATTTCTGTAATGCGGGACCTGATGGTAACAACTTGGTAAATGATGTGTTATTTCATTTTGCATTGCGCCCTAGGAATTCCAACTGGAGTTTTGCGTATGCTTCATTTCTTGCTATTTTGATCTCCTGAACTTTCGATTTCATTTTGTTTTGCATTGCGCACTAGAAATTCCAACCGGAGGTTTACGTGTGCTTCATTTCTTGCTATTTTGATCTCCTGAACTTTCGATTTCATTTTGTTTTGCATTGCACTCTAGGAATTCCAACCGGAGGTTTACGTGTGCTTCATGTCTTGCTATTTTGATCTCCTGAACTTTCGATTTCACTTTTAACCAGTGTTTCTTGTACTGGTGCGCTGTTTGGTGAAAATAATTGTTGCTTTTTTGGTTCAACTGCTTTCTGTTTTACCTGCTGTATTTGTGTATAGTTTACTATTTACTATAAAATTACTATATAGCGAGCAAGGATGACAGCATGGTAGAGTACGCCTCAATTTTTGCTAAGAGGTACGGTGCGCTGGTACTGTACGCTTTTTTTTTGTAATGGTACGGGTACGGTACGTTGGTACGGTACGCTTCAAAAATTGAACTGAATTACGGTGCGGTTCAAAGTGCGACGTACGTAGTACGCAAATTCTGAACGTACCATACCGTACTGCCATCCTTGAAAGCGAGAGCCATTTTCATGCCTTCAGTTCAAATAAGTTACTAGCTTACTCGTAAATCTTTTTGTTTTTTTGCTATAAACATAACAGATATAATGGCGACGAGGATGGGATACTGCATGTCGGAGGTGTAGCTTGACGTTCGACGAAGTTCTGCGTGTACGAGCGACGATTTTTTATGAGCAACGAGTGATCGACAAGTGTACGATCGATGGACGGTTCGCACCTGGAGAAACTGATTGAGCTAATGCAACAACAAATTACGAGTCAAAACGAGCAGATGGAGAATCAAGAACGGTGCTTTCTGAAGCAACCTGATCGCCAAGAATCCCTTCACAAGGCTTAAACGGAGGCTCTCTTCATTGCGGTAGTTAGAACTAACATTTTGCTTCTACTTCTTTGCAGGGCGCTACTCCGAGTTTTGTACAGTTCGACCGGCCATCTGAGCTCTGGGCAGTTTACTGGGCGGGATTCTGTACGTTTGTCAGCGCTCATTCTGTTTCCGACGATCAAAAAGCTCTGGTTTTTCTGACTAACCAGTCTTCAATTACTTACCAATTGCTGTCAAATTTAGCTTTTCAGGAGACACCCCCGAAAAGCATCAACGAATTTATTATCACCGAAATTGAGACCTATGAAGCACCAGTTCGATCCCAAGCGGTTTGTTGAGCGGGAACGTTTTTAAGTGAAGTGAGTTGCAATGAAAACCAGGTGAGTCGGTTCTAGAATTAGCAGCGCGTATTCGGCAAGCTGTCGCTACTGGTGATTTTATGGCTATTAAAGCCAAGGTCCGGTCTAGCAGGGTTACCAATCAAAAAATCCCAAACATTTTTCTACGTTCATAAAACTAAAACGAAGAGTAAACTTTCCTTGCTTTTGGAGAAAAGCGTTAAAACGCACTCCTTTGATGACGCACTCCGAGAATGTTACCTGACCATTTTGCATTGGTTTTCAATGACGTTGGTATTTTAAATTGCTGTGAATTTCACGATCCTTCAGGGGAGCGTGGTGCCTTGTTGGTATTTACTGCAAAAATTTTTTGAACGAAAAGATCGCGTAAGCGTGGAGTAAGGGCGCGGTAAGCTGCCACGACATGTCGGAGGTGCTGTTTGCTGCGGGCAATACAACTGCAGGGATTGAATGAGAACAAAAGTATTGGTGGTGGTGGTGGTGGTACTACCCGACCCCTTCCGAGGGATGGGGGCGCGGAGGAACTCCGCGGAGACCCAACAGTCGGGCCACACCCCAAGGTCTGGACCATAGATCGAGAATAGAAAGAGAGGAGCCAAAGATAGATTTGCGAAGGGGTTCAGAAGCAGGACAATCGAGGAGGAGATGATTGAGGTCCTGCAGAGGGTGTCCACAGGCACTACAATCAGAATTCTCCTTCCGACTGATCCTGTGAAGATAAGAAGATAAAAGAAGACTGTGACCATGGCAGCGAAGACGAGAGAGCTCACTGCGTATGGAGCGAGGAAGAAGAAGTTCCTCCGAAGAGACTTCGGGGACTTGGAAGTTCAGGTGGTAGTGAGAGATGAGACGTCTCCAATTGCGGTATTGGGAATCACGGACTTTGGCAATAACTGGGAGGAGAGGGCTAGGGATCGCATCAGTGGGCAGAGAGGAACCAGTTTTGGCAAGTAAATCAGCTTTTTCATTTCCGGGGAGACCTGCGTGTCCGGGGACCCATTGGAAGCTCAAAGTGGTATTGTTGGAGAGGGAGGAGGCAAGGGACCAAACATTCCATAGGGTCTCAGGCAGGAGATAAGTGGGGGCTGAAGAAAGGATAGAGAGGGCTGATTGAGAGTCGGTTAGGAAAAGAACTGACTGGAATTTGCAGGACATCAAATGACTAGTACACCAAGCAAGACCTTGGTTGAGGGCAAAGGTTTCGGCTGTGAAACTGGAGGCAATTGTACCAGAGGAAAAGGATAGGGAATGGGATGTGTTGCATTTGGAGCATGTAGCATAGACTCCAGCGCCACCAGGACCGAAAAGGGAGGGGACAGAACCGTCAGTCCATACTTGGATATCAGAGGGGGGAGGGAGGATAGTCGGCTTGAAGCAATTTGGAGTCGGGCTGTACTGCTGCCTGTGCAGTCGGGAATGAAGGGGGAAACAGTGAAGTGGGTTGTGGACCATGGTGGAAAAGGGGGGCAAGTGATCAGAGACTCACGTGGGGATGGGAGTGGTAGTGTGGCTGAAGAACAGAAAGATCTCCAGGAGGGTTTCTTCTTTAGACGACGGGGAACGTTTTTGATTGCCAGGGCGTAAAGGCTGGAGAAGTCGGGGGGAAGGCGCAGAGCACGTTCAAAGGAGTAGAGGGTCTGATGTTCTAGTGTCAGCTTTAGAGGAGGGAGTTGGGCCTCGAGAAGGAGTAGTGAGGAGGGGGTGGAAGAGAGGCAACCAGTAATGACCCTGCATGCAGCTCTGTGTAGAACTTCCAGATGATTGGTTGCAGTGTTGCAGAGGAACGGAAACCATCCAGGAGAGGCATATGTGAGCACCGGACGGACAAAGGCTTTGTAGAGTAGGGAGAGAGATTCTTTTGTGGGACCCCAAGAGGCAGTGGCAATTGAGCGAAGGGCTTTGTGGCGTGGGTAGAATTTGGAACACAGGGATTGGACATGGGCCCCAAAGGATAGAGTCCGATCAAAGGTTACTCCGAGGAATTTAGGGGTGGGATTGAACAAAAGAGGGAAGCCCAAAAGGTTCAGTCGGGGTTGGAAAGTGGCTTGATGGGGATCTGTAGAGAAAAAGGAGGACTCACACTTCTTTGGATTGAGTGGAAGTCTCCATAAGTTGGACCATGTTTCAAGAACAGCGAGGGAGGATTGGACAACAGAGGAGGCTTTGAGCGGGTCTGGGGAAGAGGACCAGATGGCCAGATCATCAGCATACAGGGAGGCATGGGCATCCCGAGGTAAATCCTTAGTGATGTCATCAACAAACAGAATGAAAAGGACTGGACCAAGAACCGAGCCCTGTGGGACCCCACGTCTGATGCGGAAAGAGCGGCTGTGGGAACCACCAACCTGGACTTTAGCTCTACGATCAGAAAGGAAGGAGCGCACCCAAAGAACGAAGCAAGGGGGGAGTTTGAGCGAGAGGAGTTTGTGAAAAAGAGCAGAGTGCCAGACCGAGTCGAAAGCCTTGGAGAAGTCAACAGAAGCCAAAATGGTTCGGTCTGGAGGTTTTTTCTTTTGGAAGCCATCCCAGATTGATTGAGACAGAGTTAGAATTTGGTCAAGGGATGACCTACCAGGACGAAAGCCGGCCTGGCAAGTGGAGAGGAGATGATTAGATTCAAGGTGAAAAGTTAGGCGAGAAAGAATCAAGCGCTCAAAAAGCTTGGAGATGCAGGAGGTGAGGGAAATGGGGCGGAAAGAGGACGGAGAGGAAGTGGGTTTTCCAGGTTTGTGAATGGGAATGATAGTGGAAGGTTTCCAACAAGAGGGGAAGGTGTGAGAGTGCCAGGACCTGTTAAAAAGAGAAAGAAGGAGGAGCTGTGCAGGTTCAGGCAGGTGCTTTAGTAAAGGGTAGGCAATCTGGTCAGGGCCAGACGCAGTGGAAGCGGAGAGATTACTGATAGCAGTGGAGAGTTCATTCAAGGAGACGGGGGAGCAGAAAGAATTGTGGAGGGAAGAAGCATCCTCACATCTAGCTTTCCGGAGTTCATTCATGAACTGTCTTTCGGCTCTGCGCGAGGAACGGGGTGTCGCTTGAGATAGATGTGAGCGAAGATAAGAGGCGTAGTGGTTGGCAGTATCAAGAGGGGAAGTGCAATCAGGAAAAGAAGGGTCATGGGAGGTGTTCTTTTTGCCAGAGATGGCATTGAGAAGCCTGAAGACAGCACGAGGATCAGAACGGGGAGACAGGTTAGAACAGGTGGCTTGCCAGGTTGCAGATTTGGCTCTAGAAATGACTGAGGACGCCCTACGAGAAGCGTCTATGTATCTGAGTCGGTGCGACTCGGATCGGTGTGCTACGGAGCGGGCCCTCCGTCGTTCCCGCACTGCAGATTCCGCTTCCTGGGACCACCAGGCTTTGGGGGGACGACCAAGGCGGCCGAAGGGGATAGAGGCCTTGGCAGCTTCGACTAAGAAGAGGGAAAAGGAGTGAGCAGCCTGGTGGATGTTGAGTGCATCGAAATCAAGAGAGGGAAGGTGCTCAGTAATATAAGATTGGTAAATATCCCAACTGGCCTTTTTGTAGTTGAATTTGGGAGGACGAGTGTTTGGGTGACGAACTGGAGAGAGGGGGAGGACAATTTCAATGGGGAGATGGTCCGAGCCAAGGCCAGGGAGAGTGCACCATTCACAGTGGGGAGCGAGAGACGCAGGAGCTAACGAGATATCAGGGGAAGAACGGCTCCCGGTGGAATGGTGAAGGAGCGTGGGAGAGGCGGGGTCGTTCAGAATTTCCAGACCGGAGGAAGTGATCCAGCGAAACAGGTCATTTCCGAGCGGGTTAGGATGAATGAGTCTGTCCCATGTTGGATGGTGAGCATTGAAGTCTCCGAGGATAAAAGTGTCGGGGGAGTTAGGAAGGATGTCAGGACAGAAGGTCCTGGTGCGGTAGTCAGAAGGAGTGTTTCTGATGGGAGGGGAGTAGAGATTAAGAAATTGAAGAGGAGAGTGGTTGGAGAGAAGGACTTTAACACAGGTGTAGTCTGAGTAGGGGTCCTGAGAAGACAGAGAGGAGACAGAAACAGGAGAGAAAGCTAGGTCAGAGTGGATGAGAGTGAGGACACCACCGCCAGTGTTATGAGTAGCGGAGGAAACAGGGCCTTGTCTACCGAATGTCCGGTCCGAGCGGAGGGTATAATAACCAGGGATTTGGAACTTTTTGGTTGAGGAAAGATGAGTTTCCTGGAGGAAAATGAGGTCATAGTGGTTGCCAGAGAGAAAAGCGATCAGTTCGGCACGGCGGGAGGAAGGAAGACCGTCGGCATTCCATTGAAGAATACGAAGATTTTGTGAGGGGCGTGGATTTCCTTGAGTGTGGGGTGGCAAGATATGGACCGACTGTGAACCTGTGGGCGGTGGTGATGAGGCAGGAAGGGTGAAGGCGGAAGGAGGGTAGATGTTAAGGAGGGGAGGATGTGAGGGGAGAGGCAGAGATGAATCCCTGAGATCTGAGCAAGCAAGTGGAGGGGGTGAGGGTGGGGGCGGAGCTGGAGAGAAGGGGCGGGGGGACGCTGGACGGAGGGAGGGAGAGGCAAGGGCCGCATTAGGACAAGCAGGGCAATTCCAACCCATGGGGGAACCGGCCGCGCAGATTTTGCGAAAGTCAGCCCGGGTCAAAGAGGAACAGGAGAAGTGCACCCACTTGGAGCAGGTGGAGCACTTTAAAGAATCCTTACCAACCTCGAGAAAGCAAATAGAGCAAGGGTAACGTGGGGGGCCCCGAGGTGGACGTCTTCTTCTTCTTCTTTCTTCATTGCCCGCTTTTCCGTGAGGGTT
Organism: Trididemnum nubilum; assembly: GCA_963965965.1. NCBI lineage: Eukaryota > Metazoa > Chordata > Ascidiacea > Aplousobranchia > Didemnidae > Trididemnum > Trididemnum nubilum. The sequence continues at coordinate 12,685,965 of OZ014472.1, forward strand.
GCGGGGGCAGTAGCTCAAGATTGAGCCGCCACACCTCACGGTCTTCCATCACCTCCATCATTTCGCTTGGGCGAAGTCCCAAGCGATTCCATCCAAATTCCTCAATGTAATCGGTCCATCTAGTTCTAGGTCGTCCGACTGGTCTTCTCCCACTTGCTTTAGCATGTAAAGCTTGTTTGGGGAGTCTTTCCTGAGGCATTCTGCTTACATGGCCAAACCATCTAAGCTGAGATCTTTCAATTCGGAGAAGTAACGGCTCGATGTTAAGAGATTTTCGAATTTCAGAGCTACGCACCTTGTTAAACAGTGTAACTCCTTCGATTCTTCGTATAAACCTCATTTCGGACGCTTGCACTTGTGATCGCATTCTTTCGGTCATTACCCAAGATTCATGACCATAAGTGAGAATGGGGACAAAAACTGCTTTGAAAATTGAGAGCTTTGCCTTTTTCGACAATTCTCGTTTCATGACAACCGAGTAGTGCAAAGCTCGCATTACTGCACTAGCCTTGCCTATTCGGGTATCCAGTTCTTCGTCTTGCATTCCGTCACTCGTAAATGCAACCCCAAGATACTTGAACTTCTCCACCTGCTTCAGTGTCGCTCCGTTCACTTGTAATACGCACTGATCAGGGTTTCTTGAAAGATGAAGTACCTCAGTTTTGGCCGTGCTTATTTTCATTCCGGCGGTGTTGCATGCATGTGCAAAGCTATTTAATGCGCGCTGAAGGCCAGATTCTGTGGAAGAAAGCAGAACCAAATCATCTGCGAATAGCAGACGACTAATTTTGCAATTTCCAATCGTGGCACACTCATCAGCTTGGCTGTATTTGTCGATCCAATTCATGTAAACAATGAAAAGGAGAGGTGACAAAACGCACCCTTGCCGGAGTCCAACGCCCACATGGAACGGCTTTGATTGCTTGCCATTTACCCGAACACAAACCTCCGGTCTGCAGTAGAATGACTTAATAGCGCGTAGCAATTGACCATCAACGCCATACTCCTGCAAAACCTTCCAAAGTTTATCCCGAGGAACTCGGTCATATGCTTTTTCAAGATCGACAAAGCATGCAAAGAGATCTTTGCCATACTCCCAAGATTTCTCGAAGATTTGCTTCAGAGTGAAGATTTGGTCCGTGGTGCTGCGACCCGGACGAAAACCGCACTGACCATCTTCCAGTTTTGATTCCACTATTTCTCGGCATTTCCTTTCAAGGCATTTGGCATATACTTTCCCTGGCAAACTAAGGAGTGATATCCCTCTGTAGTTCGTACATTGCTTGCGATCTCCTTTCTTGAATATCGGAATAATCACACCTGTTTGCCAATCTCGGGGAGTTTTGCCAAGCTTCCACGCAACTTGACACACTCGCGTTAACCAGAGAATTCCTTCTCCAGTCAGCGCTTTCAACATCTCGGGTCTGATTTCATCTTCACCAGCAGCTTTTCCAGATTTTATCCCTTTAATTGCAGTTGCCACTTCTGCTGCAGTGAAAACTTCGTCCTCCCCTAGATGTGTCACTTCGTGTGTGTCACGAGTCGATGCCTTTACAGGATTCAAAAGATCTTCAAAGTATTCTCTCCATCTTGAAAGGATTTCATTCTCATCCTTTAGAATGTTACCGTCAGAATCCTTGATGGAGTACGTGGTACTCGATCTTTTGCCACGTAAACGGCGGATGGTCTGCCAAAATACTTTGTTTGCCGAAAAATAGTTGGAATCCAACCGACGACCAAACTCTTCCCATGACTTCTCCTTGGATTTCTTTACTGCCGAAGTTGCCGCTTTTCGCGCCTCAGTGTACCGGGATTGCAAATCAGATGACGATCTGTCCTGTAGCCAGGCCTTGAACGCATCTTTCTTTGCTCGAATAGCTTCTTTAACCTCTTGGTTCCACCAAGGTGTTCTTTTCTCACTATCGCCCGCCATTCTAAGCCGTTTTCGCCCACAACTTTCAGCAGCTGATGAAATGGGACGTGATTGGTAAAAACCAGGCGGTAGTGGAGGAAACCCTGGGGGAGGGGGTGGAGGGGACGCAGGTGGCGTAGCAAGGAGACTGGTTTGAATGGGGGAGTCGGTTGTATTTTGGGGATGGCACGCTGGGCATCGCCAGCCGACTGCAGTGCCAGCTGCACAGATTGTGCGAAAATCAGCACGGGTGAGGGAGGAGCAAAGAAAATGCACCCACTTAAGGCAAGCGGAGCATTGAAGGGAATCTCTGCCCACATCTAGATGACAGATGGAGCAGGGGTACCTGGGGTGAGGGTGGTTGCTGATGGGGCCTGGGTTAGGGTGGACATTGCCACTAATAAGGAGCAATGCCAGGATAAGGAGACGCCGAAAGGGGGTCCGGTCAATAAGAAGTAGAGGAGCCGCCCAGTTGTGACCGGTCAACGGGCGGCCCAGCGAAAAAACAGTCCGAGACAATGGGGGCGACCTTTCGGTCGAGCCCCTCGGGAGATCTGTCCTGCCATTTCGACCCATCCCCATTTGGGGAGGGGACTGCACCACCACGTTGAGGTGGCAGGACGTTGGTGCAGTATTCGTCTTTGTTATTCTCTGATAACTATAGCCGATTGTGATTTCACCGTTACAAACAAAAGATTATTTGATTAGTGCATTACTTAGCCCACAATAGTTTAAATATGGCGGGTAACTGCACTCTTATACTTGGCTTACTAATTCTTTTTGTTCAAAAAACTTCTGCAGTAAATACCAGCAAGGTTTCACGCACCTCTGAAGGACCATAAAAAGTTTTAATTTTTTTTAAGCAGTTTTTAATACCAAATTCATTGAAAACCAAAGCAAAAGGGTTAAATACAGGAGCATACAACCTTTTTACACTTGCCAGCCGCTTTACGTTCTATTCTACTAATTACGGCCGCCAGCAGTATATTGTAGCGTCAGCTCCAACGTAGCCACAAGTGAAAGATTAATTGGATACTTGGATTAATAAGTCAACCCGGAGATTAGCTCGATAGGTTGTTCAACCGAGCCGGTCGACCGCATTGGGACGCGTCCTTTTGACACAAACGTTACAATGGCGAGCACGCCAGGACGTTGGAGTGGTGGACGCTCTCCTTTGCGCTGGTTGGAGACGATGGAGTGCCGTCGCCAGCGTATAAAGGGAGGGAGATGATGTAACGTCAGCTCCAACGTAGCCACAAGTAAAAAGTGAAACTGGATATATGGATTAATAAATCAATCCGGATAGTAGCTCGATAGGTTGTTCAACCGAGCAGGTCGACCGCATTGGGACGCGTCCTCTTGACATCAACGTTACAATGGCGAGCACGCCAGGACGTTGGAGTGGTGGACGCTTTCCCTTGCGCTGGTTGGAGACGATGGAGTGCCGCCGCCAGCGTAAAGGGAGGGGGATGATGTAGCGTCAGCTCCAACGTAGCCACAAGTGAAAGATTAATTGGATACTGGGATTAATAAGTCAATCCGGAGAGTAGCTCGATAGGTTGTTCAACCGAGCCAGTCAACCGCATTGGGATGCGTTCGTTTGACACAAACGTTACAATGTTAAGCAAGAATTTGCAAAAGGAGAGCTTGATCCCCAAAGCTAAAATTTGTTTGCGGTACGTAGAAGGGGATCTGGAAACAGAGCCTCCCAGCTGCAGACGATTTTCGAGATTTTTTCAAAAAAGTTGCCATTTTAATGCCGTTTGAAAGACATTTCGCACGTTTTAGTACCGTTTGAAAAAAAATAATAGCTAAGATTATGAAGAACTTTGATAGGATTAGATTACCCCCTCTCTTCAGCCCTTCCACATTCTGTTTACATCCAAAATTCATTTCAAAGCATTAAGCCTGCAATCAAGATTTAGCTACAGGGAGCTTGAACGAAAAGTTGAAATATTTCAAAAAAATTCTAGTTTTTTGGGTGTGATGTGCAAGCTTGCACAGCTCAATCATATCACAGACGAGGATTCAGCAGCCAGATCCATGAAGTTTGAAGGCGAAGTTTTTGTAATTTTTGAGGGAAAATAGCCTTTTTAACGCTTTTTGAATCACATTTTGCAAGACCCAGGTACAGAATTTAGTTTTCCAGCTCCTTCAACTCCCCCTTAATTTACATCTCAAGTCCTAAAGTTGTTTAAACGCTTGTATTTTGGGATTAAATGTTCTAATTGTAAGTGACTTGAATTAGGGAGGACTGTAGCCCGATTTGTCCAACTGTTTGCGAAATTGAAATGAATGCATATTTAGATTAAATTTTCTAGGTGACTTGGGTGAGGGGGAAGAAGTTGTTTTTCTCAGGCCCTCCCCTCAAGTTTCTTGGTTACGCAGGTGGTTGGTTGCTATGAGCGCATTTGAATTTAACATCAACCGCGATCTACTGTTGTATCAGAACTCTGCAAAACACTAACAGTCCATACGCCTATTTAACTTTTACTGAAAACATGTAAAGCAATAGAGATTAAACAACAGTTTGTGACATCAACCTTCCATTGCTGTACAAATGTACACGGTGTCTATTGATTTTGATTAGGCTATAATTTATTTTCGTTTATTCTACAGTTATTTCTTTTACCGTTTCAAGGCTGGGCTTTTTAGTCACCGTAGAAAACTTGAGGGGGCTGAGCATGACCGCGCTGTTTGAACGTTGTAACTCTGTAAATACGCGTGTTTTAAAAAAAAACATCAAATATGCCAAGAATTTTATAAACTTTTTTGCCAAAATTTGATATTTCAAAAAACTTTATGATAATTAAGCTCTTATTAATTTTTGCGGCCCCACTCGAAATCAGGTTATTTTTAGAAGAAAGAGAAAAAAGAAACAAGAGGGGTTGTGCGTTGACAAGCTGCGGGTAAATGACTCAATGACACGCAAAGCTTTATCTCCAAGCTACTTTCCTCACGCATACTTAGGTATTATTTGGTTAGCGTTTTGACTCATTTAAAAATTAGCTGTTATATTTTTCAATAAATCAAAAGAATGTTGTAGAAATCTAGCTTCTTAACAACACGCAAAAAATACATTAATACTCTGGCCTGCAAACGTCAAAACATCACAAGCAATTTTTTGTTATCATTTTGTTTTTTCTCGAGCGTCTTCACTACCATTCGTAACGACATTTTTATCAAAAAGATTAGCGAATAGTTTAATTTTACAAAAAAATAATTACCAACTATTTGGAATTAATTAGGCTGCATCCTATGTCAAAAAAAGTATGCAAAATATTCAAATACTCTTGTGCGAAAGTATGGAAAATCAGAATTTGTTAGTACGATTTGTTTAAATAATTCTTATCCGCATGTAAGCGTCTTTAGCAAATTAGATTTGCATAAAAGTTTGCGAAAATTTTCTGGTTTATTTTTGAAATGTGACGAAAAATTTGATACATCCATATTGATATATTATTGTTTCAATGGAACTGCGATAATAATATAACAGATTTAGCGAATTGCATAATAATCCGAATTTTTTGCAGTCACCAAAAATGCTACCGAAGAAATTTTAAAATGTTTCTGGTGCTGTCTTTGCAAGTCCACGGAAAGAAAGTAGGCTTATTTGAAAAATTTGATTTTTTGTTCCGCAAACAAAATTACGTATACCAAGTCATGCAGAAAAATCCAGCAACAAAAAATTACAAAACAATCTTTCTGCTGAGAGGCTGCGAAAAGACCATGGCCATTTTCTGAAAATAATTCAGGGCCCTTTCCAAGGAAAGGCGCGGCCGTCGAGTATGTAGCATTGTTGGAAATTTAATAATTTGTTTTACCAATGCGCAGTAACGCATAAAATATTGGATATTTTCTAAATGCAGCCAAGGATGGAAAATAACAATTAAACTTGCGGTAAACCTTTTACCAAACTCTTGTGAATATTGGCGTAGCTAATTCTATGCACACAGTAGTATACATTTGCAGCTTAATTAGGTAACCACGACCTAACCAAATTGTATTGAAATAATTTTATTTTGCTCTTATGTAAAACCTGCAAACCAATTAAAAAAGTTGTTGACAACAAAAGTACTTATAAGAACGTATAGTAGTGACCACAGAGTTGTAAGTCGGGTCAGGCTTTTCTGGTCGGGGTCGGGTTCGGGCCTAAAGTTGACAAAAATGTCGGGCTTAATTCGGGCCTGAGACGTACTTTTTGTCTTAGGTGTACAAAAAATATCAAAAGTATTTGGCAATATTGCTAAATTTTTTAGACCTAACTTAACTTTCGGATTTTTTCGGGCATGATTTGGGCTTTAAATTAATTTTCGGGTTCGGGGCGGGTTCGGGCTTATAATAGTTTCAGGTTCATGCCGGGTTCCGGCCGGAACTTGTCAGCCCGTTTACAACTCTGATGAACCAAGCCCTACAGTCGCACATTTGCACAATTCAAGATTTGCAGCCGCTGCAAAAATCAGTTTTGATGAGCAAATTTTAGCTTCTCCAAAACTTAAGTTTGTGGTTTGGGCCCTACAACTTTGTTTAGTGTACTCTATTTGTAACATTGTGCATTAAGCAATAAACTATTTTGCCTACATAGATGATAATAAACAAAAATCTGACTAAAGCTGAAAATCCGCATACTGCGTTTGGGCCCGGAAACGAATATACGTATAGACCAAAAATGTAAGGTTTCGTTTTCTAAGAGACTGCGTTACACTACAATTAAAAAAGACAAACAAAGAGATTTTCAACTTGCTGAATGACTATTGCACCCCGGAGGAAAATAATGTTTCCGCTGACGCTTGATCCTTCTTCCATTGTTAGCCCACTATTATAGCCAGAACTTAAATTGTAGAGGGAACGGAGAAGGGGGGGACGCGTGTCCCCATCGAGCTTGAGCGTCCCCCCATCGAGATTAAGCGTCCCCCCATCGAGACTTAGGCGTCCCCTTATCGTGGTTTGAGCGCTGGTTGATGAGAGGAAAAGACCTACAAAGTCCGGTCGAATATACCACCAAATTCCGCTGGAACAGTGATTCTGGCGAAAAAACACTTCAGGTTTCGGGGAAGACCTTTTTTTTTCGGTCTTCACCTAATTTCCCGCGAAAAAACACATCAGTTTTTTTGGTTTTCATTCAATTTCGTCGACGGAATTATGTAATCTTCACTAAGGTTCAGTCAAGGCTGCAAAAGCTTCCCCCCATGCAAAACTTTACAATTTAAGTACTGAATATAGCCCATAGGCGCAGTCAGGATTTTTGATTGCGGTGGCCAAACCGCAAATCACATGCAACGACGTCTTCTGAAATTTTCGAAAAGAAGAACTTTTTATGGGACAAAGATACCGCGAAATGGAGAATCAGAAGCCAGGGCCTGTGTTTGGGAACGTAATTAGGATTTTGCTAAAGGTGGAGGACTTGAACCAAGAATTAAAAAGTTTTTCGAAAATATCTAAATTTGGAGACTGGTGACTCAAACTAATTAACTCAAACGTCCCCCGCTGCTAAAAAATTTTTGTATTTTTTTTTTTCGGAAAAATAGCTATTTTTAATGCCGTTTGAATCACATTTTGCACGAATTTGGAGCCATTTAAAAGAACTAAATTTTTAAAGTTTGAAAGCAAATTGAAAAAATGAAATTGTTTAGTCTTTCCTTTACGTATAGATCAAGTTCCAAACACGTTTAAAATCTTGCATCTTGTTAAATTTTGTAAGTGACTTGGTCCAGGTGGGCGGAAACAAGGTACATATGCCTCCTGCAATATTTTTAGCTGTAGGCTAAATAATGATTTTCTCAAAGATTTGCGTAGATTTTTATGTTCTGTCATGAAAATAGCCAGTTTTAGGAGAACGTATACGACCAGGGTTCCATGCCTCATCAATTTAAATTTAATAGTTTGTTCATTTAGCATTTCCCCTAGCTAATTTTTGTTTTCAAAAGTATTTTGTCGCGTAAAAACTGGCGAAGTGAAGGTGGTTGCTGTTTAAAGTTGGTGCAATAGATGACTGCTAATCATGCTGTTGCATTATACGTTCATAAAAAGGTTAGATGAAGGCCTGAGATTGCAACTCCAAGGACAAAAAATTTTAAATTTCTTCCGGGTTATACCTTTGATTTGGTGGGCAAACGTTTGTATTGAGGAGTTCCCCTGGTTGTTAATAATAATATTAATTATTACTGCTGTATGCGAAAATGCTAGAAGAAGCTGAAAAGAAAGAAATAACAGGCTTCGTTGTCATCATTTTTATTGTTGGTGGCATTTTAATTGGGGAGGGGGGGCAGTTAATGATGGTTATTGATACTGTTGGAAGTTTTATACATATTTTTCGTTGCAACTGAGGACTCAGCACTACTCTGCAGTTTGCAGTAGATCAAAACACGCCTTTACTTGATTATTAGCTCATCTAGCAGTTCTTCTAATTATCAGGCACGTTGCACGTAGCCAGCAGGATATTTTTGGAGGGGCAAGCGTGAATCTTAGAGGAGCAATATTTTTTTGATCATCTTAGTGACTGCATGGCTTTAAAAATAAAATGAATGATTTTTGTTTTGCTAATTCAGTTTGTAGAAGTTTCGTATTCGTTTCTTGCCATTACAAAAAGATTCAGCAGTGGTGTAAAAAGTACTCAAAAATTGTACTCAAGTAAAAGTTTCGTTACTGACAAAAAAACTACTTGAAGTAAAGTACAAAGTACTGATCAAAAAAGTACTTGAGTAAAAGTAAAAAAGTAATCATTTTAAAACTACTCAAGTAGAAGTATTTCTGAAAGTATTCACGCCAAATAAACAAACTATGCAATTGACATATGACAACTGTTCGACTCCCTTCACATCACTGCCACAAGCAGTACTTAAATTGTAGCGGGGGACGCGTCCCCCCATCGAGATTTAGGAGTCCCCCATTGAGATTTGAGCGCTGGAAGATCAGATGAAAAAGACCTAATTCTTCATCTAGTTTTGGCGAAAAACCACTTCAATTTCCGGCGAAGACCTTTTTTTTTTGGTGTTCATTCAATGTCGGCGACGGAATTACGTAATCTTCACTAAAGCACTTTCGCATGCCAAATGCTTTTCGTCAAGGCTGCAAAATCGTCCCCCCATGCAAAATTTTACAATTTAAGTACTGGCCACAAGCGCTTGATTTTCTAACCCCTCACTAGCGTAAGAAGTCATGAGATATTAAGTTTTGCTGGTTTTTTGGCACTATATTCGAGAAATCAATTCATAAAATATTTGCTCAAATACTCATTCACTGCCATTGTTAAATTTATATGCCAAAAAGTAAAAACAGCGTGGAAGTGCCTTGTCAGAGAACAGCCTACTCTATCTACAGGGTGCGCCAAAAGTCACGCACCAAAGCCAATTCAGTAGTCTGCGATAAACTTTTTTGGGATTAATGAAGAAAAACTTAATGTGAATTTTTTTAAATTGAATTTATTTCACTACATGTGAAAGCAGACAGAAACCGGTAGAAACATAATTGAAACTGTTAGTGAAGCACAGTCATTCTTTGATTGATACCAGTGTCCTGTCATAGCATTAGTAGGTTTAAACTGCAGCTTAATTTAATTCCAATTCAATTTACTTGCTGCACTTTAGAAAACCTGCCTAGACAAAGTTTATCATGCAATTCCTAAATTTCACCATGTTTGTTGTCAGTTTTACTGATTTATTTACCGTGTTGCCTTGACCAGGAAACGGCAAAGTGATATTAGGGTCGTTGAGGCAAGCTGCCACCTTTCTACCATACAGAGGTGTAAGCACTGAGCAGGATATTATCACCTTCAATGCAGAATGTCAAGCAAGAAAATGTGAATACAGTCTGCAGCAGGCTACCTATTTTTAAGTCTTTGGCTTGACTGGACCCGATTTGAACCCAAATTTTCAGCTTGATATACAGACGCTGTAACCACTAGGCTATACCATCTTGGCGGCATATTTATCAGTTCAACCCCAGGCCCTCAAACTGCAAGACACTGTTCTCAAGAACAGAGAAACTAAACATTTCATCAGTTTATTACTCAATGACGAAGTTTTACTGCTACAGTGCTAGTCAGCAGAGGTAGGTCCTCGAGGACTCGTTTTGAAGTCCTTGGCTTTAGCCTCAAGTCCTCGAAAATTGCCCTGTCCTCGGCTCGAGGACAGCAGTATGTTTTGAATTCTTAAAATTTTGTAGATCGCCAGAAAAAAATTTTTGAAGACCTTTTTGTTGGAGATCGTCCAAATTTGGTCTGTAAAACCGACTCAATCTGCGTTAAAACCGATTAAAATCTGGAGTAAGATCGTTTGATGTTGTTTCCAGCTTTTGAATCAGACCCCCATTGCAAATTCCTCGCTACGCGCCTGCCAGGATCTCATATCTCCACATATTAATAAAATTTTGCAATTGCCTAAATCCTCTAGTCCTACAGAACAGCAAAATGCGAATGGACCTTTCACCCTAATTACGTACAGCTCGATTGTAAATGCACCCTAACCTACTAACTCTACTTATGACTTCAGGCAAAATTACGATTCTATAGCATTTTATTAGTGTTAAAATGGTTAGGTTTACCTACAGTGTTGCGGGCTAACTATTCGGTAGAGCTTTGGTTCCTAGTCTTGATTAAGAAGTCGATGTAAGCACCAAGCAAGCACAAATCTTATCCTACTATTTTATTGCTTGCGTCGTGTCCAACGGCTTACCTGATTAAAAAAATACAATCGTTTTCAAAAGCATATGAGCACGGTCAAGTGTGGAATTTAAAGAAAGGAGCGAGGGAGAATAGCCTTACCGTCTATGGCCTGACTGCGCGTTTACGAATGATTGACTGCAGATGCCCACAGTCAAAGTGCAGACAACACTGCAGCTCAAATTTTGAAACTACTTTGTACTTTTATGAAATAATAAGTACTTAAGTAGCGTTACTTCAGACTAAAAGTACTTAAGTAAAAGTAAAAGTAGTTAAAAAAAACTACTCAAAAAAGTACTCGTTACCGAAAAAAACTACTCAAGTAATCTACTCAAGTAAAAGTACTTCGTTACTTTACACCACTGAGATTCAGTCATATTAAATTTCGGCATCGATTAGAACTATTGGAGCTGCCAGTTGCAATAACCTTTGAGGCCCAGCCCCCAGAGCTCGGAGATTTTTGCGATTTTTTTTCTGCGAAAAAAACTGAATTTACATACGGCCTATTTTGGTTAAAATTGTTGCTATGAACACCGCCCATACCAGCACTGCAAAGCATGATTAAAAGCGATAAAATTGTCTTAAAACAGCAAATTTCTACGTGTTTGCTGCAAACTATAGCTGTAATTCTTGATACGTGCATTCTATGCTACTATAAATTTGGCAAAATTGCGCAACATATTATTCAAAAGTACAGCTTATAATTTCTTAAAGAACAGCAAACATGTAAAGTTTAAAATAACATTTTTTCTTATTTTTGAAGCTATAGGTGACTTGTCAACTCATATAATGCTGCATATAAATTTTACTTTAAAAGTTTATTACCTTATCAATATCTAAGCTTTTGATAAAGCTTTGTTTAGGAATTTAGTAAACTGTCAACGTGAGTAAAAAAAAAGAAATTGCCGGTGTACATTATTCTATTTAGTTTCGAAACAAATAAATTTTTGTGTTCTGTATAACCAACCGATGAATTAATGCTTGTAACCTATAAAAAACTGATCAGTTGTCGAGTTGATAGAGCGTCTGCTACTGAAGCGGTAGACTCGGGTTCGATTCCCGATAGTATCAAACCAAACACTATAAAAATAGGTATTCACAGCTTCCCTGCGTGGCGTTCAGCAATTAAAGGGACAGTATGAAGCTCCTGCCGTGTGTGGTAGACAGATGGGCAGGTGGCAGCTTTACTCGAAGACCGAAAGATTCCTTCGCTGTCCCTGGCCAAGACAACTTGGTAAATAAAATGCAATTACAATTAAAATTAATTACTTCACCGGTTATTTAGAATAATTGAAATAAAATCGAAAAATATGCTAATGCAAACGATACCTATGCAATCAAACAACTGACTGTAGATGATTCCCATACAGCATTTTTCGCTCCATCGTAGTTCACTACAAGGCAAATGAGATTTGCTTGGGGCGCAAAATAAGTTTGGGGGAATGCTTTCCCAGTCCCTCCCGTCGCAACGTGCCTGCTAATTATCACAAAGTAATGTAGAACAAATCTTTGCTGCAGTATAAGACCACCTTTCAAAAATGACGATTTTCAATATTTTGCATGTTATTGCATCAGCCAGATTTTTTTGTTACATTGTATAAGTTAGTTTTGTTCGTTGTGGTTTATTTCTTGTCGATCCTTACTTCTGTGATCATTTACTGGTTGATTTCGCTTTTTGAGGGCCTGAAATGGGCAAGAAAAAGTCTCTAAGCGACGTTCAGAGAGCTCAGATAATAGCGTTACATGGACAAATCTTATCTGAACTGCAAATATCTCCTCAAATGAGGAATAGTAGAGCAGCAATGCACCAAGCGATTGCAAAGTATCAACAGGATGGCTCCTATACCGACAAGAAAAAGACCGGAAGACCACGAATCGCCACTGCACGAGAAGACCACATAATGAAGAGGATAGTTATAAGGTCACCCACAAGTTCAATGAAGAAAATTAAGACCGATTTGTTGCGCAGAAGTTGTCCAATCAGTCTTATGTTTGTGTTCAAGCATTTATCCAAAGAATTCAATTTGAAATCGCACAAGCCCGCCAAAAATTTCTTCATTGAACTTGTGCGTGACTTCATAACTATCCTCCTCATTATGTGGTCTTCCGGTCTTTTTCTTGTCGGTATAGGAGCCATCCTGTTGACACTTTGCAATCGCTTGGTGCATTGCTGCTATACTATTCCTCATTTGAGGAGATATTTACTGTTCAGATAAGATTTTGTCCATGTAACGCTATAATCTGAGCTCTCTGAACGTCGCTTAGAGACTTTTTCTTGCCCATTTCAGGCTCTCAAAAAATCAGTCAGTTATAGCGATATCAACTAGTAAATGATCACAGAAGTAAGGATCGACAAGAAATGAACCACAACGAACAAAACTAACTTATACAACGTAGCAAAAAAATCTGGCTGATGCAATAACATGCAAAATATTGAAAATCGTCATTTTTGAAAGGTGGTCTTAAACTTTTGTTCATGACTGTATGTAACAATTTGTTTCTTATCCTTATTGAATGCTGTGGCTTTGAATTACCACAATATTTTCACCAGTAGCGGCTGGGTAACCAGGGAGAGGGGCTAAAGGGGACTGAACTTTTCAACCTTAGCCAAGTCACTTGGAAAATTTTATTCAAATACGCCTGTTGTGAAACGTGCTTTGAACTAATTTTTTAAACCAAAAAGTTTACGGGGAACTGAATGGGCTGCAGGGAATATAATTTTGTCAAAGAGTTTCCAACAATTTTAATTTCTATGGCTCTACAAACGAGCAAAATTAATTGTCATTTGAATAGCGTTAAGTTTTTTCGAAAAATTGCAAAAATTGCCGAGCAGCTTGGGGCTGTAGACTCCCACACCCCCTTCTGCGAAACCTAGCAATTTTAATGTAACGTTCTGCCCCCCCACCCTTGGCAAAATTATTATTACGCTCCTGCTTTTCGTTATTAATTAACTAGAAATTTGCTGTTTTTTTGCAAGAGGAACGAAAAACATCTTAACTGCAATTAAGCGCATATTATTTTAAATTTTGTGTACATTATCCAAATTGTAGATTTTGTTTCTAAATTTTATCCAGCATTTTTGAAAATAATCACCGTAATTTTTCATCGTTATCAAAGTCCATTTGACGTCGAATGTATCATAAAATTATGAAAACAGAATATTGAAAGTTGAAACCCAGATATTTGAAACAAGATTTGCATAAGTGTTTTCGAAAAACACAACTTCGGCAGTGGCAAAAACATTTTGATACGAAAAAATATACACGCTCTTGGCTCAAAATATAATTTGCTAAACTTGCTTATTTGCCAATTAATTGTTTGATTAAAACGCGGCCTAAATATTGCAGTATGTTATCGAAACGCGATAAGAGAAACCTTCTCTTGAGCCAGCAACTAACTTTCGCTTGACACCTCTAAAGCTTTGAATTTACTATATGTACAGTACAATATACAGTAGGTTAAATACAATACACAGTACAGTCAGTACATACAGTGAAATAATCTATTATGTATTTGTACATTAAAGCTTTAAAGCAATACATCTGGGGGCTGGGTTGGCACATCAGAATAGATAACGAGCGAGTCTTCTCTTAGAGATGAAACTCAAAAACATTACACAATATTTTGATAAAATGTTGCCAAAGAAAGCAAAAATGAAGCTTGCATTGTACAATAATACTGGTTAAATCTGTGATTCAAAACCGAAAGTAATTGGATTCAGGTCTAAATTTTACTAATCTACGGAAGAAAAGTAACTAATCTACGGATTACTAATCTACGGAAGAAAAGTAACTTTGGGCTTTTTCGGGACTGGATTAGGCTTTAAATCATTTTTCGGGTTCGGGCCGGGTTCAACAAGCTAATATTTTTGGTTTCGAGTCTGAACTAGTCGGCCCGTTTATAACTCTGCAGCGAAAGTATCCAAGTCGTGGAATGTAGCCATAATCTTGATGAAGCCTACAGTGATGCATAAGCGCAATAATACTACGAAGTAGCTAGAACGTTTAATAATGTCATAAAACGTAGCTTACTGATTTTACGATTTCGATGATTATAAAAATCATAAAATGAAAATATTCTTGGTAATGATAGCGAAATTAGCAATTGGAAAACAATAATTATAAACCCATTGAGTCAAAAGTATAGCTTTATTTTTCAAACATGTTCAAAAGGCGTTACCTAAATAACACAAAGCATAATAAAGATAGAACATTAAACTTGCTTGTTTGGTAACTTGTACGCACAAAGCCTAATACAAACTGTAAAAAAGAAACTTAGACCCAACAAGAGAAAGATACAAAACAACCCGTAATGTATAAGCACAAATTCTTTGTCTATTTGATTGATAATCTCACTTAGTTGTAAAAGATTTCTTGCAAGGATCAATCAGATGTTTCTAAATGAAAATGACGAAATGCACTGGGTATTATATTCCCGCAGCCCATTCGGTTCGCCGTAAACTTTTTGGTTTAAAAAATCAGTTGCCTTTCCGTGTACTCCATTGATGGCCGAAAATAATACAGAAATATCAATGAGTCTCTGAAGGGCGCATAGTTTGCCGATATGCATCGCTAAGCATACATGCTTATTCTCGCCTTTTCTCTTGATTTACGAACATCAGAACTTGACATAAGTAGTGACGTTAATAGTTAATCTCTCGCTTTATACTGGGTAAAAAAAATTCAAATTTCCGTTAATGCAAGCAAAGTTTATCAACATATAATCTAGTTAGTCAAGAAAATATAATTGACTTACTTTAAACAGCTTTCAAGCAGTAAGCGTTCAAAAAAAGAGCGTGCACATACAGCCCCCACACCATTGACAGGGTTAACGTATGCCAGCGCGGCCGCCAACTGGTATCTTTTGAAATACATTGCACTACCACATCATTTTCTATCAGCGATCACAGGCTATGTACCGTTGGTCTAATATATTCCCCGAAGTACGTCGTAGAAGAATAGGTTTTTCGAGCTTTTCTCCAAAACTAACGAAAGGTGAGTCTTTGTTTTTTTGTTTTTTGTTTTGTTTTTGATGAACTTAGAATAATGGTTGTGATTTTTTGATATATAACCTAGCTAGACCGGACTTTGGCTTTAAAGATTCCGCGGACGAAATCCTGCATACTCTCTTCACTTGTTCGATCAACAACGAGGCAGTCTTGAAAGCACTATTTAAGGTAAAATACGACAAATTAACCTTTTCTCGTTCAGTTGAAATTGCGGTCGAAACGGAGAATGCAGCAAAGATCGCCAAAGAGACGGTTTGTGGTTCGAAACCAACACGGTCTTTTCATAAAGTAAGTGCTAAGAAATTTAGCGAAAAGAAAGCTTCAAGCAGCTATGAATCTGACCGATCTAAGGTCAAATGTTTTCGCTGCGGTAACCCTAACCACCTAGCTTTTGAATGTCGTTTCAAAGACGCTATTTGTAATTTTCGCAAAATTGCAAGTCACTTAAAAAAAGTCTGTAGCAAGAAGGCGCTACAGGAGCAACAATTTACTACAAACGTGGTGATTGTAGTTGACGTACAGTAAGTCAACTCTATTGCCGATGGAGTTTCTTCGGTTTCTAAACTCAAGATTATCATCGCGGTAAATGATACCAAACTGACCGTAGAACTTGATACAGCCACTGCAACTAATTTTCTTTCTTTTCAGGAATGGGATCGTTTAGGAAAACTGCATCTATGCAAAACTCGATGCAAATTTCAATCTGCGAGTAAACACGAATCACCAGTGCACGGAAGTTTTGAAGCTACTATACTAGCTATCGTAATTGTACAACTAACATTCTCTTTATAGTTACAGGGGTTACGGGTTTAAATCTACTTGGAAGAAATGCTATTAAATGCATTACCATCGACAAATTTCTCTTTTCCAGAGTTCAAGCTATTTCATCAGCAGATAATAATCGGGATCTTCAGAGCGCTCGTTCGAAACTGTGCGATAACTATGAGGATCTGTTCAAGCCGGAGATAGGTTGTTTAAGAGACGTGGAATTGGAAATCGAGTTCAAATCCGAATTCAACCCAATCTTCATGAAATCCATCCCGTTCCGTAGGCAATATGAGATGACTTTGCTCGAGCATGCGACACCGGTATGGCCCAAGGAGTATGGATTCCTATTCAGTTTAACGATTGGAGTACCTCCGTTGTTTGTATTCGAAAATCTCCACTTCCAGAAGACGACAAGCAAAGGTTGAGAGTTTGCGGAGACTACTTTGTGACCGCAAGCCCACGGTTGGCTGTATACCGTCACCCTTTACCACTACCTGAAGAACTGATGAGAAAGCTTGGAAGAGGTTATGCCTTTACGACAATCGATTTAGCCGACGCATACAATCAAGTCCGACTTGATCCAAAGAGCCGCAGGCGTTTGCTCTCAGTACGCACATAGATGTACTATTACAGAATGTTCTTCCATTTGGCATTTCATCAGCACCGGTTTATTTGCAGAAGATCATAGATGACCACATTTCTAATCTTTCTGGTGTTGCGATACAATTAGACGACATCTTAGTCAGCGGAAAAGATTCCAAGAACCATTATCACTTTTCCTACAACTGGTGGATCGCTTACATGACTAAGGTTTGCGATGAAAAAAAGAGAAGTGCTGTTTTAGGCAACCTCAAGTTGAAGACTTGCGTAATATGCTTAAGATAGATGGCAGCCATAGAAGTCACAAAGTGGTTGCTGTACCCAACATGCCTGCACCTTCAGACGTAACACCATAAAAATCTGTTTCAGGTGAGGACTTTAAAAATCAGTTCTACGCCAAGTTTCTACCTTCTAGTTACGCAAACGAAGCTGAACCTTTTCATCGACTCACAAACTGGAGTCTGCAAGATCAATTTCGTTTTGAAATGCTCAAAAGTCTTTTGTCCAGTGACGCAGTCCTCACCAACCACAATCCTGATCTGCCGTTTGGAATGGACTGTGATGCATCGAGTCTTGGATTTGGAGGGACCCTCTTACATTGCTATCCTGATGGCTCTGACTCTGATAGACCAATCGCCAATCGCCAATGTTTCCAAGATTCTGTCTAAATCCCAGCGAAATTACAGTCAGATTTAGAAAGAGGTTTTAGCAATTGTGATTGCTGTCATGAAGTTTTTCCAGTATTTGTTTGGTCAAAAATTTCATCCTGGTTACTGACCACAAGACTACTTGCCATTTATGGCAACTGAAAGTCTTCAGGTATGACGGCGGATCATTTCGCCCGTTGGGCATTGTACTTAAATCAATTTGATTTTCAGAATGATTATCGAAAAGCTGCTAACCACCAAAATGCAGATGCTTTGATCCGTCTTCATCTTGGAAAAGAAAAACGTCTGACGAGGAGGAGAGTGCTGGTGATGGTGACATTGTTTGTGCGATTTTAACCCTTACTTTTCACAAAGCAACACCGGATCCAATGGCCCGGCAGAAGAAAACAACAAAGGATGCTATCATTCCTCAAGTCCTTCGCTTCACGAAAGAAAGATGGCCGCAAAAGAACAACAACGTCGATGTTGAGAAATATCAAAAATTTGCTAGTTTCCTGAGCACACTACATGGATGCTTGCTGTATGGTACCAGAGTTGTGATCCCAAGAAAGCTTCGCCTTCAAGTGCTAAAACGATATTGTTGGTTTTTACAGGACCTGCACAGCTTCCGCTGAACATGAGAATCGTCCTTTCAAACCTCTAATTCATCCGTGGATGATACCAGAGAAGCTGTGAATTCGCTTGCATTTAGACCTTGCCCATGCGGTTAATTTCACGGGTTCAAATTGATTGGTACTGATGGATGCTTACTCCAAAAACCTTTGTATCCACCCTACACAATCAGTTTCCACAAAGAGTGTCATTAACTTACTGGAGCAAGACTTTTCACATTTCGGTTTCTGACATACCATCGTCACTGACAATGCTCCATGTTTAAAATCCGAATAATTCAGGAGTTTTGCAAAGAGAGAGGGATCATTCACTTGACGGGAGCTTCATACCACCCGTTTACCTATAGAGCAGCACAGCGTTTGGTGTAGACTTTCAAACAAGCTCTACCGAAATCTGCGCAACTTCCAAAGAAAGCTTTGCCACATTCTGCGTCAGTATACCTATCGCCGAACATTGACACATAGTGAATTCTCTCTCTGCCAGCTTGCTGTATGATAGACAATTACGCACGAAATTGGATACAATATTACCTTCCCCTGCACAAGTGCACACATCATCCAAAGAAAGCTGACAAAAGCAATTCTTCACATGGTAATTCGCATCATCTAATCTACAACTTTGAAGCAGGTGGTCCTTGCTATGCACTCTATTTTGGTCCAAAACAAGTCAAAGATCCAAAATCGATTCCAGCCGTAGTCGTCAAACGAACTGGCACTCGTTCGTACTGCCCCACGGTGGCTTCTGGCAACGTCACATTGATCAACTTCGATTACGACATCCTTCAACCAAAGATGATGAACCAGGCGAAGACCACACCTTTGATATTGACTACTCTCAAAATTCTGAGCAGAACAATCATGCTCTAGAGTCTTCCACTCAAGATGAACCAGAATCTTTAAAGTCCAAGAATTTACAAACACTTGACAACATTTGCTCGTTTACGAGCCTTCTAATCCACGATGATCGAAGACTGCCCGAAAGCAAAGGAGTTTCTATGGTTGTGCTTTGTCTAATTATCAAAAACTCCCTTCATGTTCGTTTTTATTTTTCTGGGAAGAATTGTGTGATTTCGTTTTGCATTGCGCATTAGGAATTCCAACCGGAGTTTTACGTTTGTTTCATTTCTTACTATTGTGACCTCGTGAACTTTTGCGTTAACTTTTAACCTGTGTTTCCTGTACTGGTGCGCTGTTTGCTAAAATAATTATTGCTTTTTTCGCTCAACTGCTTTCCGTTTTGCCTGCAGTATTTGAGTATTTTACTTTACAAGCGAGTGCCATTTTTATGCCTTCGGTTCACTTAAGTTACTAGCTAACTTGTTAAATCTTTATAATCTGAAAACATAAAAGTAAGATGTGTGCATATTTAATTGCTTCGTTGGTTTCACTCGAGTGGGTGTTTCCACATCAGTTTGTACTCTCGCTTCAAATGAACTTCCTCGTTGGTGCATTCCAGCGCTATTTTGTGGAAGTGAGTTTTCTAAAAAGCACCGCCGTCATTGGCACCACTAAGAGAAAAGCGCCGTCCAAAATTGAACTAGTTTTTTAAGGTCCAACGGTAACAGCACAATCGTGGTAATAGTAATCGATCGGCATGGTAATTTCAAATATAAGTTAAATCAGAAATTTGTGAAGTTCAACTGGTGCTGTACGCTAGCTTCGAGAAATTACTCAAGTGCTACTCAAAAGACTAACTTTTTTCCTAAAGTTTCACTAGTTAGGATCAACTAGCTTCATCCGAGCATTACTACAAGTAGTGATAGCGAATCGCCATCAACTACTGATAGTAAAAAATAAAAAAACGATTATATTTGCTGTATTAGAAAAACTCGCGACAAAAGTTCAAAAGAAGACTCCGAAAAATTTCATTGTTACGATAGGCTACGTCACACAGATTAATATGCAGGTGCGTACAAAAATGAATAAAAGCGGTTTGTGTAAAAATAATGTTTCCGATGTAGCATTGCAGCAAAATACGATAAAGTTAACCATAGGTGGGCACAAGTCCGTTAATCCGTTAATAACGAAGCTAACGTTTTCATTAATTCGTTAATCCATTAAAAAGTTTTTTCATGTTAACGGACTAAATTAACTTCCGTTAAGTTCTGCTAACTTCCGTTAAGGTTTTTATCGTTAATATTTTCCTACATTCATTCATCGTACCGGCACAAATCAGTTTGCAGTGGTAACACATGTTGCGTATTAGCACTAGTTTTACAAAACAGAGCGAATAAAGGAGCTCTTTTTTGTGGCAAATAATAAGCTGTCGCGTCATAGGTCTATTAATTATCGCTTTTCACAATTTCCAAAGATTTTCCGAAAGCAGCTTCGTTAATGCAAGTGAACTTGTTTTTATCTTGAAATTAGATTAGACTGTAAAATATAACTTTCAAAACACAAAAAGACCATCATAGCAATAAATATTTCCTTACAATCAGCTCAACAGCGTCAATACGTGTTCTGGAAGCGAGTGAATAAAAAGAAATGTAAATTACTCGCAAAATGTTAACGGATTAACGGACTTTAATAACTTCCATTAATTAAAGCTGGAAATAACGGATTAACGTTAACGGAGGTGAGAAGTTTGTTAACGGACTAGTGGTTAACGAAGCTAACGTTTTGCATTAACTTGCTCGCCTATGAAGTTAACATTAAAAAAGATTAAACCACAAAAACTTTCAACACTGGGAATTAAGCAACTTTCTATAAACAGCAGGAAATGCTAATCCATCAATTCTGTTGAGCACTTGAGGCTTTTCATTGGTATACTATTAGTAATGAAAAGCCTCAAGCGCTCAACAGAAATGATCATAGATGGGCAAGTTACTGCAAAACGTTAGCTTCGTTAACCACTAGTCCGTTAACAAACTTCATACCTCCGTCAAAGTTAATTCGTTATTTTCAGCTTTAATAAACAGAAGTTAATGAAGTCCGTTGATTCGTTAATGTTTTAAGGGTAATTTGTATTTCTTTTTATTTCCTCACTTCTAGAACACGTAATGACACGGTTGCGCTGATTGCGAGGAAAATTTTATTGCTATGGTAGTCTTTTTGTGTTTTAAAAGTTACATTTTACAGTCTAATCTAATTTCAAGAACAAAATAGGTTCAAATGCACTAACGAAGCTGCAATCGGAAAATCTTTGAAAATTGCGAACAGCGATAATTAATAGACCTAAGAGGTTGCAGCTTATTATTTGCTACAAAAAAGAGCTTCTTCTTCGCTTTTTCTTCTATAAAACTCGTGCTAATATGCAGCAAACGTTACCAAGTGCAAACACCGGTTTGTACCAACACGATAAATAAATGGTGCAATAAATTAACGTTGAAAACATTAACGTAAGTAAACGAAACTTAACGGACGTTAATTTAGTCCGTTAACATAAAAAAACTTTTAAACAAATTAAAGAGTTAATGAAAAAGTTAGCTTAGTTATTAACGGATTAACGAAATTATGCCCACCTATGGAAATGATGGGTTAGCATACCCTGCTGTTTACAGAAAGTTGCTAAATTTCCACTGTTGAAAGTTTTTCTGGTTTAATCTTTTTTAGTGTTAGTTTTACCTATTTTGCTGCGATGCAAATTCGGATAAATTATTTTTATACAAACCGCTTTCATTCATTTTTGTACGCACCTGTGTATTTATCTGTATGACGTAGCCTATCGTAACAATGACGTTTTTCGAAGTCTTCTTTTGAACTTTTGTCGCGAGTTGTTCTGCTACAGCAATGTGTGGAATCGTTTTTTTTATTTTTTACTATCAGCAGTTGATGGCGATTTGTTTTCACTACCTATAGTAAAGCTCTGATGAAGCTAGTTGATCCTAACTAGAGAAACTTTAGCAATAAAGTTAGTCTTTTGAGTAACATCTGAGTAATTTCTCGAAGCTAATCGCCTACAGCTCCAGCAAAACTCCAAAGATTTTTTATTTGAAATGCCTGGTGTGCAACTACATTACAAATTATTTGTTGTTAGTTTTTAGTCGTTGGAGCAACGTCTTTATTGTTTCGGTACGTTGCCGATAAACTAAACTTACTTTCAATTATGAATGTATAGTTGATTACTGAAGAACATGCAGTAACGTATTTCTATGTATGTGTGCTTACCAGGTGCAGCTTGTGAACCTTTGAATACTCCGGCCTCTGCTGATGCAAACTGTAGTGATGAAAACAACTTAGGAAGTGTGTGCGAATTCAATTGCTTTGCTGGCTTCACTCGAGTAGGCGTTTCCGAATCAGTTTGCATTGAGACTACAAATGGATTACTCAATTGGAGCAGTTCACCACCATCTTGCAGAAGTAAGCACGATATTTTGCAAAAGTTTAGTCGGTTCTGGTCTGATGCTTGCATAAAAAAGTACTGTCCGTACCGGTTCGATTTTCAAAAAGTACTGCAGTACCGCCATAATCGTGGTACCGGTATTCAATCAATTAATCAAATAATTTATTTACGCTGTCAAAAACAACAAGATGAAAATTTATTGTAGACTTTCAAAATATTAATCTTTGCCGATAGACAATATAAGATCTAATTAATACGTTTTTATGACAGAATGTTTTCATTCACAAATACGATACCTTTACTTTCTCGGCTAGCACGTGTAGCGGGCTGCCGATTCGGGATGTCGAAAAAACAACATTTTTTTCTCAAAAAAAAAAAAAAAACGCTATCATTCATCATCCTTTCAAATTGAGAGGTTGGCTAAAAAAGCGTCCCTCAGAAAAATTTTGCGACGATTGCTTCAAACTCGGAAATCAATAACTTTTTTTTGTTTAATGCAGAATTCCCTTAATTTTGATTATTTTGTTTTGGTATTTCTGTGGACTGGTTTGATTAACACTTTTTAAGTGGTGTTGAACTTGTCGGGTTGATGACAAGAGCCAATTAAAAGAATTAAATTGCTCAGCCCGGTTCAACCCTCTCTTACTCACTGGTTAAATCAAAACACGTTTAAAAGCTTGAATATAAAGTTTACTAAGTGACTTGGCGAAAAATGAAGCGACTTCAGCCACCCAAAAGTTGCCACGTGTTGCTACGCGTCCGGTTGAAACATATTCGCTGCTGTCGGATCCTCTCTCAGTCTTTGCTTGTCTCAACGACAGTTATTCTTGCTTTTATAAACTTGATATGAAGAAGTTATTCCAATTTCTGTCTCCTTGGCCTATTAGAGTGCTACAATGTTGATGGAAAGTTTTAACCAATAATCAGAAAAGAACTTGGGTTATACTTACACTGTATCAATTAAACAGTACATCAAATTTGACAAGACTTTGCGCTAGATCAAGTCCGTGCAGTCCAAAAACTAGAGTTGTAACAAGGTTTAAGCCAGGGAGGAGGGGGCAAGCTTCATATAATTGCTGCATTTTTGTATCAATTTTAGTTAAAGAAGAGAAAAACTTCCTCAAAAACTTTGCTGATTTAAACCTTATTTTACACGAGGAGGACATTGTTGATCAACTCTCTTTTTTTTGTGATAAATACCTTGAGGAAAACGATTTTTGTGTCGAATCAACTTGACTTTGATTCAAAACTCATTTCAAATAACTCCTGAAATTTCAAGTTGCTAAGGTAACTTTCTTCTTTAATTCTCGACTTTTGAGATTTTCCAAAGTCTTTTTTCCGAAATCTGCGCAATTTTGGCCAATGCTTCCCTTAAATGACGACAGAAGACATTTTTGTGGCATAGCCAACTTGACTTAGCCATTTTATGATTCAGTAACAAAAGGCACACCTATGAACAAGATTTGAACCCCCTGTGGCGTCATTTTTGCAAAATATAGCCGTGACGTCATAATAATGACGTCATCAACTCAAAAGCAATTTTTTTAGAAATTTTTGGTGAACACCGACCCGCATGCCAAAATTGGTATTCTCATGGTTTTTGATTTAGGAGTAATAGTGGGAGGCATTTTTGCCTCGCTCTGCGTGAAATGCATTGGTTAAATAGCAGTGTAAATCAGGGTTAACCGTCAAATTTCGGAAAAAAGAATGTCTTCACCACAATTTTTTACTATTGCAATATTTCGCCAAATTTATGTAAAGACCGAAATAGATATAAAAGTCATTACTGAAGATTTGTTGCTTTTTTCTGTCAAGTTTCAGAAATTCGTTTTTTCTGGGAGGCATTTTGAGCGGTCCATTCGGAAGCCTCCCTCCCGTCAGTTACGACTGTGCCAACGACCTTTTTCGACCAATATGCTCCTGAAGAATATCTCGACCAATACATTGCAATAACCACCTTTCTTAGACTGGAATAGGCCAAGTTATATTAGTAAAAACGTGATAAAATCAAAAGCCCCTAACTTGGCAGGAATTTTCCAATCCAACGATAAAGAAAGCAATAAATAAACACGGAAAACAATTGAAATACTATGAAAATCAGCGAATGAAAAGCAGTGTGGTAACGCAATATCAAAGAGTTTGACATCCTTTAGTATATTAATCTAAAAAGATTGCAATTTTAAATCTCTATTATGGTTTTACATTGGCTATTTTTGTGGTACATTTCAAGGAGGGAGCAAAATGCCTCCCAGCCTAACTGATCCTACACCGGAGGCTATTATTATGAGAGCACCAAATTTGAGAAGTGAGTTGGTGTTCATCAAAATTTTAAGAACATTTGGCTTTGACTTGATGACGTCAAAACCAATTTTGGGCAAAAAATACATTATCAATAACTATTTTTTAATGACGTCATACTCGACTTAAACTTTGCAGATTAGTTTTCTTTAACTTAAACTATACGCTTAAGTCAAATTGATTACGTTACAAAACGTCGTATGAAGTCATTTAAGGTAAGTAGACTAAATATTATCAAAGTTTTGGAAAAGTGGTTCCGATGAATTTCAATTTTATGGAAAACTTCCTCTTACTTCCTCTAACTCAAAGTTAAATCCTCACTCTCAAGCTAATCCCAAACCTAACCTAAACTCGACTCGATCTTTAATTTTGACCCTTGAAAAAGTAAATGAAAAATGCTCGTATGATTATTGCTTATTTTTGTTTTATTTTCCAATTTTTGGTGAAATTGTCACTCCCAAATTTTTATTTAGATAATTTTAATACGTCACAAATAGATCGTAGTTGACTAGAAACAACCGGAAATGTTAGAGCGGCAGTTTTCCGATTGTTTCTGCTTCCTCTTCCACCGCTTTGGCTTCCACCACTTCCACTTCCATCACTTTTGTTTTCAACGCTTCCGCTTTCACTGCTTCCGCTTCCACCGCTTTCGCCTCCATGCTTCCGCTTGTACCACTTCATGACGTAATTTTTGCTTCAATTTTTTTTCTTGAAATGTTTTCGGCGAGAATGGTTTTCCACATTTGTCATCATTGAACGGTTTTATACTATCATATCATGTTGAAAAGAACATAATATAAAACGAAAACGTGAAATTAGTTTGTCGTTGCAAGGATATGAACATAGACGTAGTCTGGAATTTAGATTAGGAACGGCCCAAAATCGAACTGCCCAATCACGTGGTCTTATGCTAAAATAAAGAGAGATGGCTTACTGGAGTCTCAGTAGGGATTTTCCAGCGTTCGGAATTATGAGATATATAAATTATTCGCTTCTGCTGTAGCGTGAAATTCTTTACTTGGCTATAATTAGTCAAACTTGCTGGGACTAAACTATTTACAATATTCGCAGAATGTTTTTAGTATTTCGTTTTTATATGAGGTTTAGCTCCAAATTTTTGCATAACATCGTGAATTTTTAAGACTGTAAAATAAAAAACGTTGCCTAAATTTTGTGATTATACATACCATAAAAGACTATAATTCTTTTTAATTTAGCAACGGTAAAAGCTGCAGTCACACGGCGACTTATAGCTGCGATAATCGGCATTTTGCCTTTTTTTTTTCTCAAATCGAGATAGAAAAAAGTAAGAGCAATTGAGAAGAAAAATGCAAAATGCCGATTCTCGCAGCCAAAAGTCGTATCTGTGGATGCAGCTTAAGACATACATTATACAACATATCATGTTCAATTTTCTAAAATATTATACTTTATTTAAGAGGCATTATAACTTAGTGCTTTTCCCTGTCCACTTTTTAAAGAATATTATCTACTTGCATGCAAAACAGCGCCCGCTGCCGCTTGTCGCTGCCGCTACTTTAAAAAAATAAGTAGTAAAAAAACGATGGCACTCAAATACGGTATCTAATGGTGAAATTTCAACTTTATTTACGAAAGTTAATTATTCAAGCTTTTTAGATATTGGTTCAGGTTACAATCGGCATTAGCAGGCTTAAATGATAGACAAGTAAACAAATCACCATTCAATTAGGTGTTGTCATGCTCCTTTCAAAAAAACAAGCATTTCAAAATGTTGATTGGTTAAACCAGCGCTTTAGAAATTACTTAGGAAGTTACCCTTGGAAGTTACACTAGGAAGTTAAATTCCTTATCGCATTTTCTACACAAACAATAGGCAATAAGAAATATCGACTCAAATAAGTTAAGCTTTTGCCATTAAAGCACAATGACATTCAGTATTCAGCTTCAGTACAATTCTGTCCCGGCTCTTATAGCTCTGAAGTAGTTGATCTGTTTATCACACTCTCGGCCCTCAATCACTGAAATAATTCTTCGCGTAGAGATCCGAAAGGAAAATTTATCAATCGACCGAGTTCCAAAACATTTCTTGGAGTTTTGTAGAAATGGTAGGTGATTCACGACCCTGCGATAATTTCGTCCAACTTTGACACAAAAGTAGATCGAGCGTTTAAGATATTGGTGTTTGCGAAGTCGAAGGAGATACGTAGAAATGACGCACATGTTAAGCAAATGATGCTCAGTGCGATTCATGTTATACTGAGTACTTTTTCTACGAGTATAACTCCATAACTAAGTTGTCTTTGAAGCTTATTTATTACCTGGTTCTATTTGTTCGTTCGATTCTCAGCGCACTGTCAATTCAATTCTTAGTTTTACTGTTAACTGTGGTAGCAAAATTTATTTTACAACACATTGACGTAACTACTCAGGCCCGGCGCCACGGGGCATAGGCGTAGCCAGAAGGGGGCCCAGGGGGCCCGGGCCCCCTCCAATTGAAATGCTACCTATGATAAAAATGTGACAAAAACACTATTGTTTCGTCAGTTTCAGTTTCTTGTAGCATTTTTTGCCTACAACAGTAATTAACAATAATATTGACGACCAGGGGGCCCGGGCCCAGGCCCTCTAAATTCAATTTTTGCCACTCAATTAAAATGTACAACGCAGATGAAATTAAGGTATTGCGCTCAGATAAATATGAAATAATATGAAATAAATATGAAATTAAGGTATTATTGTAATTGCGCTCAGATAATAAGACTTTATTTTTGATCTACGCTTATGTTTGGCAGGAAGATGTTGCGAAAATCTTTAAAGTGCCAGGGGCGCCGCGCAATGTAAATCCGGCCCGGGCAATAACATGGTAATTAAGCGTAACCATATATTGTACGGTTTTCAGTAACAATTTACCTCCATCCACCTCGCTAGTTTTTACGCCAAAAAATGCGTTTGAAAAAAACATTATCTATGAGAAATGCTCATGAACAAATTATTGAATTTAAATTGAGGGGCCTGGGGCCTCTTAACCGTACATTTACTCTTACAACTGGTTATTTTCATGTCAAAACAAAAATTTCTAAGGAAAATTTTCGAGTGGATTATTTACTACTAAAATACTTATAAAAATTTAACCCCAAACTGCAAAATTACAAACGTGTTTTTGACCAAATTATAAGTGAAAGGAGAATTGAAACAATTTAATTTTTTTCAATTGGCTTTCAAATGTTAATAATCTACTTCTTTCAAGTGGTTCTGAACACGGGCGAAATGTGATCCAAAAGCATTAAAATTGCTGTTTTTTCAAAAAAGTCCAAAAAAATCGCACAGCGACTGGGGGTATTCGTCCCCAGATTCCCGTCTGTGATACGTTTGAATAAACTAGCTTACTTACACAAGTCTCCCAATGTAGATATTTTCATTTGTAACTTTTGGTTTAAGCCCTCTTCCTTCAAAAAACTCTCGGTTAAGTGCCAAACCAGGCCACGGCTTCTGATCTTTCATTCTACGATATTTTGTCCAACAAAAATTCCACTTTCGAAAATTTCTGATGACTTCATTGCATGTGATTTTTGGTTTGGCCCCCCCCAATCAAAAATTCTGAAAAATTCTGGCTACGCCTATGCAGGGGGGATGGCATTTCGAGCCGTGTCCCCCCAAATCACTGCTTGAGCTCCGCAAGCGAGAGTAAACTTTTGCAGTAGCACAACTAGCAAACGTTTGCCCAAAAACAGGTCACCACAAACAATTTTTTCTATGAAACAGCAAGACAGATCAAGAGAAGGTAATCAAGTAGCTTTAGATTTTGCGATGAACACCTTTTTTATTTTTTTAGTCTTCACCTCCAAATTTGAGGGCAAAATCCATACCAAAGAAGGATAACACATGATTTGGAGCAACATATTCACCAGATCGCTGCCGCATTCCGAATGCGTCCGGTCTCGGCTGCGTAAGCGTCCCACCGCCCAAGTTTTTGTGCCCTCCCCCCCATACACACTACTCTGGCTCCGTGCCAAGTACTGTTCTATTCGCAGTGCACGATCTATACTGTGGTCTGTGACCAGATAGCCAACAAGTCATCTTCATTTGTTGTACTAAATGCTAGCATTTTGAGGAAATATCGCGGAAAACCGTCTTTGCGATCTGCAAGTTTTTAGCAATTTATCGAACTCTAATTATTGCATTTTTGTTAAAAAGATTCTGCTCGAAATCGGCTTTATTAAAATCGGTTTTATCAGTTCCAATTGACCCGCTACTAGACCACATTATTTGTTCAACTTCGATTGGGAAAAAATCGGACCATGTGCGATAAAACTCGCCAATACATACAGTATAAGAGCAACGACAAAACGTCACAAAGGTCTTGTATGTTCTACTAAACTGAAATAACGAGGTAACAAAAGCAGAGTGAAAACAAGCCGAGAGTAAAGACTCCAAACGGTAACGTGTGAAAATGTGAATTGAAAAAGTTTTGGAAGGAGTTTATTAGCAGCAGCGGCAGAAAATTTGGTTAAAAAACAGCGCTGAAGCGCTGCCGCTTTTTCGACTAAAAAAACAGCGGCGCTGCCGCTTGTCGCTGGTGACGAAAAAAAGCAGCGGCGCCACCGCTACCGAAAAAGTAGCGGCGCTAGTAGCGCCCGCTGGTGAACAGCGCCGCTGTGCCCATCACTGTATATAACCACAGCGAGAAAAATTAATTCTTGAACTGGAAACTGTATTTATGTTAATCAGTGAATCCTATGTTATACCTATATTTTTTAAACATGGATAAAGCTCCCCAAATTTTCAAAAAATCTTCAAAATCTTAGGACTAAAAGAGAAATTCGTAAACAATCCAAGATTTGAAAATAAGTAGGTAGGCTGGATGGTTCTTCTTTGAATTGACAGGAGTGGTGACTGATTCCAGATCTAGTGAGCCACAAACCTTTAAAAAGGCTTTTTAGCAAATGTCTGTTTCTTAAACTAAAAATTTTGCCTTAAATTTTACTAAAAGCTGCACGACATTTAAGTTTTAAACGTTTGATATAAAAAGGCAAAAGTGGAAGCGGAAGCGGTACCCTTTTCCCGCTTCCGCTTTCACCGCTTCCGTTTCCAGTTTCTGCTTCCGCTTCCAGCCTCCGCTTCCAACCTCCGCTTCCGCTTTCGCTTCCACATCCCTTGGAAACAACTCGAACCATCCGTAATACAAAACTGATAAAGCAGTACAACCTCTTACCGGCACTTTTTTCAGCATTATGAATGTTACAGGTGATGTTGCTGTTGCTGCAAATGATTTCCTTGCGTCTGGAGAATTACTGCCTACAAATATCACAATAGTTGTTACTGTCCTGGGATCTGTTGCAATATTATCAATCTTACTCGTATATTTATTGAAGAAAAAGAAACTCATTCTAAGGTATGGGTCGGGGTATCAGAATAAACATTTATACAATATTTTTTCTTCGTATAAGAGTAAAGTACCTTACGTTTGCTGGATAAATTTTACTAACTGTAAATTAGTGTACAGCAGATTACCACAGAATTAAAACCTTAAAAATTAAAGCTTATTAAACCCAACAGTCTGTTTCACCCGTAAATAGGATCATCAGGGGTAAATCTTATTCAAAATTATCATCATTCATGGGAAAAAATTTGAATAATCTATTTGAATGAGACTTACTCTTGACAATCGCGTTTACGGGTGAAACAGACTGTTTGATTTATAGATTTTGATTTTTAATGTTTTAATACTGTGGTAATGTACTGCGATACTTGCTCTAACTCTTCATTACCGAATACTTTAAAAACTCTGATATCAACTACAGACAAACTGTAGTTTTTTTCTAAATTGCCTTTAGCAGAAGACAATAATAAGACCCTTACGTTTTCTGGTTAGATTGCTATCTGGTCACTTAACATCCCCACGCTGTAGCGGCTTCACACGATTTCTTTTATAAATGAAGTTCATTTATTCCTTTTTATTTATTGGTTTGTTTTTTGATTTATGTCAATCACGGAAGCTGTGAATTATTTGTTATAATTTTATAGTTATTGATTCGTTTAAACTGGTAATCTACATTGATTTAAAGGGGTATTGAGGTCAATTTTAACTCACTAATTACAACACAAAACAAAATTGCATTTAAAAAAATTTTTGAGGCTGATTTCAGAATCCTTTGGCTTCTGCATTGAAAGATAGTTGCATTTCTTTTTTTCCACTTTTTGTAGCAATCTCATCATTTTTAAATAATTTTTTAATCAACCACTAGGTGTCGCTTGTGTGGACCCAGCGACAATGATAAAAAGCGTAATTACTGTGCTTACTGGTTAGAAGTAAGCACGAATTTTACCAAACCTAACCCTGATCTAAACCTTCAAACAGCAAATAATGAAAATGCTCGAATAAATATTTTTTAGTTTTGTTTTATTCTCTTTAACTTACAAATTTTTGGTGAAATAGGTTAGTCACAACCTACAATAGGCCTACCACTAGGCGTAGCTCCTAGGCCTACAAACCTACCATTAGTTAAATAGCCTCCAGTAAAAGCTCTAAAGTCTAGTCTAAACCACTGCGCTATTATCGAATCGAATCAAAATCAAATTTGATTTGGTGATAACACAGTGGTTTAGATTCGACTTAACAGCTTTTACTGGTAGGCTATTTAACTAATGGTAGGTTTGCAAGCCTTGGAAATACGCCTAATTTACTCTAATAATTACAAAAAAACAACTAAGTAGGCCTATATGACACAAGCCAAAGTTATAAATGTTGTCCGATCGGCCTAGGCCTATTTTTCAAGCTTGTTTTTAAATGTACCAAATCGAATATTTTTGTGTTTAACTTGAACAAATTCAAATTTTCATAGATCATTTGCGAATAAATTTGACCTAAGTTAGTTAAAAAAAAACGCTTTCTTCTGCTACGATTTATCAAAAAAAAAAAGACTAGAGGAGGGAAATTTTAGCCTTACTATCGAGTATAATAGATTATTTTTGTTTTTTGGTGACATTGCTTTTTTGCTGGTTCATTTTTCCTTTCTAAACAAAAATAAACTATGTTGATACTCCTATTACGACTATGGTGTTAAAAAAGCAGATGGAAATTCTGCAAGTTACCAAGAAAAATATTACAGCTCATTTGCATGTTTACATGATTTGATTAGAAGAAGGCTACGAAGAAGAAACTCATGGGGCGAAAGATCCACAGGAAGCATCGCATCGGGAATTTACCAAGAAATAGGCCCTGCTGTTCCGCACAGGCCGGTGCTAATGCGTAACTTAGAGGAGAGTTGTTCTTCTGGGTATCTTGAAGGTGAAGCAATGTTAATGCTGAAGTTTAAATAATTACATTGATTTTTTTGTTTTTGAATTGAGGATAGGCTATTAGACTTTATTCGACCATAGACTCTTTATTTAGTAAACTAGAAACAGACCCGCGGCGAAAAAGAGAAGAGCATTGCAGAAAAAAGTTTGCTATTGTTGCAAAGATTTTTAGCGGTTACGAGTATTCGACTGATTTGATGGGACATATTCGTAGAATGAGTGAACCGTGCAGAAAAAAGTCACGCTGATTGGACGAATCGGCATATTTTAAAGCAAATGAACCGTGAAAAAAAATACGAAACTGTCAATTTTTAGTCAACTAATAAAGAGTCTATGGTTTAACCACACCAAGGCTAAAGATTTTACCCTTTTTTGGGTTCTGTTTAAATGTCTTTAGCCAAGCTGGGCGACCATATATTGTTATTATTGTAATTACTTTTTATTCACCAAGTTGTCTTGGCCAGGATACAGCGAAGGGACCTTTCGGTCTTCAACTCAAGCTGCCACCTACCTACCTGTCTTAACACATGGAGGAGGCTTCACGCTGTACCTTTAATTCCTAAAAGTCAAGCAGGAAAGCTGTGGACACCAATTTTTATAGTGCTTGGTTTGACCCGACCTGGAATCGAACCCGAGTCTACCGTTTGAGTAGCAGACGCTCTATTCACTCGACCACTGATCGGTTTACAAGATAATGAGTAGAATACTTGACCTCACTGGAAAATAACCTAAAGTGTCTTTCCGTAGGACATAACGACGCGTTGCCAAATCTGGAATCAAACCGGGAGGCGAATCCTTTTCCAAATGAGCAATCGTTGTCGCTATACGTTGCCGATATACGTCGAATTACGCCAAAGTGTGTAATGAGTTGTCAAGCCACAGCTCTGCTTTATTGGAATCATACCGTTGGCAAGCAGTTGGCAACAGAGTGTCCATTTTACCGGCCTTGAAAATAAGGTTCAGATTTCCTATTCCAAAGGCGAACTAACTAGTTCTCCAGCACTTCGGTGTATTTCTAAAACGTTGCATTTTGATACATCATGCTCTAGTATAAAAAAAAAGCCGAGTATTCCAACCAACTGAGCTAGTGCGGGGCAGTAGTGTTTAAAAAACTCTAATTATAGCTTTTTGTTAATAGTATTACTTCAGTTTCAGATGTCCATGTATTTATTCGTCACAAATGCAGTATATTGCGCAGATTTAAAAATGAAGCCGGTTTTATAATATTGCAGTAGGTTAGCAGATATACCGAGAGATTATTAAATGACCAGCGAAGACCTATAAAATGGATTTCTACATTCAATTTCTTTAAAGTTGTTGATGCATTCTCGGGTAGTTTACATTAGTTGAAATTGAAATTTCAGTTTTGAAACTTTTTGTTTTCAATTGGGGGTTGCGGTTGCAAAGACGTTTTACAAATACAAAGGGATATTGCCCTAAAAAGTTTTTGGAAACTCTTGAGTTTGTTCTTTCAGACTGATTTCCAGAAAAAAGTAAGGATTTTATCAAAATCGGATAGATTATGTGATGTTACTAAAAGGTTAAATAATATTTAGTCTCTATTTTTTTTCCGGGAAGTTCTGGCTAAGAAAACAGATTCAGGGTTTTCAAAAACTTTTTCCGGGAGAGATATCTTTTTGTATTGGTTGAATAACTTCGCAACCGCAGCTCCAAAATGAGAACAAAACATACTAGCAAAATTTAAGCTCCGATTTTAGCTATTGTAAATTACAAAAATTGGCGGGATGCTTTTTCCCTTTGATTTTGGCATTTGTTTCATTTCTACCTAATTCATTTCTATAAATTGTATCTGTTTTATTAGGAAATTTTTTCCGTTAACAATTCATAAATTTGACTTGGTATCAGACGCGCGCAAACCGGATTTTGCCAAGGGGAGAGTGGGGCTTGCATTCAAAATTAAATTTTTGTTTTATGCAAATGTCTCGATTGATCAAGCTGCTGAGTAAACTGATGTAACTTAACTTAAGGGGTTCGCCCCCTATCGCTGGGCAATTATTGTAAGTTTTTTGGAAAAAATAGCCGTTTTTACGCGGTTTAGATCAAAATTTGCCAGTTTTCAATAGCCATTTGGAAGAACTAAATTACTACGATTTGGAAGCCAATTGAAAAAATAGATTGTTCAACCCCTTTAAACCACCCCCTGTATTGACTAGCAAAGTCCAGAACACGCTTCAACGTTTGCATTTTTTGGTTAAATTTTTTAATGACTTGGCGTGACTGAAGCCCCTTTAGCCCTTATTGTTTGCGCCAAAGCTTACAATCTCGCTTGGATCATAAAAAATACTGTCATTGTTTTAAAACAACTGATAATCAATAATTTTTCATAATCATCTAACTGAAAACCGATTACAACAGAATTGTTTAATGCCCAGCCCGGGGTTAAAATACCTTCTCCGACTTTAATCCCTTTTTTCTGGTCTTGCCCACATTTTTTGACAAAATTGCCGTTCTTCTTTGTTTACTTGGAAAAAAAGTTCATTTCTGGGATTGGTTGACCCAAGCTCCCTTGCTGGGTCCAATTTTATCCTCCATCAAAAATTTCTGTTATAAGCCGATCATTTTGTATGAATCTGAAATGACGTGTTGAACCCAGCGGTATTTCAATTTTTTTTGATTTTTTGGTTTTGCGCATTGTGATAAAACAAGAAGAATGCTGGGACTATGTTTAGTTATTTACTTCATTGTTTAGTTGACAATACAACGAACGTTACTGAAGACGGTTATTTGAAACCAATTCCAATACTGATTGAGGAGCCAGGATATTCGAAGGTTAACCTGAGCGATAACGGAATGGCGGCGGGGGGAGATTACGGACAGATCTACGCCACGTCATCTAAATCGGAACTTTCTGGCACAAATGCATCGACAAATAGCAATCCATCTCTTGATGAAAACGTAGCGCCTATTTCCAGTTCGGGAAACTTTTCCAACGATAATGGTACCGTAAAGTAAAAAAATAGACACTACGAGCTATTTATAAGGTGCAACGTTTAAACTTTTTAATTTTATGTCAAATAAGTTATATATTTGCAGCGAAGGAAAGGAAACCAATTTTGGATAATGTTACTGTGAGTCCAGTTAGCCATATATTGCAAATGTAATGTTTGTATCATTACCAAATAGTCACTAATAAAGGCTCGCAAATAGCAACAGGCTTGTATCAAGCTTTAGTTGTCTTTCTTTAAAGGGATCACATTAGTTGTAAGCTATGCCTCATTCAGATTCGAATAAAACTCTCGAAGTAGCGTTTTATTGGTTGAAGGCAGAGCAAATACAAATAGCGATGACCCCTTACTCCTTAAAAAAAAACAGAACTCGCGAAACAAAGTTTGGAAATGATTGTAAACAAACTGAAGTTGAAAACTTGTTAAGTGCTCAAGTTCACTGGATCTTTGTCAGGGTTTAACAAATTTTTTTGTTTCTGCTCTATCGTAAGGCTCACCTCCTATTTAAAAGAAAAAAAAATTTCAAAGAAGAAAAAATTTCAAACGCATGATTATAAACGATACTAAAGTAATCGCATAATACAATGTCAAGAATGAATTCATGATTGTTTTATCGTTCTTTCCCGATTTATTTTAGATACACGATTGGAAGATTTTCATGATCCTGACGGCTATCTAACTCTGACAGATGACAATGACTTACCAGCGTTAGAAGAGGCCGCTGACAACGAATCGCAGCACGAACAAGAAACGTAGAAATCATTTGTCTGCTGTTCAGAATACTACTGCACTAAATGCCTTTTATTTTGTTCAGCTGTATTCATTTTCTTATCTTCATTTTGTTTAATTATACGCATAACGAAACAAATTGAACGAAAATTACTCAGGTTACTTACGGTACACCCTTCTGACTAAAGCAGCTAGCATAAAGTGCAGAAAATGAGCGTGCCGTAGCAGCTGGCTGTTCCATTCCATCTTGTTGATTAGAATTGCTTGCAAAAAATGCAGAAAATGAGCGTCCGAAATCACCCATAAAATGCGGGCTGGGGGAAGCTATGCTAATCAATCGCGTGGTTACTAATAAGCAGCGAGTTTTTGAGCGCTTACTGGGATAAACTGTAATAAAAAAAACAAACTCTTTCATCCCTTTTTCCCGAAAAAATTACCCTCAAGTCATCTGATTTTACGTCAACATGCTACAATTCAATAATCGTTCTTTTATCCAAAGATTTTAAATTAGTAATTGCACAGAACTGATAGTCGGCCGGGTAAATGAATGCTAGGTGCACAGAGCTGGACAGCGCTGTTTCGAGCGTTTAGCTCTCATCGGCAGCCCTCAGCTTCTCTAACAAAGTTATTCCCCAGCTGGACAAGACTCTTGGCCGAACTGGACAAACCTTAAGGGCTGGCACAGCGGCAGAGGGTTTTTAGGGAATAAACGATTTTTCACTTGTGGTACTTAAAATAGACAAGTGAAAAAAATCACTGAACCGTCTGTGCGCATTGTCTATGCTATCTCTTGCTCATCTTGTCTGTGTGCGTAAATGTTTGACAATGATTACATTGAAATTAATGTTGAGCTCAATCCTCGTTGTGAAAAAATAAGGGAGTGATTATTTCGCCAGAAAAGTTTTAGTTTAAGAGAGTTAAACGAAAATCACGAATATTTATCCGCGCATTTTTAAGGGCGGGGGTGGGGTAGGCATTTTTGCCCCCTTCTTTTTTTGTGATAAATCCCTTTAGAAAAAAAAATTATTTCAAACCAACTTGAATTTACGTCAAAATTCATTAAAAATAACTTCTGAAAATTTGAAGGTACTCAGATTAAGGGAAATTTTCCGACTTTTCAGGCTTTCCGAAGCCACTACGAAATTTAGAAATTTTTAGGCCATTATTTAACTTAAAGGTGGTGAATCATCCAGCCAAATCCGGTGGTTTACCATAGCTACAATTAAATTTTTAATATTTTTTTGTTTTGATTTTGGGACAGCGGTCGCAGAGATATTCAACAAATACAAAAAGATATCCCCCGAAAAAAGTTTTTGGAAAATCTGAGTTTTGTTCTTCCCACCAAAATTACAGTTTTCCTAACTATTAGGCCTACTGTGGTTTTTGAGGGAAGAACAAAACTCAGATTTTCCAAAAACTTTTTTCGGGGGATATCTTTTTGTATTTGTTGAATATCTTTGCAACCGCAGTCCCAAAATTAAAACAAAAAATATCAAAAGTTATAGTTCAATTTTAGTTGTTGTAAACCACCGGAAGTGGTTGGATGATTCACCGCCTCTAAATGACATCATAAGACGTTTTTTGATGTAACTAACTTGACGTGAGCATTTAATGATTTAGTATCAA
Source organism: Trididemnum nubilum (assembly GCA_963965965.1). Taxonomy (NCBI): domain Eukaryota; kingdom Metazoa; phylum Chordata; class Ascidiacea; order Aplousobranchia; family Didemnidae; genus Trididemnum; species Trididemnum nubilum. The sequence goes on from OZ014472.1 coordinate 12,723,373, forward strand.
AAAACAAACCTATATACAAAATTTGAACCGCTTGTGACATCATCGTAACAATGACGTCATTTTTTAAGATATAGCCATGACGTCACAATGATAACGTCATTAACGCACAACCAATTTTTCTAAAACAATTTGGTGACCAACCTGCATGCCAAATTTCGTGTTCCCATGGGTTTTGATTTGAAAGTTAGGTAGGAGGGCATTTTTGTACTCTTCGTGTGAAATGCATTTGTGAAACACCCGGTGTGAAATAGGGTTTGAGGGTCAAGATTAGGGTTGGAGTTACGATTAGGTTTGGGATTAGTTTTAGAATAAGGGTTTGAGTTTGGGTTAGAATGAAAGTCTTTCTAAAATTAAACAATTACATTTTTTTAGAAATATAGTATGAACAATTAATAATAACTAATAGCTGAAGTTTAGAGAAGACTATATGTATACGTAGCCTACAGCGGTAGCTTGGTTATTCTAAAATTATCAGCTGAATTAGCCTAATTCGAGAATCAAAATTCCTTGTACTGTGTCGACTCCGCTTCACTCTGATGATGAAGTCAGTTGACTTCGAAACACGGGAATGCTCCGCTTTACTTGCACCACTGAAAATGGTTGAAACGATTATCCATTTAGACGTGAAGACAACATTAAGGTGTTGCCAAATGACAACATTAAGGTCTTGTCAAATGAAGTGGGATTGTAAGACGTGATGTCTCTGTGAACTATTCAATTAGTTCTGCCTATTTCTCTTCAGGAATAATTGTATGAACTGTTTTTCATAAACTACACTAAGCTGTATTTTTTTATAATTCAACAGTATGTCTACGGTATTGACTAGAGTAAAGGTTGAAATAGCAGTAGATTCCATTCATTTTTTCTGCATCGGTTTTCTTTAGCGTTTTAGAATAAATTGACGGTTTTGGATTGCCAATTTAACCATCATATTTTGCCACCAAATTTTTGAACAAATTAGTAATTAAATTGCTGCGACATTTAAATTACATTTTGCAACCCGATTTTCATTGCGCCTTGTAGGAGTTTTGCTACCTTTTTTTGGAGTTTTGCTACATTTTTTGAGAGTTTTGCTATATTTTCGTAGCAAACTGACATTTACATATATAGATAAAGAGCCTGAAAAGAAAAGTCTAACCATTATAGCGCGGGGCCCCTGGTAGTGTGTCATAGTGCCTTATGGGTAAATCAGACCCTCACGTTTTGGTAGTAGACAAAATCTTCCACGAAATTGTTTCAGACTTCGGCTCATTGTCCGTTTCGCGCCCTTAAAAAATCTTACTGCATGTTTGCAACATCAATCATTTTCATGTTTGCGGTAGGTGGTTCATGTATTAGTGTTACGACATTATGAACATGTATCTTACAGTAATGTTAAAGGCCCGAAAATGGACTATGGACCCAAGTCCCGATCAACAAGAACGATTTCGTGACCAAAAATTATTGTTAACGTATTTTCCTTACTGTCTTTTTATACCGGTAGTAAGCATCTCGTAATAAGCGCAACAACATTTTTAGCTTAATTACGTTTATGATTTTTTGACCTTTGCGGCCAGAGTTTTCAATAGTTTAATTGTTTGCGCTTTCTGTGGCCTAAAGGTAAGTAGCGCGAAAGCCTCGGGAAGAGCCAGCACCAGAATATCAACTACTTGAAACAAGCAATGCGAAAAAATTTTCCTCCCACAATTAGAGCTGTGTACTGGTAATCCAAATGCTGTTGATCTCGAACCTACAGCTTTTCGATTACCAGTCCACAGCTCTAATTTAGGCTAGAAATCACGTTTTTGGCCCACTCTGTTGTCAGAAAGCACGCAAACGATTAAAAGCAAGAAAATTCAGCTTAGTTACATTTGGATCAGGTCAGGAAAATTAGTGTAAAGCTTTCTAGAGCATCCTGATAATGTTTCTCGCCAAAGACGCACTAATCAAACCCAGGCTAGCTAGGGTGCTTTGCTTCTATATTTGACTGAAAGGCACTGCCGAGCAGTAGCGTAGACGGGTGATGGGGATGGGCTTTGTGTCATGTACAATGCAAAAAAACGTTACAACCAGCGTTCTTAGATTAAAATCGAGCACACACATAGAAAAGGCCTTTGCTACTAACCATTTAAGCATTATTTTAATCATTTTGAGGACAGGGTTAGTGCCGTTTTTAAGATTTTTCAGCCTGGGGCCAGCATTTTGCAAGCTTAAAAAGTTTTTCAACTCAAGATTATTTCATCGTATATATTTGCAAAAGACATAGCTCTATTTAAAAATTATCAATCAATAACGTTTCAAGTGGGAAAAACTGTGCCACATCATTTCGATTTCGACCGTAATACAAACACACGTTGAAAAGACAGATTTTCGATACCATATAACGTTTTAAAACGCCTTGTACGTTACCCTAGCTCTTTGAGCATGTGGGTTATGACTTATTCGAAAGCGTCTTCGCAAGCAGTGGCGTTTCAAGTAGCTACTGTTGGTTCAGATTATAGCGTATTTCAGATATTTTCCTGTTAGCAACATAAATTACAGTTTAGCGTTTGTTGCTTGGCAAGTTGCAAACAGCAGTCTGTCTCCAAAACTACGAAACTCTCACTTTTTTTTTGTGGCATTATTTCCGTACTGTACCATAAGCAAGGAAGACCAAATAGCTTGTGCTCATCAGCTGTTTTTATGTATATTTGCGCTGCTTAAGATATGATTTTCACACCAAAATTCATCTAAAATTTTTAAAAAATTGAATACTTTCTTTCAAAAAACGGAAAGACCTTGCCTCCGGAGGCTGATGGCTTCGCTCCCACACCCCCATTGGCCTCCGGCGGGTGGGAGCTTCGAGCCCCAAGCCGAGTTACACATTTTCACCCATGATTCCTTCCTTTTGAAATTTCTGCCTACGTCACTGCTGCCGAGCAATGGTCTTATTTTGTTTCTAAGTTACTTTAAGAAAATTAAAAGATTTCACCTTTGTAAATTTTAGTTTTTTTGCAAAAACTGTAATGTGCATAGCATTATGAAAAAGCACAAAGTACCTTTATTTTAGCACACTTACAAACAGCCACGTCGCAAGGTATAGTTTCCTGGGCACGCAAGCAAAAAGATTACAGTAACCTGAAATCTACTGCTGAGAAAGTTGAAAAGGATAAATTTTAGTGCAAAAATTGGAGGAAAAATCTCAAACCCCAAGAGCATTATGCACAGCAGAAATAAGGAAATTTGAAAAAAATTGATAAAGGAACAGGGAGTCAAATTTAAACAAAAGGTTTAATTTCAGGATAATAATCAGCGAATAATGTTTTATGAAGAAAGTTAATCTTGCATTGGGTGCAAAGTTTATACATTGCTTTATTTTCATCACGAATTCTTGTTACGTAGTTAGACAAAAACTTTTCCTCATTACAGACCATATATATCAACATCAAGTTGATACATTTATAATCACAAGGTTTACATTTAATTAATAGTTAAATTAGTTTATGGTGTGAAAATGAACTATTTGAATGCTAGGAATAAACCTGCAAAGGTAACCCTTGATGACCTTTCGAGGAAACTTGAGCGCAAAATTCCAGATGAAGAGTTTTGTACTTGGCTGGATGAAAATGATGAGTTGGCGTGTTTCCGCAAAGAGTTTCTGATACCCCTTGCACCAGTGGCTGCACAAAAAGGTATGATATGGAAGTACTGTTCATTAAAAACTAATAATCCAAACAAAATTATAATCAATCTAGATTTAAGGGAAGCAAAAATACTTCTTCGTCTCTTATTTTCAAAATCGTTTTATTCCATATTTAAATCTAATTTGGAATGTGTTACAATGCAGTATATCATAAAATAATCACAGCGCAACAGAGACTATAATGTTTTCAGTGCTCCATGTTTCATTTGAAGTTTTGAACCTACTGAACGAGGATGATCACAAACAGGGGCTCAAATCAAACTACACTTAAATAAATAAATTATTTTTATTGAAAACTCTTAAAAATTTTAACACTGATGGGTTTTGCCCTCAGATCCCCTCTTGATTCTTTGAATTAAACCCAATAACTCTTCAAAATTGCTGCAGTGCAGCACTGGATAGCCTAATGCAGAAGACAAAGTCCGTATGCGACAAAACAATCAGGAGTTTTTGGTGTGCTGCAGCCCTCCTCTAAAAAAAAATTGCAAACCGACGTAAAAATTGAGAGCCAAAAAACAATGCAAACCTATGAGATCTAAACGCTTTTTTGAGTTAATGTGGTAGGCTATTCTTTGAGACAAATTACGTAAATATTCTTTTTTCATATCTGATTTGCTTTGTGTATACTAAAAAAAAAACGAAAAAGTCTGCTGACGTATAAACTGAATAAATAAGCAGGTTATACCGCAGAACTGAAACATTGAAAAATAAAATATAGTTAAACTCAACAATTTCTTTCACATGTAAATGCGATCATCAGGATTTATATCTTATTCAAGGGGTCAGTAATCTTTTTGTAGTTCCGGGCCAAAAACAAATTAACCAAGGTATTGGCGGGCCGGAATAAATTTTAGCTAACAACTTGGTCCTCAAAAGTATGATTCTTGGCAGTTTAGTATTATGACAATTCAACGTAAATTTATTCGAGTGTGACTTCAGACACTCAGTTGCTGGTTTTAATGACACTAACAAAGTGTAATTATCGCCAAATTTGTTTTTGATAAAGAACAAAATATGCTTTTGCGTAGGCCGGTTGATCGAGCGGTAACGCGTGTGTCTCTGGTTCAAATCTCGGGCCGGTCAAATCGGACACAGCAGTTTTGTCAATGGCTCGCCACCGCTGGGACATTATTTCAAAAGAAGCTGTGGTGCCCTGGCGCAATGACGCGGAGATGGGCCTCACGAATTTGTTACACTCGTCGACGTAATACAGCAAGTATAATGAAAGATTCGATTTGAAATATGCTCACGCACAATATTGTTTGGGGGTGGGATCTAAGCCTGCGCAGATTATAAATTATGAAAATAAGTAGATTTTGTTGCAAAAATGTTGATTGGAAAATGATATAGCTTAAAGCCCAGGTCACTATTTTACACAAGGCGTAGAATCATAAAATTACCATGCTGCAACCAGGGTTGTGCTAAAAAGGAGGACAGGGGGCTTGAACACAAAGTTATAACTTTTTGAAAAATGCTTCAATTTGGGACGTTAAGCAAACTGGCTCAATTTTAGCATATCATAGACTAGGGTTATGGGAGTCTGAAGATGAAGCCCCCAGATGTTAAGCAATTGTCAAAAAAGTTGCCATTTTAACAACATTTGGATCACTTTTTGCACGTTTTTATAGCCATTTGGAACAACTAAATGACTGAAATTTAGAAGCTTGTTCAACATAAAATTAAATTACCCAGCTCTTTTTACTTGCAGGTCAAGTTCAAAACATGTTTAAACGCTTGCTTTTGAGGGTTAAATTTTGTCAGTGCTTGGATAAGGGGGTAGGTTGAAGTTGGCCTTACAGATTGTGCCATTGATCTTATGAGTACGAGAGTATCCGTAGTTTATTTTAAACAATTGTCAGCTTCTACAATTCTATGACCGCACGGAATTTTGTTTAAAATAAACAAAGGATACCCTGGTACGTTCACGATTTTGCTCTCAGCATAATAAATAAATCGGGTATAAATACTGCAAACACATTGATACCTAATCTTTTTCGGCTTGATCGCTACTCATTGAAAATATTTTTGAAATAATCAAGAAGCAATATTTCGCTTTTAACTCGTAACTGCATCTGCACTGCAGTTCAACCAATTTCCTCTGCCACAAAATTTTGAAAATTTGCAAGAAGGCTGCGGGCCGGAGGATTTTCGTCGGCGGGCCGGATCCGGCCCGCGGGCCATAGGTTGCCGACTCCTGTCTTATTCAGATAGAATTCATCAAATGCATCAATCAATTCTATTTAAATATGAAATATCCAGATAGGTGTTGCATTTTATCAGATTTTAAATTCAAATATTTTAGTTCTGTGGTATTCAGCTGCTGTGATGTTTGCTCTAGCCCTTTGCCATTGAGCGAATTTTGAACCCTCGCTATCACCTCAGATCAGTGATGCAACCAGGGGAGGGGGCTAAAGGGGCTTCAGTCTCCCCCTTAGCCGAGTTACCCAGAAAATTTAACCAAAAATACAAACGTTTAAACGTGCTTCGGACTTTACTTGTTGTAAGTAAGGAATGCTGAAGTGATTGGGCAATTTAATTTTTGCAAATAAAGTTCAATTTTAACTACTTAGTTCTTTCAAATGACTCTAAAAAGTACTAAATGTGATACAAATGGGTTAAAATGGCTATTTTGTCGAAAAAATTACAAAAATTGTCCAGCTTTTGGGGGCTTCGACCTTATACCTCATCTGCCACGCGCTTAGTTGGACTAGTTTCTTCAGTAAGTCACTTAATTATACAGACATTTTTTGAACAAACAATTTTTAGCTTATATGGTCCAAGCCTCCCCCTCCCCCCCCTTAGGAAAGTCCTGGTTGCACGCCTGCTTCAAATTGTTAACTTACTCATCAAATTTTATAGCAAAGATTGTTACGAATATAAACAGAAAAAAAATTGGCCGTTTCAGAATTACAATTGTGTTCATTAAAAACTTCTTAAAATCATTTTTGATGTTTTAAGCATGTTTTTCAATGATATTTCATTGCTCCTAATTAAGTTTATATTTTATAGAGGGCAAATCTGATGATACAAAAGAATGTATATATTTTAACTGCAATGCTCTTGGATTGCAGTGCAAAAACACTATTCCGTCTGTAGAAGAGGTTAGACTTTTACTGTGAGTCATTTTGTTTGTATATATTTATTGTTCAAGCACGCACGTACGCAAAAAATGCTTAGAGAGGGTCTTGAAACAATAATACTAGGTTAATTCCAGCAGCTGTCATGTTGACTTGCACTATTGCAATGCTGCATCTCATGCTGATCTAGAACTACTTGTTCAGAGCAAAGCCGCAGGGCAAGTTTTGTAATTTCTTGAAAAAATATGGGATTTTTTACGTAATAAAGAAAAAATTTGCTCGCAGTTATGGGTTATTTAAAAGAATTTAATAATTATATTAAGACTGGAATGATCCATTTTCAGGTCAAGTGCAAACAATTATTAAATTTTGTATTTTGAGATTAAATTTGCTAAGTGACATGAATAGGAGCAGGAGGAAATAGTCAGAGGTGGGCTGCACAAGTCATAAAAGTTGCGCCGCTAGCGCACGCGCAACTACTCCGAAATTCTTGCGCCGCAAGTGTTTCCACAAGCCCAAAAAAATAATTGCGCCGTAAGCGCAAGACCACGCCCAAAAGTGACATTTTGAAAAGTATAATTGTAATTGACTCACTGCTCAAACTGCGATAGGCTAGTAAAACAAATTATGCACGCTACCAAAATAGAAAACAAAAAATTATTGGATTCCTTTAAAAAATGCAAGCATTTGAAAATGTGCATCGCTTAGACTCTTAGGGCGAAGAACGTCTTTATATTTGATAAAAAAATACTCTCAGCACCCACTGCACTTAAAGGAATCAGGGTGTTAAAAAACTCCACTAATAAAGTCTTCATGTGGTGGTAAACGAACAACTTCGGAGTCACTGCTTTTTTTAATGCCTCGCCAAGAAGATCTTCTACAAGCTTCAATACATTTTTGTGCTTCTGGAGCAATTTGTGTCACGCTCGAACGAATGGAGCAGGCTAAAAAATCATCCTGGTTTTTGTTTAAAGAAATTGAACCAATTAAGAATTAACTATAAGAACTATACCGGTACTACTGCTGTCACTCCTGTTTGCAATATCTTTCAGGTTTTCCCGAACTAGCAAAAAAGATGTAATTAATAGTTTTTGTTGTTTCTTGTTTTTTAATTACGGTAAAAAAGTCGGACTGTTGCGAGTATACTGTGTGTAATGCCCAAAGCAAGTTTAAGATTTTTTTGGAAACGAGTAGAGTATTTCTAGAAAGACAATTACAAAAATAATTTTTCTGTTTAAAATTTGATTTTACAACCATTTTTTAAATTACTCAATCGGAAAAAAAATTTTTTGAGATATCGGCAAAAGATATTTTAAAGACAAATGTTTCAGCGAAAGCAGACCTCTGCTGTAAACCCACTAGAAGTTTTGCAAGCAGTAAACGAATAGAATTTACTGTGACGAGGCTTTTATTAACCTACCTCGTCTTAGGTGCTGCCAAGGGAGGGGGGACAAGAGGCCACCCCCTGCAATTGAAACGCCACCGGTGATAAAAATAATAGCAATAAAGACTTATATGTTTTTTCAGTTTCAGTTTCTTTTTAGCATTTTTGCGTACAATAGTATACGTGAACAACAGACTAATATTAATATTGACGACCAGGTGGCCTGAGACCTTCAAATCAAGTTTTTGCCGACCAATTTCAACGTATAAATCGGAAGAAATTTAGGGTTTTTGTTCTAAAAGTTGCAACCTCAGGCCCTCATCTAATCATTTCGTGAATGTAATGCAATGACATGACTACTTAGAAACAATCCATTGAACCAATTTCAAATGACAATCCACCTCCACTTTGCCGGTTTCCACGCTGCAAAATACTTTTGACAAAAAAAAAAAAAAAAAATTACTTAGGAAAATGCTTATTGAACAAATTATTGAATTTGAATTGAGGGGGCGTGGGCCCCCCAGTCGTATGAGTACATATACTCGCAAAACTGGTTATTTTCATGACACAGCAAAAATCTCCAAAGCAAATACTGGAGTTATTGTTTACTGCTAAAAAAATGGCAGAAGGCAATTTATCTTGCTTCTCCCACCTAAGCCGAGTCACTTACAAAATTTAATCCTAAATTCAACATTTTAAACGTGTTTTGGACTTGATCTGCAAGTAAAGGAAAGATTCACCAATTTAATTTTCCTAATCCGCTTTCAAATCTTAAAAATTTGGTTGTTTTAAATGGCTCTAAAAACGTGCGAAATGTGATTCAAATAGCATTAAAATAGCTATTTTTTTCAAAAAAAAATTACAAAAACTTCACCCAGCAGCCGGCCCTCAGACCCCCGTCTGTGATACATTTGGGTTAAAGTAGTTTGCTCTTCTTGTCTCCCAATTTAGATTTTTTGGAAAATCGTTTGAACTTTTGAATCTAGTTCTTCTCCTTTAACAAATTCCAGGTTACACGTTAACTCAAGCTCCGGCTTCTGATCCTCCATTCTACGGTATCTTTATCTCTTAAAAAGTCCCGCTTTTTGAAAAATTTTGATGACGTCATTGCGTATGGTTTGCGTTTTGGCCTTACTCCAATCAAAAATCCTGGCTACGCCTATGTATCTGGTCAATGTTTTTTCGTAACTTTAATCACATATGATTGAAAACATAATTCCTAATCGTATTTGAATTGCGCTTGCGCGACTGCGCTCAAAATTGCTAAAATAATTGCGGCGCAAGCGCTATCGCAAGTAAAATAGTTGCGCCGCAAGCTTGCGCCGCAATTATTGCCGCGCAAGTGCCCACCTCTAGAAATAGCAGTATTATCTTCACAGTCTTTCTTTGGTTGCGCCACTCATTGTATCGGCTTATCACAACTTCATCACTTTGCCATCAGCAGTTAGATCTTGAAATAACATTCAGAGTCAGGAATCCGGATTCTATCAAATCATTAAATTGCAGACGTAAAAACCCACATTCCTATGAATATTTCGCAACATTGAATTGGAAATAATACCGCACCGCTGCTTGCGATTAAACTACAATTTTCATAATTGGAATATTTTTTGCAAAATATTTTTAGGCACTGAAAAACTGGGGAGATAATGGTTCTTCTTGCTATTTCATTGGCAATCCACCAGTTGTTTCTTGTGAAGATGCTATTGTTGAATCGATGGCAAAAATTGTGGGAGCACATGGAGATGAAGTGAGATTAGTGGGCAATTCAGGTTTTACAAAACTTACGTGATGAAACAGTATCTTAAGATATCAAGCTAATTTAGGTTCCTTATTTTGAGTTGAGAATGACTGTTCTTAATTTTTTGCTAATTTTTTGCCTCATTTGTTCTTAAATTTTGAGAACATTGATGTCAATATTAGCGACCATCTTTGTAAAACTATGTGACTCCGAATGCTCTGTCAGCGTGAGTAAACGCATCATTGTAGCATCGTAAAGTTACAAAAGCGAAAAAGCGAGTTTTTTTTCAAAATGAACGAAAGCCAAAATTTTTCTTAGTTGCCTGCGCGAAGCACAACAACACTATGTAATCTCGGAATTGTTGCAATTTTGATTGCAAATGCCTACTAGAAAATCACTAAAATGTCAGCATTTTGAATTAGCACAGAATTTAGTTTTTTTTCGATTTGAAATTTATTCTTTTTTGTTTGTTCTTAATGTTTAGTTTTTTTGCTTAGGCTGGCATTGCTTTTAAATTTTTAGCAAAAATGAGCCTCGTGTTCTTATAAAATTGTTCTCATAAAACAGTGTATTAAATTATCATTTCGAAAAACTTATTCCGGTTCTGTACTGTGTCGTGTGGTTTAAAAAGTTCGATGGACTGTAGGCTTTAATGAGATAACTTTGTGGTTCTCAAACTTTCATGAACTGTGTCCCGTTGCAAATACTGCCGACACTTGTGGCTTTCAGCTAAAAAAAATATGGTTGGCATTTTTCAGAAGCCCAGAATACAATGTTCTGTAAAATTTTTATCAACCAATGGGCAAAGAATCAAAAATTAACATCTTAGCATGTTTTATGAGCCAGAAATCAAGCTAATCTAGTTTCCATTAACAGTGAGCCATGTGTTATTCTACCTTCCACAAGTTTAACACTTTGTTTAGCTCTTTTGCTGTATCCCACCCCCGCTTGGAAAACTGCTGTTTGTCTCCTTGAGAAACCCAGTTTCAACCCTGATAAAGAATCAAGCTCCATAAACTCAATATAGAGTAATTAGTTGATACAGTACACCCAATGCACATCAACGCATAGCAAATTTTGAAATATCGTACAACATATTGTTATTTACTGCAGATTGCAGCGATGAATAGTCTAACTGTGAATTTGCATCTTTTGCTTGTGTCATTCTATGAACCAACATCAGCTCGACACAAGATTCTGATCGAGCAGAAAGCTTTTCCATCTCAGTATTATGCTGTAGAATCGCATATCAGACAGAGGGGGTTTGATCCGGAATCAAGTATACTTCTAATGAAACCAAGAGAAGTAGGTTACTTTTTCTTATTCTCTGTATTTATAATTACAGTATTTACGAAAATTTGAAGAAGAACAGCTAAGGAAGCGTAATGTAAAGATCTCGAAAACTACGTTGCTAATCTGTTGACTTATTTTGCATTTTTTGAAACAACGTTCTCCAATGCATTGTTTTTATTCAGCTAAGCGCTTCGCTCCCGAGTTCGAGTAGCATTTTTAGAACAGTAAGGCATTTTTGTTTGCAAAAATGAAAATGAAGCTAGTAAGAAAAACAAACATATCCAGGAAGTTTGATTTTCATTTTTTGCGGACAAGAAATGCGTTACTGTTCTGAAGATGCTCCCCAGACTGGAGAGCGAAACGTTAACTGAAACAATAATGCATCGGAAAATGTTGCTTCAAATGTTTTATGCCGATGAACGCGCTTTAAGCTTTACTTTGCATTGCCTGTTGTGTAATTCATAGACAATTTTTAATTTAGAACGGCAAGAACATGATCAGACTTCAGTTCATTCGAGTCAATGTTACATTATATGGCGTGACCGAAGATCAGCAAAAAGTACCATGATCATAGCATACGAAATTGGTTGTAACAAAACTCAACTTTTTGAAATAACAAAAAAAATTTACTTATCATTCAGACTAATTTGCTTTTATAGTAGATCTATATCTACTGTATTTTTCAGGGAGAAGAAACTTGGCGTACCGATGATATTTTAAAACTTATTGATAGAAAAGGAGACGAAATTGCTTTGGTAATGCTTTCTGGAGTACATTATCACACTGGACAGCTATTTGACATGGAAGCGATCACAGAAGTTGCTCATCAAAAACAATGTTTGGTGAGTTGATTTCAAACTTACCGATGGCGGTGATATAGCTCAGTTGATAGAGCGTCAAGTTAGTGGTCGAAAGGTTGTTGACCCCCGATTCGATTCCCGAACTGGCAATATGTTGTCATGTCTTTGGGAAAGATACGTCATTACCAGGGGTACCGATCTTTGTTGAGCATTTGGGGAGATAATTTGCAATTTTACCCCAATTTTGTCCTATTTGCAACATTGGGGGGATGAACCTCGACCACGATTTATTTCAAGTGAGCAAATTAAATGAAAACCAAAAATAAAGTCTTCACCAAAAATGGAACACTTTTTTCCCCGAATTTTAGTGGAGATCTGCGCTCAGATGCACACCAGAGTCAAATTATTGGGGGGGATGCAGATGTAAACCATACTCAAATTATTGGGGGGAATACGGTCACATTATTGGGGGCAGTACTTAAATTGTAGGAGGGACGCGAGGGGACGCGTCCCGCCAACGAGATTTAAGTGTCCCCCCATCGAGATTTGAGCGCTGGATGTTCCGACAAAAAAGACCTGATTTTTCACCTAATTTCGGCAAAAAAACATTTCAATTTCCGGCGAAGATCTTTTTTGTGGTCTTCACGTAATTTTGACGAAAAAACACTTCAGTTTCAGACGAAGACCTTTTTTTTTGGTGTTCTTTCAATTTCGGCGACGGAATTACGTAATCTTTACTGAAGTACTTTTGCATGCCAAATGCGTTTGGTCAAGGCTGCAAAAGCGTCCCCCCATGCAAAATTTTACAATTTAAGTTCTGATTGGGAGGGTATATCCCCCCAATTCCCTCCGGGTTTTGCCACCCCAATGGTCATTACGCATGTTTCGCATTGCATTGGGGCAAGCAGTACCGTATTGTGGCTCAGGCAGACAAAAACTTGCAAACAAAACTCGAAAAGTGTGCTATATAGCGTGTCTGTTTTTAGAAGGAGGCAAAGTGCTTGGTTTTTTAGGTTTGAATGAATGAAACCGACCGAAACGCAAAAACGACATCTTTGAAATTTCTGGTTATAAAAATTAAAAATGGGATTTTTTTAGTTCTGATGTAATGCGAATTAAGATGGCAAAGCTATTGAAAATCTAAAACGTGAAGTTTCTTTTTGCTATAGCTAATAAGTTATTAATCAATTATTCGTTGATAAGTATGATTGGTCACTTCTACTGCACTCTGTGCAAGACAGTGTACAGTGTTATTTCTCAAAATTGATAGTCCGGTATTTCAGTCTTGCAGCTGGGGTAAAGAATAGTTTTTCTTGAAAAACAATCAAACCATAATCAAACTACTCGGTGAAGTAAGCTACGCCACATTTCTATCTTTATTATATACCCACAAAATTAGCAGCCTAACATCTATTTTTGTGGATATGAAAAAGTGCTGCTTGCTAAACAAGTAACTTAATAAGGACATATAGATTGATGTATTATTTGACGTTTTTGATACAAATTTATATTGAAATGTATTTACAGGTTGGTTTTGATCTGGCTCACGCAGTAGGAAACGTCGAATTACGTCTTCACGACTGGCAGGTTGATTTCGCGTGTTGGTGTTCTTACAAATATTTGAACTCTGGACCTGGTGGAATAGCAGGTGCTTTTTTGCACCAAAAACATCACAATAACAAGTTTAATAAATTTGTAGGTAAGATCGAAATAAGGTACAAAGAGTATTGATCGCATAAATAAACTACGGCAGTATACGCAAAAGAATACGGGTAATCATATTTTGATGACTGCAATAACAAGGTATCCATAGTAATGAATATCATTAAACATTATCTGTACAAGGAAACAACGACAAACTTTAAGTTCTTGCACTTTCATTAATTGGTAACTGATATTAAATTTGCCTGAATCTATTTCATTTTTGTTATCGTCTAGGCTAGAGTTTAAATTCCATAACTAAATTTAAAGGCAGAGGTGGAGTGGAGGACACAAGGCTCGAGGCTAAGGCCAAGGCCAAGGACACAAAAAATCCGAGGCCAAGGACAGCCTTTCCGAGGACAGACACTCTCGAGGCCAAGGACAGGAATGCCCAAGGCCAAGGCCAAGGACACAAGCGCAAGACGTTCTCTCCAAAAAAAAGGGTCTTCGCAAAAATTTTTCAAGCGATCTCCACGAAAAAACGTTTTCCAAAAAATTTTTCAAGCGCCCCACAAAATTTTAACAATTCAAAAAATAGTGCTGTCCTCGAGCCGAGGACAGGCCAATTTTCGAGGACTTGAGGCCTCGAGGCCAAGGCCAAGACCAAGGACTTCAAAATGTGTCCTCGAGGACTCCACCTCTGTTTGAAGGCATAGCTGTCGGAAATCTGAAAAAGTAAAGTTTCGTCTTTTTGGTATAGCTAATGAGTTATCAGTCAAATATTTAGTGATAAGTATGATTGGTCACTTCTATTTCTCAAAATTGATAGGCCGATAAAATTTTAGTCTTGAAATTTTGGTAAAGAATAGTTTTTCTTCAAAAACCATCAAACCATAATTCAACTACTCGATGAAGTAAGCTACACCACATTTCTATCATTGCAATATACCCACAAAACTATTTGCTGTTTCAAGAATGTGATAAAAAAATTGCATATTTTTTAGCTCTAAATAGTTAACGACGTTTCAAGCTTTTTTTGCAAAATCAACATTTTTGCTTCTACATTTCATGGTTCATATTCAAAAACCAAACGAACGTACAACCTTTGAAGCGTTTATGACTTTGTTGTAACCTAAAATTAATGGTGGCATCACTATATTGACGTCGGCAACTTCATAGTCAATTTTCTTTGAAATGTTTGATCATAGACTCTTTACTACTACACTGGAAACTGATAGTTTTGTCTTTTTTCTTCGCTGTTCACTTGTTTAAAATATGCCGATTTTTCCCATGATCGTGACTCTTTTCTTTACGGTTCACTTCTTTTAGGAATATATCGAATCAAATCAGTCGATTATGCGTGACAGCAAAAAACCTTCACAACAAGAGCAAACTTTTTTTTTTAATTCTCTTTTTCTCCGCACGTTTCTAGTCTACTAAATAAAGAGTCCATGGTTTGATGAATGCCAAACCAAAGGCAAAAACAGATCGTCCATGACTTTCGGCTTAAAACTTTGGTATGGGGAGTATTTTTGATCTCTCCACGCACTCGTATAAAATGCATTGGAAAAATAGCTTGTGCCTTACATCGTACAGCAGGATCGGGCACACAATCACGTAGCCATGCATTAGTTTTCCAGATAATACCGCATGGTCAGCAAGGCCTTGCCAATTTATTTATGCGATAGAAGCAAAGCGAAGCAAAATTTTCACCTTTGCAAGCTAAGTTATGTTTAGACCGGTCACAAAACAACCCAAAACAAAATGGACTTTTTTCCTTTCTTTTTTTATTCCAAAAATCGATTATTGTTTTTTTTTAAAGAGCCATATAAACTTGGTAGATTGCTATAACATAAGAACAAATAGTTGCAAGTGAACATTATTGTTGCAAGTGAACATTATTGCACAAATCAAATGAAAACACGCGTATAATAATTATTTATTTAAACAATTTTGAGGTGGTGCAAAATTTGAATATGACTTTCAGTAAAGTCGATTTCATGTAAGCTTTCGCAATAAGCTTTTTGGACAGTAATCTTCAGTAGCAATCTCTGTCTACAATTATTTTGATTAATTATTTATTTCCAGGCTGGTTCGGTCACAAGATTAGCACCAGATTTGAGATGAATAATGTGATGGATTTGAGTCCTGGAATTCAAGGCTACAAGCTGAGCAATCAATCTCCTCTGCTTGTTGCATGTTGTAGAGCTAGCTTGGACCTATTCGACAAAACAACAATGGCAACACTTCGTGGAAAAAGCGTTCTTTTGACAGGGTGAGTGAAGAAAAAATGCGCAAAATCAAATGTCATAACTTCCAACCACAAATCACTGATCAGTGGTAGAGTAGATAAACTCACAAACCTTCAGAAAATTGCTTTTTAGCACAAATCATTGATTTTGACTTCGAGTCAAATTTTTTCACGAATAAAATTTTCGAAATTTAAACTTGCTGAGGTAAGAAAAATTCCCCTACTTTAAGGTTTTCTGATGTCACTTTCCGAAATTTGGTACCACACACTTTCCGAAATCTGGAACCTCAAATTAAGTTGGACCACATATATGGTCTTCGGAAAAACACGAATGTTCGTGTTTTGTGAAATTGGCATATGATGGTGTTACAAATAAAATTTTCGAATCATCTTCGTTTCGAAGCGATTTTTTATTTATGGAGGTTTTATCTTTCTTTTTTGTGTTTAGTCCAATATTAAAGATGCCATATATTCGTATAATGGCTTCCCAGAGTAACTGCAGACTTTATGACCTCACAGTCCCTTCGCTATCATTCTGGCTCTGCTTCCCTAATAATAACTATGTGCACTCTATTTCATCTGTTTTTTTTTGTTTGTTTGTTTAACTAAAGGCGTCAAAAAGCAAACTTGAACTTAATCAGTGCTCGTTGCAAGTAAATGGAGCGACACTGAGACAGGTATAGAAAAGTTTAAGTATACTAGGGTTACATATACGAGTGACGGAAGGCAAGGCGAAAAACTGAATACCCGAATTGGCATGGCTAGTGCAGTGATGCAATCTTGGCACTTTTCTGTTGTCATGAAGAGAATTGTCGAAACAGGTAAAGCTCTCAATCTTTAAAACAGTTTTTGTCCCCGTTCTCACTTATCGTCATGAATCTTGAGTAACGACTGAAAGAGTGCGACCACAAGTGAAGTAAGCGTCCGAAATGAGGTTTTTACGAAGAATCGAAAGAGTCACGCTATTTGACAAGGTGCGTATACTTCTGAGGTTCGAAAATCTCTAAACATCGAGCCGCTATTTCGCCAAATTGAAAGATCTCAGCTCAGACAATTTGACCATGCAAACAGAATGCTTTGCAAAAGACTTCCCCAACAAGCTTCAAATGCCAATGCAAATGAGAAAAATCAGTTGAACGACACAGAACTAACTTAGATGGACCAATTACATTGAGGATCTTGGATGGAATTGCTTCGAACTACACCAAGCCAAATGTAGCAGCTTAATCTTGAGCTACTACCCAAGCAACCCTCATGGAAAAGCGATAATGAAGAGAGAGAAAGCGGAAAGCGTTGTTGTCAAAACAAAGTAAAGACCAGAATTGCAAATTAAAACAGATAAAAACACGACTGTGGAGAATAAAAAAATCTGCTTAATGCTTTTGAGTTTTAGCAATATTTTTCTAATAATTTTTTTTTTAACTACAGATATCTGGAAATGTTATTGCAGCACTATTTTTCAAAAGACGAATCAACACCGTACATTGATATAATCACACCATCAGATTTCCGACAAAGAGGATGCCAGTTGTCATTGAAGTTCAGCTGCTCTGTTTCAGAAGTAAATTTTTGAGTTTCTTTTGCTACGTGTCTTCTGTCGTTGGTAATTTTTTGATTTATGTCATGATATACTACTACAGCACATAATTAGCCAAAAAAGTGAAACCACAGTCAGTCATGCTGCATACTTATGTAAGCATGCATGATGTAGGACATAGTCGTATAGCCAGAGGTGGGCACAGCGCCGACACTTTTTCAGTAGCGCAATGGTAGCCCCGCTACTTTTTTCTCTCACTAGCGAAAAGCGGCAGCGCCACTGTTTTACAAGCATTTAACTTGCCGGCACCGCTACTGCAAATTAAACAACAACATGAACCGCTTATATCCTAAACATTTTTTAAAATTAGAATGAAACAGCTTAATATATTTAAACGTTTATAGAGTATTTTTGCATCAAAGAAATAATTCATCATTTCCAAAATGAAAACACGCTAACTTCAATTGATAGTCAGTAAGTGCTTCGTTGGAATCCAAAACGATCAAAGATTTCATTTTTGCAATTATTATATCGCTTCTAATCCAGATGGCAATTACTGTGCAGGTGCTTTTATCAAACGAAATACCAGAACAAGCTGTATTTTCATGCACAGCAGAATAGCTCACATTAATTCTTCAAAAGTTAAAGATGGTTCGCATTAGTTGATTTCCGTTCAAATTAAAATTATTGCCTTTAACAGTAATTTCTTTTTTTCAAGTTTATATGATTTTTTATTGAATCCTTAGTTTGATAATCAACCAGAAGTTGGTCTCGAGTTAGAATGCTCTTCTGGAACAAATGGTCTGGGTTTCAATTTTCAGAAAGTTCAAATCAAACGCAATGTTACCACCGCCTTGCCACCGCTGCGACGTTGTGTAACAAGCTGCGATGCTGCAAATGTGGGCCTTAACTTTAACCTACTTATTTATGCATTTTTGCTGCTTTTGGTCGAAAAGTATACTACTGGTGCCAAAAATATAACGAAATTAATAATGCCTTGTCGCAAAAATGGAGAAAAAGAAACTGTCCTGCACCACTGTCTTTTTAAAATCATTGCCCAAATTATAATTGGTTTGCAAAAATATTCTTAGGACAAAAAACAGAGTGTGTATACGCAAGATCAATAAGTAATGGAGCAAAATTACGATACGGCATTCCTAAAATTTTAATGTTATAAGTAGATGCTGCTCGAGATCGTTTTATCGTTTCATTGAAGGAATGAAAAGAATGAAATAATAAAAAGGTGCCGCAAATCTTGTTCCACTAATTCTTCTTATCCGCAAAGTAGATTTAATCCGTTTGACTCCGTACAATTTGCAATCCAGGAAAATTTTAAAATTTCGTAACATCAGAAAAGGATGACTTTGCAAAACTTCTTGCAGAATAAGCAACGCGATGTTCGATAAATTAGACTAAGCCTTCCAATCTAATATGTTCGATTATCGAAC
This sequence comes from Trididemnum nubilum, assembly GCA_963965965.1. Lineage (NCBI taxonomy): Eukaryota > Metazoa > Chordata > Ascidiacea > Aplousobranchia > Didemnidae > Trididemnum > Trididemnum nubilum. The sequence continues at coordinate 12,742,206 of OZ014472.1, forward strand.
AACACGTTGCTGACTCTGCAAGAAATTTTGCGAAGTCATCCTTTTCTCATGTCACGAAATTCCGAAACGCAAAGTTGCTAACAGTACGGAGTTAAGCCGATTAAATCTTTTTTCACGGATAAGGGGAATATAGAGAAAAAAGTTCGAATCATTACTCCGTTTTTATTATTTTCTTCAATCAAACCAACCTTGAGAAGTAGGCTAGATTGTAGAAGCCATACCGCGACTATCGCCTGAAGTGTAGTAGCAGCGGTTTTTCAATTCAATCCTTTTTTTATACAAATATTCAACAATTTACTTTTAGTGACATTAATTTTTTTTAAGAGGTCCTAGAAATTCCGAACTGAAACTGGGTGGCTTGTAGCAAATAGACTCGTAAAACTAAAAGATTAAAATTGGTAAGAATTACAAACCAAAACGTCTCTAAAATAAATAGGACATGTTGAACTTATCAACAATTATTATCTTGCTATTACTTTCTTAACAAAACATATTGCTATTATTTTTTAATTGCGTTTTTCTCCAAAATTTTTTTTCAAAAAAAAAAGAAAAAGAAACGGCAGCGACTAGCTGCACCACCCGCTGTCTTGAGTGAAGTAATGGCAGCGGTAGCGCCGCGGCTTTGTAAATAAAGTAGCGGCGATACCGCTGCTTTTTACATCCAACAGCCGTAGCGGCGCAACTTTGCAAGTAGCGTCTGCCCAGCTCTTGGTATAGCAACATGTGTAACTGCAGAAAAGAGTCATTGTTGAGATTCAAGTTTGCAATCACGTTTTTCTTTGTTGTGTTCCCACAAAGGTGCTTCACTGAATTTGTCTTTTGCAGGTTCATAAAGAATTGAAGAAGAAAGGAGTAGCATGTACTCTTCGAGAACCCAAAGTGATTAGAGTCGCTCCGGTGCCTCTTTATAACTCCTTTTGTGATGTTTATAACTTTGTTGAAATCTTGCGAAAAATCCTAAAATAGGTTGTTATGATCAAGATTAACACACGTAAAAGTTACTTTTATTAAGAGGAGTAACGTACGTACTGACAGTAGCAGTTAGTTTGCGTTGTACATTAACTGTAACCAGAAGTAACGTAACCCAGAAATAATCCGACTTTGTTGTTGTTACCCTCTACGCAACTGTTTTGCTTAAAATTGTATAGGATCAGTTCTATTAGCTTCTTGTACTGAATGGTAAAGTTTGTAGTTCTTTGCTATAAACCTTACTGAACTTAAGTCGTGTCAGATGCATCATATAAAATGTTAACTCGTGCCGAAAGTTTTTGAGGTACACTATATATTTTTTTCAAACTGTAATGTAGCAATATTGAATACGAAAAAAAATGCTCCATATTTCAAACCGAATAAATAAATCAAAAAAATTAGTTCGTTCTTTTTGAAGTAAGAAAAAGAGAGATTGAAACTGAATGAAAACAAAATTAAATCTATTTTGTAGTTGCTGTATTATGTCGTCGCAGTTTAAACGGTCACATCTCTGCATCATAGTGCTTTTCAAAGGAATGATGCAAAGGCAGTGAGCAGTTGGCAACACTAAATTCAATTTAAATGCCCCGGTTATAGACACCAGAGGTGGAGTCGAGGACACAAGGCTCGAGGCCAAGGCAAAGAACACACAAAAAAATCCGAGGCCAAGGACAGCCCTTCCGAGGACAGGACCTCTCGAGGCCAAGCACAGGAAAGCTAGAAGCCATGGCCAAAGGCCAAGGACACAGGCGCAAGTGTTCTCAACAAAAAAGAATGGTCTTCAAAATTTTTTAATAAAAAAGAGGTCTTCAAAATTTTATTTTCAGGCGATCCCCAGAAAAAAAAGAAAAAGAAGGTCATCAAAAAAATTTTCAGGCGATCTCCAAAAGAGGAAAACAAAAAAGGTCTTCGCAAATTTTCCGCAAGGTTTCTGGCGTTTTACAACAAAATTTTACCGGTTCAAAAAATAGTGCTGTTCTCGAGCCGAGGATATTGCAATTTTCGAAAACTTGAGGCATCGAGGCCAAGGCCACTTGGCCTTCAAGGCCAAGGACTTCAAAATGTGTCCTTAAGGACTCCACCTCTAATAGAAACTCTCATTTCAGAGGCAAACGCGTTACCGTTTCACCAACTAGCGGGCTGAAAACAAAAAATATTAAAATACCGGTAACGTAGCAAATTAGTTTACAATTTTGTAATCATAATACTGCAATTTATTCGCGAAGTTGCAGTGACCAGAAGACAACAAAAGAACCTTGCTGCCTTTTAGTCAACCTGCCACCTGCCCTTCCTACCTGTCTACATAGCACGTGGTGGAGACTTCACACTGTTCTATGTAATTGAATTTTTAATTATTATAGTTGCTCTGAAATATAGGATTCCTGCTTTAAAAAATTGCAGTTTTTGTCCAGCGGTCGCATCTTCAAAAAGAGTTTGAAGTCATTATCACATATGGTTGAATCTTGTATATGACTACCAGGCGAAAAAGTAGGAAAAAGCAGAAATGGTCCGAAAAGATGAAAAAATAGAAAAGGGCGGTTGAGGTTTGGGTTAAGGTTAACCCCAATCTAACTCTAACCCAAATCCTTACCCAGATCTAACTCTAACCTGCTTTTTAGCACGATTTCCGCCTTTTCCTACTCGCCGTAGGAAAAGGCGGAAATCGTGCTAAAAGGCCTCTAGGGTTAGGATTAGGGTTAGGTTAGGGTTAGCTCTAACTCATTAGCTCTAACCGCCCTTTCCTACTTTTCCGCCTTCTAGGACGATTTCCGCCTTTTCCGTTTTTTAGTCATGTTCTTGAATCTTTGATTAATTTTGCTTTAAAAAAAACACCAAAAACAGCACATTTTCTCTCCAGGTGCACAGACTTCGCTCCGCTACCCGCCAAATCACAATATTTCTAAGCTAAACGACTGGGTTGACCTATGGCAATAATAAACAGCAATAATATTGTGTCACCGTTGCCTCACTCTTCATGTAAATGACGCCTTGATAAAACTTGGTGGTATTAGTATCAGAAACAATTGTGCACAGCATTAGCAAGATAGCAACCATGAAAATCTTTTCGATGAAAAAATTTGCTCTGCCCTAGTTTCGCTGTAGTCTTGTACTGGCCCTTCTTATTTATTGCTTAGACGACGAAACTTGGAGCACACATCTTGCTGTTTTTTGTGGTGATATACTGTAAATCTTTTTGAATTTCGTTCATTTGCAGCTTTAAATTTTTGTTCTTGAATGTCTCAGAAAACTTTTTCATAACCACTTCGTACTACCGATGAGTTTATTTATTGATGTCGACGTTTTGCTTCCCAAACCGGGAAGCTTCTTCAGAAGAATTTTCGGCAGTGCTGCCTTTGCAGTTACAAAAAGATAAATGAAAAAAAAATAACAGCAGAAGATAGGTAACAGTAAAAACATACGAACATTACAATACTTGTACTATTATAACCAAACACATTAAAGTGATGGAACAATAACATTATATAATATTGAAAATTATGTCACTAAGAGCGTGAAAAAAAAGAATATTGAAAAATTACGTCACTAACAGCGTAAAAAAAATTAATAATATTTATAATAACTGGGCTACTTCACTAACAGTTAGAGAAATAATGAAAAGGATCTATTGCAAAACGCTATGTACTAGAAAAGGTTTTTAGCTCCACAGAGATTTATATACGGACGGAACAATTAACCCATCATTGCGATTTAAAACGTTCAATTCCAAAGATTTTTGGTTTATCAAATAACCTTCCGCTATCCGACGCTTGTGGCAGTGTGGTTCCCTCCTTAATATTTTAGTATTATCCCAATCTATAAAATGATCAATTTCTGCGAAATGCTGACACGGTGCAGATTTTTTCAGGTCAAAATTCATCACTGCATCAATATACCTCTATGTTCTTCCTCTCTTGTAAACTTGATGGAATCGCATATGGTATTCAAATATTAATGGAATTCTTCGATGTAGTTTGATTCCATAATACCATACACGTCATCAACATAACGAAACCAAATACAGGGAGGGGAGTGAAAACTATTGTTGGCCCTTTCTTCTAGCTTTTCCATTACTATGTTTGCAATGATGGGAGATAAGGGCGAACCCATTGGAGTGCTAAATATCTGTTGATGTATGGTTTGTTGGAAGGTGAAAAAGGTCGAACTAAAGCAGATGTCCAATGCTTCCATTAATTCACAAACGCTTAGTGCGGTATGATCCTCTAAGTGAGAATCACTACTAAGTCTATGAAACACAATTTGGTTTTCCAGATCAAGTGGGGGTGGCTATGAAGCCTGTTTGTGTCTTGTCTAATATTTTTTGTAAGCCCAAAGACAAAGTTTTGGACTAAGAAAAGTGGGGCCTCGTTTATCAAAATATTTTGTCGTGACTGCCGCGCGGTGTACATCGGTGAAACAGGCCGAAGCTTAGAAACTAGAAAACGTGAGCATATTGATGCAGTGATGAATTTTGGCCTGAAAAAATCTGCACCGTGTCAGCATTTCGCAGAAATTGATCATTTTATAGATTGGGATAATGCTAAAATATTAAGGAGGGAACCACACTGCCACAAGCGTCGGATAGCGGAAGGTTATTTGATAAACCAAAAATCTTTGGAATTGAACGTTTTAAATCGCAATGATGGGTTAATTGTTCCGTCCGTATATAAATCTCTGTGGAGCTAAAAACCTTTTCTAGTACATAGTGCTTTGCAATAGATCCTTTTCATTGTTTCTCTAACTGTTAGTGAAGTAGCCCAGTTATTATAAATATTATTAATTTTTTTTTCGCTGTTAGTGACATAATTTTTCAATATTCTTTTTTTTCACGCTCTTAGTGACATAATTTTCAATATTATATAATGTTATTGTTCCATCACTTTAATGTGTTTGGGTATAATAGTACAAGTATTGTAATGTTCGTATGTTTTTACTGTTACCTATCTTCTGCTGTTATTTTTTTCATTTATCTTTTTGTGACTGCAAAGGCAGCACTGCCGAAAATTGTTCTGAAGAAGCTTCCCGGTTTGGGAAGCGAAACGTCAAACCAATAAATAAACTCATCGGTAGTACGAAGTGGTTATAAATAACTATCCGATGAAAACAACGCGTCCGTTATTTTCAGAAAACTTTGCAGTTCCAAAATTTTGCCCATAAGTTTGCTTTTATGAACACTTAGTTGAGCTCAAATCAAGCTTAATTCAAGTTAATCTTATTTTGCATGGAGAGAGGGGGTGGGGGCATTTTTGTCTCACCATCTTTTTGTTTTTGTGAAATATCCTATCACCAAAAAGATTTTTATTTTAAATCAACTTGATTTTAAGTCAAATTTTATCTCAAATGGCTCCTGAAAATTTCAAGTTGCTAAGGCAAGGGGAGATCTCCCGATTTTGAGATTTTCCGAAATTATTTTCCCAAAGCTGAACATTTTTGACCAAGATTTAACTTATATGACGTCATAAGACGTTTTTGTGATGTAACTATTTGGACTTAAAAATTTCATGATTCAGTATTAAAAAAAACCTACTAACAAAATTTGAACCGCTTGTGACGTCGTCAAAAATTAACCTAATTTTTTGAAAATGTAGCCGTGGCGTCACAATAATGGCGTCATCAACTTAAAACAAATTTTGTTATAAAATCTTTGTGAACACCAACCCGCATGTCAAATTTAATTCTTTCATGACATTTGGTTGAGAAGTTATAGTGGATAAGGGGACATTTTGCCCCCTACCCCGTAAAAAACGCGTCGGTCAAATAGCTCTTGTAAAATAAGGATAAAATGATTAAGCAGAATGCCTCAGGACAGAATTTTCAAACAAGCTGTAATTGCCGAAGCAAATCGTCACCCTAATAAAAAAATGTCTCAGCCATTTTTTTGAGCTTTGAGAAAAACGAAAAAACTTTCTCATTTTTTAGTGAAATGACATAGATTTACCAAAAGTTGGCAAAAATACATCAAAATGATTATATCAGCGAGAAACTATGTAATTTTGCTTGAAAGCATCCCATTCGATGGCAAAGTGACTTAGGCAAAAATAATACAAATTTTTATGTGACTTAGGCAAAAAAAATATTAATTTTGTCTTGAATAGCATTGCCATAAATCAGAGGTGAAGTCCTTGAGGACATCCTCAAGAACACATTTTGAAGACCTTGGCCTCGAAGCCTATACAAGTCCTCAAAAATGCCCAGTTCTCTGTCGAGGACAGCACTATTTTTTAATTTGTAAAAAGTTGGATAAGGTCATGATCTTTTTTTTCCTAGTCTTGGAGAACTCGCCAGAGGCCTCGCGGTAAATGTATGAAGAACTTATTTTTTTGGAGAGCACTTGCGCTTTGTGTCCTTGGTTCTTGGCCTCGGCCATTCCTGTCCTTGGCCTGAAGAGGGTTTCTCTTCGTAAAGTCGGTCAATGGCCTCGGATTTTTTTGGGTCCTTGGCCTTGGCTTCGAGCCTACTTGTCGTAAAGTCGGTCCTTGGCCTCGGATTTTTTTGGGTCCTCGGCCTTGGCCTCGGCTTCGAGCCTAGTGTCCTTGACTCCACCACTGCTATTATTTCTTTAACATTCACTTGAATGGTTAAAGATTAGGCCTAACTAGTGCAGAGATGAACTGCAAGGAGGAACAAATTTTACCTTTTTTTGCTTTCCTTTCTTGCATACAACAAAATTATTTTAAATTCAGTTAAGGGGTTCAGGACAAGAGCACCTGGGACATTGTTTCACAAACTGAATAATAATTTAATGACAATATGATAATAAATGGATTTGAGCCGTCGCGACGCGTTTCGTCCTTGCCAGTGCCGTAACTTCGTCATTTGGGGCCCCGGTGCAAACATCCATTACGGGGTCCCATTTTTTAGTACAAAACGTTCAACTGGGCTACTTTTTACAGTACAGGAATCATTGCGTTTCTTTGGGGTTTTTCGACGACTCCTTGCTATAGAAACATTTCAATCGAGTCATTTGATATTTTACAACATAGCAAGGAGTTACAGTAATTACTAAGTAAATCTGTGGCATAGAAATCAAAGTCGCACGCAATCTTTATGCCTACACAAAACGAAACTCAGCAGTGAAAATCTGATAGGCTACCGTAAATGTGTAACGATCGATGAATGACGAGTCAAATAAACATGTGCAACCTATTGGGGCAAGCTGCTAAGCATAAACGGTATTTCAGTCAAGTTTAGCTCAATAAAAAGTGCCCTGACAATTGCCCATAAGAGTAAGACATAAAATGATAAAAACTACAGCACTTTGATGAAAATTGAGCAATTTACTTGCAGCAGCCGTCGCGGTGGTTATACAGACTAAAAATTCTTCCGTCTCGCTTTTGCACTAGCAAACTGCTTGATGGCTTTTCTAAAATCCAAAGTTTTAGCTCGTTCGTGTTCCATCGATAACAGAGACAAACCACTAAGTCGCTCTTGTGACATGCAGCTTCGAAGAAAGTTCTTGATGAGTTTCAGTTTTGAAAAAGATCTCTCCGCTGTTGCAAGTGTTACAGGTACTGTCAGATACATCATATAATCAGGATAAGATGTTGCAAGCGATGCATTCTCTATAATCAAAAAAGAAGCCATTTCCCTAGCATATTTTAAATGTGCAATCTTTTCTTTAAATGACGTTTTAATGGAAAGCATTTGGTTAGGAAACAAGGAGAAACGTTATCAGCAAATTTGTAAGAAAACTTTTTTGCTTCCTCCTTAATATTAAAATGAGAAGCACTTGATAGAAAACTTGGCTATAAAACTTGATATGCCATCACCAATGCATTCATTCCTTCAAAGCGATTAATAAGTTGACGAGAAACTATGTCCATCAATGGAGGAAAGATAGTTACGCGAAATCGCTTCACAGGATCACTTAATGCTATCCCTTCGGATAGTTCATCAAAAAATGTTTTTATTTTCTTTGTTCTCTTGCTTGAAAACTGTCTAGGCAAACCCCATTGTGACGAAATACTGGAAGCTTCGTTCATTACCGCGTCAAAACTCGTTCTGAGTTCAGCAATGTTCTGAGCAGCTTTTTGCAAAAGTTTATGCGCAAAAATTAAGTCAATTGTTTTACATTGCATAGCTTTCGAAGGAATATTGACGATCTCCAAAAGCTTACACTGGACAACCAGCATAAACACAAAGTCAAAGTTTTCTATCTGCTTCTTTATTGCCATAGCTTCATCTCTTTCTTTAGGTTTCGTGCTGGTAAGTATTATGTGAGTCAAGCATTTCATAATGTCAAAAAATCTTTCCTTCAACGCATAGACAGCATCATATCGACCGGACCACTGAGTTGGATTTATGACTTTCAATGTAGGATTTGAGGAAGAACGATCATGGATATTCTGAAGCTTTTGCCACCGCACAATGCTTAAGTCCAAAAAACGTATATACTGACTCAATCGTGTCGTAAAATTGACGGGTCTCAGTCACCCTTTCCATGGCATCTTTCAACACCAAATTTAAATTGTGCGAAGCACAATGCACATAGTAAGCATGTGGAGCAACATCTTGAATCTTCTTTTGCAAGCCGGAGTACTTCCCGCTCATCACTGCAGCGCCGTCATATCTTTGTCCGCGGAAGTTTTTTATATCAAGCCCTTTTTCCTGAATGGAATTAGTTATTAGTTTGTGCAATCCGATCGCAGATGAATCTTCGACTTCGGTAAACGCTTCAATAACTTGCAATTCGCTTGGCGTTTCATCATCATGGTAAGCGATCTTGACGAAACGAAATACTTTCCTTAATTGGTCTTTTTTGCTGACATCCTGCGTGGTATCAAGAATGATGGCAAAAAACGGAGCGCTTTGGAGTTCGATTTTAATATGCTGGAGGATTTGTCTAGCTAGTAATGAGATTATTTCGTTTTGTATCGACGGACTTAGATATTTTGGAGAACCTTTAGGAACTTGTAAAAGTTTGTCTAATACACTGTCATATTTGGCGATGAGCTGAATGATAGAGAGAAAGTTGCCCTTGTTTGCGCTCGACACTTCTTCAGTGGACCCACGAAAAGGTAAATTACACATTCCAGCATCAAAGTAACATTTAATAATCTTTCCAAAACCTTTTGCCAAAAATTTGTTTATTCTAGTAAGGACACGTGCAATGTTTCTTCGATTGTCTTGTTGTTTCGCCATTGCTCGTATACGACACATGCCTCCGCAAGACTTGCGGAGGTTTCGTGACTTCGAATCCACTGCGATAAATGACCCCAGGCATTCAAACCCGTTGTGCCCCATGGGTTTTGGTGAGAAAAAGAAGTCCCTGGACGGCTTGGAGGGGCATTTTTACACGAAAATATCCAACAGGGCTGACAATAAACACGGTCGATGCTTCGTGAATAACACAACCAAAATCTTCGTAATGTTACATCGGATTGCGCTATAAAGCTGCAGTAAGAATTAGAAAATGAACGACCGGTTTGGGTGGATCTTTTGGGAAAGGTCCTTCAGGTTGCGTCGGACCTGCCGCAATTATCATTCTTTTGATTTCCGGGTTTGTAATAGTGGTGGGAAAGTCACTATCATTAAGACTCACTAAAGCTTCAGGATTACAACTTTTTTGTGGAACAGTTTCTGGGGGGTCATTCTGTGCTTTTCGTACGAACACGAAAATCCGGCGATCGGCAAATTCAGCCGAATATCTGTGACTTGGTATTCCATGCTCTGCGTGCGAAACACGAATTTTCGATAATCGGCAAGAACATTCGGCGTTCGTCAAGAACGTTCGGCGTTCGACAAGAATGTTCGGCTTTCGACAAGAATGTTCGGCGTTCAGTAAGAGCATAGAATACGCTCTCGCCTCGATATTCTATGATGTTCTTGTACGAATTTTTCTTTTCGAATTTTCGTAAAAAGCGCTAAAATTCCACGAAAGCTATTACCTTTCGGGAGGCATTAGGTCAACAGTGTACAGTTGTAGAGTAAGCTTTTTGGGATGGCTGCAAGGTACTATCTGTTAAATGCAGGCTCTAATGTGCTTAGGGAACAACGTCCAAGACCAAATCCCTTAGAAGAACTAACAGAAGTAGCGTTTGTTAGTGAATATCGCTTGTTTAAAAGTGACGTAAGATTATTGGCTTTTTTATTAAGAAGTGAACTTGGTGGGAGGGGTAGTCGCATCTGCGACATTACGTTAGAAGAAAAAATTCTTGTTGCTTTGAAGTGTTTAGCATCTGGAAGTTTTCAAAATAGTGCTCAAAATGCTTTGAACGTTTCGCAACCCACTGTTAGTCGATGTTTAAACAATTTTGTAGAAGCACTATGCCGGAAAGCAGGGCAGTTTATTTACATGCCTTCTACACCTGCGGAAAGAGAACAAACCAAGCACAAATTTTATGATATTGCTGGTTTTCCGGGAGTTTTAGGTTGTGTAGATGGGACGCATATTCCAATCATTGCTCCAACGATAGATGAGTACGCATATGTCAACCGAAAAAAATTTCACTCGATAAATGTGCAAGCAGTATGTGATGCTGACATGGTTTATTTGGATGTTGTTGCTAGATGGCCTGGCTCACATCACGACTCATTTATAATGAGCACGTCGGCGCTATGCAACCAGTTTGAAAGAGGATTGCATGGAGATGGCTGGTTGTTGGGTGACAGCGGTTACGGATTAAGACGATTGCTAATGACCCCTATCAATAGTCCTAAAACAAGGGAAGAACGTCATTATAATGAAGTTCATCGTAGAACTCGCTGTTTGGTCGAAAGATCATTTGGTGTTTTGAAAAGTCGTTGGAGAATTTTAGACCACACCGGTGGAACTCTTTGTTATTCGCCTGATAAAACTGCCAAGATTTTTATTGCATGCTCTATCCTGCATAACATTTGCCGCCGCCGTAGGACTCCATTAGTTGATGGTTTGTTAAACATTCCACCTGCAGTCGATAATGACGATAACGATGGTCATACAGAAGCAACATCTAGCGGAGAAGAGCAAAGATCAAGAATCATTGCATTGATCAATAATAACACTTCAACTTAAACGAGCTAACATGATGCGTTGGAAAACTTTTAGCTTCAGCAAATACTGAAAAAAATTCAAGATTTTTTTGATGATTTTTTTATTTGCGTTCATTGCAACGAAATAACAATAACACAATAGCAATTGCTACGAAATACACAACAGCTGACAACGTTGCTACATCAGACCGCTCCAGAGACGATAGTCCATCACTTGGGGATCCTTAAGTCGTTGCTTAACACTTTCAAACGTAGGCCTACAACAGGTATTTTGGGAAAAAGTTTTCAAAACTTCGACGAGTTCTTGGTTTATAGTGTTTGATAATTTCAGCTGATTTGCCACTTCATTTAACGCTTGGTTTGTTTTTTCTAACTCCCCTAGAATATTTTCCACGCTCGTTGCAATTTTTTGTTCAATTTTGAATAGTTCTTTGTTTTCCTCCTCCTTACTCCAGCGCTTTTTTTTTGGAGGCACCGGTACTTCAGCCAATATTAGCGATGCCACTGGTGGTGTGTTTCCAACTTGTGCTACACTTGATGCAATAGAGTAATTATCATCTTGGGTCAGCGACAATGAGTTGCTAGGGCTGCTGTTGGAGTCGACATTAAACGGAGGATTTTCGGTGTCAAACAAATCACGGTAGCAAACAGTTGATAATTGTGTTGGTGCTGGAGAATTATTTGCAGTTTCAGCGTAACTAGTGGTCACCGCCGCAATATCGCACTTTTCGGTTCCTGGGATTCCGAAAGTATGGACGTGTCCAATAAAATTGGCAATCCGAAATTGCATTTCATTCGGCTTGGTTGCAGTGTTAGGTCCTCCACCGGTTCTGTTGGCTTCATTTTTCCATTTTGCAACCGTTTTTTTCGAAATTGACTTCATATCAGCCCATGTTTTCTTTGCTTTTTTCACGGTCAAGGGTGCTGAACCCATGCCTAAAGAATTAATCTCATTTACAATGTCCAGCCATTTTTGGTCCACCATTTGTTTTGTTTTTTGCCTCGAATAAAAAACCATAATTTAGCTCAACCAAATCAATTAACTTGTTCTTTTCATCTTCGGCCCATTGCCGGATTGCCGTTGTTTCCATCGTTCTACAGTTCTTGAATTCGAAATTATGTTCAAAAACCAACACTGTAATATACGCTTTACCAAAGTAGTGAAGGCTATTAGCTGAATGCTTTGATTTACCGACTAGTATCAAGGAGTTAAAATTTCGATTGTTACGTCACAGTGAAATAAATTTATAATTTTCCATTCCGCAAGAAAATTTACTTCGCACAAACGAAAATTTTCTCATTTCTAATGTGACATCATAAACCATGTGCTTTGACCTAAGTATTTGACATAACGTAACCTATGAATTTTACAACCATTTTCGCGCTCAAATTTATCAAAGGTGCTGTGATAAATTTTCCAAACTAATTTTTGCGAAAATTATTGCTAGTTGAAAAATATTTAATTTTCCCACCCTGCTCCAACAAAATTTTCCGATCGTCACATTTTAAAATATTCCATCGCACAATTGCAATCTTTCAGGAAAATTTTTTCTCACATTTTGAAAAACGCCGCCGCTGGAAAATTAATATCCCGCTGTGGAGCCGTAGCCTAACAATACAAGGAGTGACGTAGTTTTGTTTGTACGATCTCCGATCACTCCCGAAAGAAGCAAAGAATATCGACTGCCGAATGTTCTTGTTCGGTTCGATGGCGTTCTTGCGAACGTTCTCACGAACGCTCACGAACACGAACGCTCGCTCCCGAACAAGAATACGATCTCCGATCACTCCCGAGAGAAGCATAGAATATCGACTGACGAATGTTCTTGTTCGGTTCTGAAGCGTTCTTGCGAACGTTCTCACGAACGCTCCCGAACAAGAATTTTCGGCGTTTCCACGAACAGCACAGAATGACTCCCCGAACTAACCCAATCGGCCTCCGCTGTTGTCGAACCATCTCTATTACGAGCAGCTTTTTCGGAGGTTTCTGATTGAATGCGGCGACTCTGATGTCCTAACCACGAGCTCAAGCTCCGAGAATTTCTGGCAGCTTCAGCCAATTTCTTCTTCTTATCACGCTGTTTCTATGCGCCACTTTTGTAAGTTCTTTTCATAACTAGAGTTTTCTAATACAGTATTTTATGTTACTCAAAATCTAAAAAGTTTAATGAAATTTAGTCAATAAATTAGTAAAGTCTTGAAACTTCATGAAATTTAGTCATTCAGCGTTACTTTGCTGGTCTATACTCTGCCACCTGTACGAACTCGAAATGAAAACGTACGCGTGTTGCAACTGATTCTTGTGAATCGCTTATTTCGTCACAAAGTATTAATCGCAAACAATACAAAGTACGTATTACAGTAATGGCAAACAATCTAACTTTCCAAGGGGCCCCGTAAGAAAGCAACGAGTCGACTAATGGCATTGCGCAAGACGCAATAAACTCAAATGCTGGGCGAAAAAATTACTCGTGCAAATTAAATGAAAAAATAAGTTTTACTTAAATAAACAAAAAAAATGAAAAAAAAAGTTTTACTTTTTCAACGTAATATTTTTCTTGCAGTAAAGGGCCCCGGTGCGCTGCACCGGTGGTAGTAACGGCCCTGGTCCTTGCTCAAGGGACTCCAGGCGACAAAGGTCAATTTTGTTTCAATAGCCAAAACAAAACAAAAAAAAAACAAAACAAAAAACAAAAAATAAAATTAATCGGAATCAGCCCCCTTACCGCTTCTAGGCTATATGTCTTCCAGTGCAATATGGCTAGGGTTGCCAAATTGGCAGAAACGTTTTCAAGGACGTTTTGAAGGCTGAATTCTCTTACTTTTCGAAAATTATAAAATCTATAATTCAAACGTACTTAATGAACAGAATTAAGCATTTTATTCACAAGCTACTAGTACTACTGTTGCCAGATAAGAAATCATAGTTTGCAACAATTAATTATCAACCACAGCAGACCGAATTTTTAGAAACTCTTATCAAGAACACAATGTACAATTATTGTGCATACAAAAACAATAAAACTAAAGGTGTAATGCATTGCGTCTGCGTAGTTTGTTTAAAAGAAGTATTACAAATCATTAAATGTGAAGTCTATCCATAAATCGCACAATTACCAAATATTGCTTCAATGTTCGAACTGCATATCACGTAGTGTCCTTGAGAAAGACAGTTAAAGCTATGTTTCAATCAGGGCCGAATTGTCTACTCGTCTAGATTGACGAATATTATAATACAGTCCCCAAAGTGTCTTGTGTATGATTGCATGATAAGCCTACAAAGGGTGCCTGATTCACACGTCCAATAAAACACAATATTATACACGTATAGTAGAAACGGGTAAAGCAGAGATTGCCAGCACGAAATGTACATGGTGGGATGTGAGTAAGCGGTGCAAGGCCCTACTTACTACAAAGCATAGGCCTAGAAGCTCAGTGGAAGAAAATTTTGTGGCCGGTAGAGTAAAGTCGTCGTTTTTACGACAACCCTGATCGCAAGATCTGAGTTCAACCCGCACCATGGCCACGTTGTTGAATCCTTGAATAAGGCGTTTTGCGATGATTACCTTTGCATGGTGGCTTTGAACAAGCAGCAAATTCAGTGGGCAATAATTCGCAAAAATTCACAGGAACATTGGAAACTCTTAAACATGTGCGGATTTGTCCAAGCACGAAGTACAGTTATTGCAATCATAGGCGCGTAGCCAGAAATTTGCAATGGGGGGCTGTTTTGGGGGTCTGGGTGCGGAGCCCCCAGCGCTCAAAACTTTTGCATTTTTTTGCAAACATAACTTAGTTTTAGAGCTATTTAAAAAAAAATAATGCTTTCAAAACGTGGCATAGAAATTGGCAGCGCAACATGATTCAACAGGTTGCATTAATGGGCTATGTGGAAAGTGGCTAATGATAACATTGCAGTTCACTTGTTTACTTGCTGGTAAATCATAAAATCCTATTAATCAACAAAACTCTCTCGGAGTAGTCTATTTTGTCTATATTTTATAAAGAAAAATAACTTGAAGGGGGCTAATGGAAAGATATTTGAGAAAAGTGATTGGTAATTAACTAACACTGAATAGCCCCCCACTCCCCTTGTTCCTAAGTTTATACCGTATTTGTTGATAAATTCTATTTGGCGCTTTTACACTAGCGATTAAATTTGAGTGTTTATTTTTCGGCATCTTTAAAGTTTTCATTGATTTGTGACTTTAATTTTTGACAAATTAACTTTGACTTAATTTTGACAAATTAGTCCCCCCCCCCCTGAATGTATGTTCAAAAGATGATTTAAATCACTTTTTGGTCAATTCTAGCGCAAAAAACAGTCTCAGAAGAGCTAAAAACGTGGTGTTTTCTTATTCTGCATTTTGGTTGACAAGCAAATGGGGGGGGGGGGGGGGGGCTGCAGCCCCCCCCCTTGGCTACGCTACTGATTGCAAGTAAAAGCGTACGGATCGTCCAATAGCTAGCGTCTAACGCTGTCCAGTGGCATTGTGACAGAAAGATAAATATACACAACAAAAACAACAACAACGTTTTTGCTCTGCCCCCTCTTTTTTACTCTCAACGTTTTTGTTGTAACCATTTTCAGCTGAATTTTACCATTGTTCCCTGAAATTATTGCACCATAGACTCATTATTAGGAGTCCGTTGTTACACACAATGCGAGTGCATTTAGCATTGAATATAAATATCCCAAATAGGGCTATTTTGTTAATTGAACATTTGGTTGTTTTGATTTTTAGGTTCATTGCCCAGTTTATAAAAACCAACAAGATTGGTTTGACGTGTTACTTTGAAGGTTCAAGAACTTTTATGACGCCAGACAATTTTCAAGGACATTTGTCCATTTTTCAAGGATTAAGGACACAGCGAGTTTTTAAGGCAAATTCAAGGACGATTCTTGAGATTCAAGGACGTTTGGCAACCCTATATATGGCTACTCCAAAACCTTTCGCCTACAACTAACCGACCACCATTACCCAGTAGGCTACTAACTCCCTACTTGAAACCTTCAAAATCTATCACTGGTAAATTCTACTACCTTTTATCGAAATCTTACAAGCTAAGCCTACTTACTGCGAACATTGCAAGTTTGGTCTGCACAACGTTAAATTGGAATTCAATCATAGAAATCAATACCGAATAATAGCCCATTATTGTTAAAAAATACAAAATATTGCAAAACATTACGAACGGAGCTTTATGCAATGGAAAATTTTAATAAGAACCCCAACGTTATTCGAATTAAAATTTTCTATCCACATAGCACTATCTCAGAGTGCTCAAACTAAAAAGAGTGACCGAATTCAAATTTTGAGAAAGGCTAAGACAAGGGTCATAGTCAAGAGATTCCTAAACCGAGAGTGCTCAAACCACTAACTTGGTGAGCGTATATCAAATTCAGTTAAGGGGGTTCAGGACAAGAGCACTCAAGACAAGTGCTCTTGTCCTGAACCCCCTTAACTGAATTTGATTTACGCTCACCAAGTTAGTGGTTTGAGCACTCTCGGTTTAGGAATCTCTTGACTATGACCCTTGTCTTAGCCTTTCTCAAAATTTGCAAAATTATTTTAAGTACTTTTGAGTATTGACATCTTCAGAAGATAACTAAATCATAGAAATAAACTAAAACTGGATTTCCTGCTTATGAATGTCATGGAAATGCATCGATCAATTTTTATCTCGCTATTGACCATAGACATAGCTAGGACTTTATATTGGAGGGGCCCAAACCACAAATCACATGCAATTACGTCATCAGGAATTTTCAAAAGAGAAAATCTTGGCGAAAAAAGATATCGTTGATCTTCTTTTTTTGCAACAAAGAAGATCAGAAGCTGTGCCCTGATGTGCCAAAAGTTAAAAAGTGAAAACATCTAAATTGGGAAACGTGTTGAGTAAACTAGTATAGCTCAATTGTTTCAAAGGCGGAGGCCTGGGGTCAGAGCCCCCAGCTTCCGGAGGTTATGGAGATCTGTGGGCAAATCCCCATACGCTGGAAATGTTTGGAAGAAAAAGCTATTTTAATGCCATTGGATCACATTTCGCGCGTGTTCAGAACCGTTTCAAAGAAGTTTGAAAGCAAGTTCAAAAAATTAAATTCAAACATTTGAAAGCCAGTTGAAAAAATTAAATTGTTAAATCCTCCTTTTATTTTCAATTTAAGCTAAATATAAGTTTAAAATCTTGCATTTTGAGCTAAAGTTTTGTAAGTGATTCGGCCCAAATTGAGGGAACTAATTAAGGTTCATTGCCTGCTGCTAATATATTAGCAATAAATAATAATCCACTCGAAGAAATTCTTTTTAGATTTTTGTTTTGTCAGGAAAATAACCACTTGCAAGAGTGCATGTACGACCAGGGGCACAAGTGCACCCAGAATTTTTGATTGGGTAAGGGGACCAAATCACCAAGCACATGTAATGACGTCATCAGAAATTTCTAAAAGAAGAATTTTTTGTGGGACAAAGCCGTGGCCTGTCTGTTTGCATGTATCCAGGATTTTAAAATGGGGAGAGGACTTAAACCAAAAATAAAAATTGCAAATGTGTAAATTCGGAGATGTGTTGAGTAAACTAGTGTAACTCGAGCCCATAACAGGCGGGGGTCTGGGGGCTAAGCCCCCAGCCGCTGTGCGATTTTTCGTAATATCTTGTTGAAAAAAAAATTAGCTATTTTAATGTCATTGAATCGCAATTTGCACGTGTTTAGTGCCATAACAAAACTAGATTTTTAAGATTTGAAAACCAATTGAAAAATTAAATTGTTTAAGCCTTCTTTTACTTACAATTTATATCCAAAACACGTTTACGATTTTGCATTTAGGGGTAAAATTTTGAGAGTGATTTGGCCAAGGTAGGGGAAATTAAGGTACAGTACCTTGCCTCCTGCAATATTTTAGTAGTACATAATAATACACTTGAAGATTTTCCTTAAAGATTTTTGTTTTTTCATAAAAATAACCAGTTATAGGAATATATCTACGACCAGGGGGCCCAGGTCTTCTCAATTCAAGTTCAATAATTTGTTCAATGAGAATTTCTCCGAGCTAATTTTTTTTTCAAAAATATTTTGTCGCATAAAAACTAGTAAGGGGAAGTGGATTGTTGTTTAAAAATGGTACAATAGATGGTTACGCCTACTAGTCATGCTATTACCCGGCCTGAATTTGTATTGCGCGGGGTCGTTGGCTCTAAGGAGATTTTCGAAACATTTTTCTGCCTAACATAAGTGAAGACCAAAAAATGTCCCACCATCTGAACACGGGGCCTCTGGCACTGCGTCATATTATGATAAATATGGCCCTAGCTATTGCATTATGTCCATAAAAATATTAGTTAAGGGCCTGAGAAAGCAAATTTTAGGACAAAAACTTGCAATTTCTCCCAGTAAATACATTTAAATTGGTTGGCAAAAATTGAATTAAGTGGGGTCCGGGGCCCCTGGTTGTCAATGTTATTCACAAACGCTAAAAGAAAGCGTTGTACGCAAAAAATGCTAAAAGAAAATGAAACGGAAGAAACAATATAGGCTTTTTGGCCGCATTTTTTGTCAAAGGTCACATTTTAATTGGAGCGGGATCCCCAGACCCCCTGGCTACGACTATGGCCAAGTGGCTCAGGCCTCTTCAATTCAAATTCATTAATTTGGTCAATGAGCATTTCCTCTTGTTTTTTTTTTTTTTTTCATAAGTATTTTGTGGCGAAAAAACTGGCGAGGTGGATGGTGTTTAAAAAATTGGTACGATAGAATGGTGATTACGCTTACAAACCATGTTATTGCCAGGGCCGGATTTACATTGCGCGAGCCCTAGGCACTTTGGAGGTTTTTGCGACATCTTCCTGCCTAGTATAGTTGAAGGCCGAAAAAAGTCTTACCATCTGAGCTCGGGGCCCCTGGCACTCAGCCATATGATAAATCTGGCCCTGGTTATTGCACTACGTTCATAAAAAGGTTGGATGAGTGCCTCAGATAGCAACTTTTAGGACAAAAACCCTTAACTTCATCTGGGTTATACATTTAAATTAGTTGGTAAAAATTGAATGGAGGGGGCGTGGGCCATCTGGTTGTCGGTATTATTGTTAATTGCTGTTGTGCGCGAAAAATGCTAAAAGAAACTGACGAAACAATAGGATTTTTTGACACATTTTTATCATTGGTGGCATTCCAATTGGGAAACTCGGGCTCCCTGGCCCCATTCTAGCTACGTTTATGCTGTTGACTCTTAGAAGAATGAATTTAAATTACTGCTGGCCGTACCTGGTTAGTAACATCAATCTTAGCTAAAACGTGTGTTGGGCACTGGCAAATTTTCACAAACTGCAGCTCTTTAAAATAAACTCAACCGATTGCTGTAACTTATATTACAATAATCGTCAAAACAATACTCACTGATTACCTTAGGCAGCAAACTAGTTGCCACAAGCAATTATTTACACACAAAACGCCAAAAATTAATTTTATTCTTTCAGTCGAGCAACTGTGTTGTTTTCAAAAAAATCTTTTCTGTTTTCAAAAAATTTGTTCTTTTTTATAACAGCAAGTGTGTAGATTTTGGATGCCTAAGTCAGCATCGACTGACAAAGGCTAATCATAAAATTGCGGACGTCAAAATCAAATAACATAGGTTAATCATTAAATTGTATAAGTCCGTATCTGGACTTAGACACTTTTATTATAACAGCATAAAGCGCCCACTGGAGGCAATTTTGGAAGTCTAAAAAGTTTACAATGTGCGTTTTTCCAGGCTGATCATACCGTTTAGTGTGGCCGATTAATCTTAATCTGCTGCCTCCACTACCCGCACATAAGAGCAGGCATTGAAGAGAGAGAAAGAGTGACTAAGTTACAAAATACACTTCATGACGCTGTGTTTAGGTTGAATATTGGCCAAAAGATGCTCAAGTTTTGATGAATGGCTCCGACAAACCTCAAAATTGAAAAGCATCTTCTTACTTCAGCGACGTGAATTTTTCAGATTGTAAACGAATGTATTAAACTCATAGTCAATTTGGCTCAAAATAAAAGTGTTTTCTGATGAGGTGGATTCATCACGATATAAACAAGAAGGCGAGCATTTTTGACCCCATCTCCTGTATCAAATATGTTTAACTAGTAAACGCTTTACTTTGCGTATGGCTGTGGGCTAACCAGTGCATTATCAACCTACATTTTTTCATGCCGGAAAAACTACGCATGTGATGCACTGTTTGCGTAATATTAATCTTGTGGGTGTTACAGCAAGTTAGCTTGCTTTGGATTCAAACAAAAAACCTTTCGCCTTGCAAGATTCCAACCATTATGTATTCGAACAGAAAACCTTTTGTAACATGAGAAAAGGCACGCCAATATCGATCATTGATAAGATGTCATGTTTGCTTTCGCCGTACGTAGTAGACGAATTGTTTTGCTTAGTCATGTTTAGTTTTTTCTTTCTTGACCCCTAATGGTGCGTAGCGGATTGGGATAAAAACAAGTTACTTTCTCTGTTAGAAAATGTTGATTTTACTGGTATTAACGGAAATGTAGTGATAAGTTGATTATTGTTTTGCATTCGTCTTAGTATTTTTCAATATGATTAGTTTTGCCGGTGGCGATGAATAATTCACCCACTTTTGCAAAACAAAACTTGTTTTGGACAATGTTTACGAAAAATAGCCTTTTTTCCCCATAAATTTCCACGTGGTTTTTACTCTATTCTTTATAATTTTTCTCTATAAATGCCCTTGCAAAAACACCGAAATCATTTCAATTGACTCAAAAGGTTGAAATAGATTTGAGATAAATGAATTACTGTTCGATTGTCGATTTCTTGATACGTTTCTGCGCATTGCCGTCTCAAAATAACTGGTAAGTTTTGTGCATTTTATTTTCGATATTTAATTGATTTGTGAACGTTATATTGCAAATTTGGATTTGTTATTTTGCTTTGATAATTATTTCTCTTTTCTAATGATGCTATTCGTAAAAGCCTGAAGCTGAAATAATGTTAATTCTCTCATAAAGAATGTTAATTGTTTTACGCTGTTAAAACCGATCTGTGCCTGCTATCTATCGCATTGTGTTGTGTTTATTTCAGAAAACCGTCAAAAGTTTGCGTCAGAGTTCACGTCAAAGCGTCGAGCGTCAACTGTCATTCGAAAGACGTCGATTCTAGTGATTGTGATTTGTGCACCTAAGTCAATAGTGAACTGTTCGAATTGTGAACTTGGGTGTGCTTGACGAGTCATCTCTATCCGGTCGGTATTTGCGCACGTTTAAGACTGTGGCCGAGTTTTCCTGTAACAGTGGGCGTAATAAGAACAAAATCAAGGATCAAGTATAGATTTTGCTAAAGAGGGCTAAAGTTAACCAAAATCGTAGAATTTAGCTCACTAAATGACTTAAATAATTGCGCTTGGGGCAAATTCCAGTTATAGCCATAGACGTAGCAAGGATTTTTGATTGGGGGGGGGGGGGGGCAAACCACAAATCACACGCAATGACGTCATCAGAAATTTTCGAAAAAGGAACTTTTTGTTGGGGCAAAGATATCGTAGAATGGAAGATCTGAAGCCGTAGCCTGATAGCACTAAACCAGGATTTAGATAAAGGGAGAGGGCGAAATACTTAGAAAGTGTAAATGTCTAACTTAGGAGACGTGTTGAGTAAGCTAGTGTACTCAAACGTATCACAGACGGGGGTCTGGGGGCGGAGCCCCCAGCTGCCGATGGCTATGGGGGTCTAGGGACAAAGCCCCCAGCCGCTGGGCGATTTTTGTAAGTTTTTGGGAAAAAAAGCTATTTAAATCCCATTGGATCACATTTCGCACGAGTTCAGAGCCAGTTCAAAGAACTAGATTTTTAACATTTCAAAGCCAATCGAAAAAATTTAGTTGTGCAATCCTCCTTTTGCAATTAAATCCCAAAACACGTTTAGAATCTGGCATTATGGAATAAAATATTAATTGTATAAGTGATTTGGTCTATAGGGGGAAGTATGGCACATTGCCTCCTGCAATACTTTAGCAGTAAATAATAATCCTCTCGAAGATTTTATTTTGAGATTTTTGTTTAGTCATAAAGTTTACCAGTTATAGGAGTACATGTACGGCCAAACGGCCCAGGCCTCTTCAATTGAAATTCAGTAATTTGTTCAATGAGCATTTTCCTTAGCTATTTTTTTAAAAGTATTTTGTGCGTAAAAACTGGCGAGGTGGAGGTGAATCGTTATTGAAAAAGGGTACAATGGATGGTTACGCTTACTAAACATGTTATTCCCGGGCCGGATTTACATTGCGCAGGGCCCCTGGCACTTAGGGGATTTTTGCAACATCTTCCAGCCAAACATAAATGAAGACCAAAAAAAGTCCTACTATCTGAGGGCAGGGCCCTGGCAGTGAGCCATATGGCAAATACGGCGCTGGTTATTGTATTAAGTTCATAAAAAGTTTAAATGAGGGCCTGCGGTAGCAACTTTTAAAACAAAAACTCTGGATTTCACCCTGGTTATATGTCTAAATTGGTAGGAAACAATTGAATTAAGGGGGTGCGCCGGGCCCCCTGGTCGTCAATATTATTCATTGTAATAACTGTTGTAGGCGTGTACTAATGTACGCAAAGATGCTAAAAGAAACTGAAAATGAAGAAACAAGGCTTTTTTGAAAATTTTTTGTCATTGGTTGCTTTTTGATTAAGGGGGCCCGGGTCCCCTCTGCCACCCCTGGCTACGCCAATGATTTTGAGACAAGATCGCTCCCCTAATAAGTTCTTTCATAAAAAAAACATTTAAATCAAAATTAAAATAACATTTTTTTTGAAACGTGGAGGACTCGAGTCAAGTCACTTGACAGTTTTTTGAAACCTCCAAGAATTGCATGACATTACTATGACGTGAACATGTGGTCCTCACTATTATTGCTTACTTTTGTACGCTTAAATCCTAAATTAAAGAAACTGCAATTCCGGACAAGGATAACATACTGGCTATACTCTCTTTATATTTATCATTGGTAGTATTTCAATTGGGGAGTTTGCATTACCGCTTGTGTTATAGCATTAAGTTTATAATAACGTTAAACGAGGGCCTGGTGTGGCAACTTTTAAGTCAAAACTCTTAGATTTCTCACAGGTTTTGCATATAAATTGTTAAAAATTTGAATTAAGGGGCCCCTGACCCGGAAACCTTGGTCGTCTGTCAGGGGCCCAGGGGCTCCCTGGCTGCCAGTTAGAGGCCCCGGGGCCCCTTGGTTGTTGGTTAGGAGCCCTGGGTCCCCTGGTTGTTAATTAGGGACTCCGGGCCCCCCTGGTTGTTGGTTAGGGGCCCCCTAGTTGTTAGTTAGGGGCCCCCTGGTTGTTGGTTAGGGGCCATCTGGTTGTCAGTTAGGGACTCCGGAGACCTTTGGTTGTTGGTTAGGAGCCCCTTAGTTGTTAGTTAGGAGCCCTGGGGCCCCCTTGTTGTCAGTTATGAGCCCCCTGGCTTTCAGTAAGGGGTCCCGGGGACCCTGGTTGTCGGTTAAGAGCCCCAGGGCCCCCTGGTTGTTAGTAAAGGGCCCCCTGGTTGTTAGTTAAGGGCCCAGGGGCTCCCTTGTTGTCATTAATGTCATTGTTAATTACTGTTATGTGCGTAATTGCTGAAGAAAACAAACTGCAATTAAACATCGCTAGGCTATGCTGTTGTCATAATTTTTTGTCGTTAGAGGTATTTTGATTGGGGGGGGGGGGGGCCGGGCCCCCTGGCCCCCCCTGGCTACGCCTATGGTTATAGCCAACCCAAATTGATTGACTGATCCATATTTATCTTACCCTACCGAAGAAGCGACGATGGCGCTTTTATTTTAGACGAATCCTCACTTTGCTCAGGAGTTACTGTATTCTAAGCTTTCAAATCGAATTTTGACTTTTTTCCACGTAAATTTACTGCTTGTTCGAAGACACCAAGCAGAAATAAGCACGGTAAAACATTTTATCCAAAAACCCAAGAACATGACCAAGGTGCGGGTTGAACCCAAGATCATGCCATCCAGAATATCTTACAAATATACGGAAATATTATGGAAATAAACTTAGAGGAATGTCCAGCGAAAACAAACACTGCCATACGGAAAAGCAAGTTTACGTCGTAAAAAAAACGATTTTTCTGGAGACACTGTATTACGGGCCAATCTTGTTGCTGGGTGACTTCTGTTAAAAAAAATTCTTCAGTGAAAGCCTGATTGTTCTTTAGTTGTGGTAATGTGAAAAAATGCATAGTAATAAATCATTTGAGTGGAGATAGGCTATTTAAAGAATTTCGTGACATGTGATCAAATTTTATTATGTAGATGCATTATTACTGCATGTTGTCAAACTTTTTGTTGCCAAAAAACTTTATGTTGCCAAATGTTGTTTTTCGTACCGTACAGGGGGAACATAGTATTGTAAGTATTTACTGTAGTAATACAGTGCTCCACAAACTGGCAGCAGTGGTGCAACAAAAATACTATATAACGTTTTACACCTTAATTTTACAGTACATCCAATTTAACATTTCAGATCTTTATTAATATTTTCAATTTACTTTGCAAACTAACCCTATTACAACCAATGTTTAACCCTACTTTGCAGGTGCTCAAAATCGATGCTAACAGCGGGACACTGTGTCCTTCCGACACAATCATTTTTAAACGCTCATAACTTTTGAAAGAAACAAGCTATTTGCGTAGTTCCTTCGCTGTTAGACAAACCATTTATTCAAAAATGCTTGGAGCTTAAGTTTATGTGGCTATCAGATGTGAATTTTTGCAAATCTTGCTTTAATTAAAAGTGACCAAAATCACTATTTTTCGCTAATTTTCAGGATCATCAAACACAAAATTAGCAGGAAACCACGGACTCGCACAGTTTCTGTATCGCTGATGGCGTGCTTTACGTAAACCTCACGCAAGAAATTTGTCAACAACAACAAGCACATTAATCATAACTTCACGAATCATTGAACTTAAGCGTCGAAATTCGACCGATCTATTTTAGCATTCACAAGTCGCTTACTGTATACTACATTATACGGCAAGATTTTAATTTTGTCTTTTTGTAAACGACGATTTATTTGTAATTGCGCGAAATTCAAAAACAACTTTGCTGCGTTACGAAATAAGTTTTTGATTTAAACGAAATACAAAATCTATAGTGTTGATAAAAAATGCTACATTATTATTGTTACTGCTTTTATTTTAAAATTAATTAGTTTGTGATATTAAAACAAAGTTAATTGCTAATCAAGCTATATTTTAAATAAATTTTAGTGCAGCGTGAAAACTATACAAACTCTATCTAAAATCAATCGAACTATGATTCATGAGGTAGAAGTTCGATTCTCTCAGTTCTAACCATTTCCGCAAGGTCCGGCAAGTATTTACCACATCATGCGCAAGATACAAAAGATTAAAAAAGCATCTCCGCTAATGATCAGAGGTGGAGTCCTCGAGGACGTCCTTGGCCTCGAGGACGTCCTAGAGGACACATTTTGAAGTCCTTGGCCTTGGCCTCGAAGGTCAAGTCCTTGGCCTTGGCCTCGAGGCCTCAAGTCCTCGAAAATTGGCCTGTCCTCGGCTCGAGGACAGTACTATTTTTTGGAATGTTAAAATTTTGTGGAGCGGTTGAAAAATTTTTTGGAAAACGTTTTTTAGTGGAGAACGCTCGAAAAATTTTTGTGAAGACCTTTCTTTTTTTTTTTTTTTTTTTTTGAGATCGCCTGAAAAATTTTTGTGAAGACCTTTTTTCTTTTTTTTTTTGGAGAGCACTTGCGCTTTGTGTCCTTGGTCCTTGGCCTTGGCCTCGAGCATTTCTGTCCTTGGCCTCAAGAGTGTCTGTCCTCGGAAAGGCTGTCCTTGGCCTCGGATTTTTTTTGTGTCCTTGGCCTTGGCCTCGAGCATTGTGTCCTCGACTCCACCTCTGCTAATGATGATACTACAATCTTTGCGCATGTAGGTTTTGTATTAAATTGTTAGTTATCCAACGATATGGGCATAAAAATTTTTCTGCTATCACGTATGCGGTGGTTGCAGTGAAATGCAGTACGTTTTTTTAAGAGCCAGTAAATTTTGTATTGAGGCTGGCTGTTCTTAACTTTTCACAAATTTTCAGCCTCATTTAGTTCTTAATTTGTTCTAAATTTTATTACGGAATAAAATGACGTACATTTATTGTTACTTGATTAAAATTGATGTTTTTTATATCAGCATTGCAGATTATGACTATACTGTTAGGTAGATTAAAAATTAACTATGGCAATAAAAAAAAGCCAAAAAAATATTGCTGATTATTTACAAACGCATTGAGCAAATCTGTGGTTATTTTTCATAATCAGACTGGCATTTTTCTTAATTTATAACTTCGGTAAAGTGGAAATTTTATTTAGCCAAGTAATAGCAATAAACAGCAAGACTAAAGTCATTCTAGGGATTTATTTACAATAAAAATACAAACGTTTTCGCCTTACATCAGGCCTCATCAGGTATTAATTAAATTATAGCAGTTAGTCTGAAGTTAACATGGCTGTAATTTAACTAATACAGTACCTAAAGAGGCCTGATGAAAGGCGAAAATGTTTGTATTTTTATTGTAAATAAATCCCTAGAATGACTTTAGTCCTGCTGCTTACTGCAACTACTTGTTCTTAATTTGTTCTTAATTTTTTTCTTAAATAAATAGTTCGTTTACTGTCGTGTTACTATAGCATTAACGAAATTGTTTACATTCAAACCGTGAACTTATGTAATGAATCAGATTTCGGCGGTGCGTTATACTCCGTACCAGTTTAATATACTAAGCTGTTTCAATGGTGTGAGGAAGCGGAACAACTGTAATTTTTTTGGGATCTAAATTCAAAATTCAAAGACGTTTGATTCATTATTTCGATCTTTACCTTGACTACCACTGAAGTAAGAAATATCAATCGTTAATTTTTTTGAAAAAGAGTGTTTTTGTCTCCAATATTATACTCTGCCGTAAATTGTCTTTGCAAAAAAAATTATACCGTTAACTGTGATCCGTAATTTTATCAGTCTGCCAGTGTGCACGCAAAATAAGTTAATTTATTTCGTAATATAGACTAAGTTAATTCATTAATATTCAAACGCTTCCAACTCCTATAGATACCTACAGTAGTTATCGCAACGTAAAACAAGCATCTTAAGTGGAATATTACGAATAAACGCTGTTGGAACACAAATTGATTATGCCGTATTTTTACGGTTTCGCTTGTTTTTTTTTTTAATGTGCATTATATAATTGTTTTATGGAAAATGATTATCTCATGGAGACACTACTATTTCATTTGCATCAAAATTTGTTATTACTTTAATATCTAGAAATCTTGGTTTTTATGTTTTTCATTCAAAAATGTTAAACCGTTTAAATTACTGCAATACTGCAGTTAGTAGAAACTAATAAGATGATGTCAATTAAGCTCTAATAATAACTCTGACTCGGATATGAAAAGAAACACAAACGATGTAACAAAAAAGCGCAACAAAATACATAAAATAGCAAGTTATAAAAAGTGTGTTTAATTACAGTACTATAATATTTTCATCATTATATTGCGATATGGCTAAAATTAAATTTGTAAGATTAAATCAGGTCAAACGTTTTAGCACATTTCAAAAACTTATTGTTATTTCATAAAGTACGTCATTTTGGCGATACGCTGCATTATCGTTATATCGTTATGATATATATAAGACGCTGAAGTAAATGTGCTAAATCAAAACTTTTAACAGTTTCAGAACTGAAAAAATCCCAGAAACAAAAAAATCAATTTTAATTTCAAGATCAATTGATCAACATTAATGGCGGGTTCTTTAGCGCCGTTGAACGCTGCACCCATTTGTCTTTTCGCTGCTCCCCAGTTGGTACCAAACCTGGTTTGTTTTGCGTCAGAGATGTAACTAATGTAGCAGTGTGGGGTCAACATCAAAACAATACGATTGTAGTGCATGGCCATGTGAGGAGAAAGGAATGAAGATTCCTTTTTGATGAACTAATCTAACCAACGTCACTACATTTATGCGGTGACTTATTATTACACAGTAAACGAACATCTGATAAATCGAAAAAAGAATAAGTTTGACGACTACAGAGAAAACAGTTATGAAACATGGAATGCATTCCCAGAATTAGTCAATAACTCCTAAAAAGTACTGAAATATCACCGTCTCAACAAAATCGTCATTTTGTACTTCTTCGGTCTAGGTTTGATTTTCTGTATCTCCCCATCAATAATCGTGTAAAGAGTAAACAATTTACTTTTTATGATGCTCCTAAAAATCGAAAGCATTGCTATCTTTCCATTTGGGATGGTTTTTATTTGTTCAATTTATAAACTACGCTTGCTATGAGATAGGCCACGGCCTAAGTGGGACACAGTTTAAATCCGAAGTAACCGAGGTGTAGCGTCTCCGAAACAACCTTTTTTCATACGAACAATTTAAAAAAAACCCAGGCTTGTTTTTGCTCATAATCTGAAAACAAAGTGCTGTATGAGCAATGCTATCTTCAGCATGAAAAAAATAATTAAGAACAAAGCCTCATGGTTAATTTGGCTAACGGTAATCATGATTTTATACCAAAAAAACTGCTTTAGAGCTAGCAAAACTAAATTTGTGTCCATTTATTTACTTATTGTTTAAACGAACAAATGAGGCTGAAAATTCGTGAAAATTTAAGGTCATTCAGTCTCGAGCCAAAATTTACTCGTTCTGATCAAAAAAAGGGCAACCCCGGCCCATTGTTTGGAAGACAAGTTATAGTTTTATAATAATACAATTTGGTTTCCAAGTATAAGATCGTTTATCGATTCTGGATCGATTCAGTTCACGCGAGGTTTTACTTTTACAACAGGCCAAATCTCCAGTTACCCGACCGCGGACTTTGCCAAAACCAGAACTAAATTTGAATGGCAAAAATTGCGGACAATTTTATCCTTCTGTATTCCACCCACCAATATTTTTTGATTCCGTAGCAAATCCGAATGTTTTTGTTGCTATGAGAGCTTTAACGGCTTAATAATATCAACAAAAAGTACATCCATATTTTTTACAGCGCTCACCGCGTTGCTAAATCCGAGCATCGTGTATAATAGTAAAATTGGTCGCTTGGCAAAATCGCATCAAGTGGAAATTTA
Source organism: Trididemnum nubilum (assembly GCA_963965965.1). Lineage (NCBI taxonomy): Eukaryota > Metazoa > Chordata > Ascidiacea > Aplousobranchia > Didemnidae > Trididemnum > Trididemnum nubilum. The sequence goes on from OZ014472.1 coordinate 12,771,288, forward strand.
TTCTTATTTTTTAGCCAATTTCCGAGTTCATGCTAACAGTACTGCTATAATATTTTATTTCTGGCAATTATAAGAACTTAGAAATAAGACAATACAACCTGTACTTAAATAGTAGGGGGTACGCATCCCCTAATGAAAATTCAGCACCCTTCACTAAAAGTAAGCATTCTGGACGTTCGAACGAAAAAGTGTGGCTGATAATTTGCCAATTTTTTGCCGAATATTTCACCAAACTGCGGTAAACATCTTTTTTTTGGTTTTCACTCTAATTTGGGGGCAAAAATCGCACCAGAAGGCGAAAATCTATCTTTTTTTGGTCTTCACCTGAATTTGGGGAAAATTTTTCAGCAAGTTTTTGCCGTATTCCAAATACGTCTGGTCACGGCTGCAAAATCGTCTCCCCATGCAATATTTTACAGTTTAAGAGCTGAATACGACAAAACGATGTACGTTGTTACAAGCAAGAAAATAAAGAAGCAAGTAAAAGATGAATAATGATAACCAATACGCAAAAGGTATATGATCGCTGCACTTTCAGCAGTCCTGCTAAGCAGCTTCGATTACTTACTCTTATTTGCAATTGAGGTGAAAGCGTTTATTTACGATAAAGACGTCGAAACTTGAAAAAATTGAAGATTTGAGGTAATCATCTTGTTACTTTTGCAATTTCATCAACGTAAGGTATTTTTATTCATTATTTGATCGAGTTTTTTTTGTGTCCTTTATTGGCATAAACCACAGTTAAAAGTAAAAGTGATTGAACTGTTTACATTACAAGCATGTTTTTTCACTAAACAAAAAAAAAATGGATAAATAATATAGTAACTGAAATTCTCAAAATTATTGAAAATGATCGAGTGTAAAAATGCAAAAGTTTACTTTGAACAATGAAAATGTTCATCGGAAAGCTACTGACTATTTTTCAATGTCATACAGCCACAGCGTAACAGCTAACAACCTTCAGCTAAAACAGTGTTTTTCACGCTCCAGATCCAATGTGGGCGCTGTGTGTTAGATTAGTTGGAATACAAAATGTCTTATGCTGTGATTCCTGTAAAACGAAAAAAAAGCGTTATCGCTTTCCATCAATCATCGCCTTTAGAATTGATCACCTCCTAAACAACTTTCCTTTGTATTACAGTCGCGGTGGGTCGTAAGTTTCATAACAAAATGCGCTGCCGAGTACGTTCATGACTAAGCACGACGTCTTTGCCTCAAAACGACGAAAATGACGAATATCTTGAAAATCGACCAAAACCAGACAGTGTGAAAGAATTCGCCGGTGCCCGGGCATTTAAATTTGATTTTGACAGCTTAAATGTCTGATATTTGCCTGGAAACACAAGGTCGAGTTCAACAAATCATTAATTGCATTAAAACAATAACTTTTTTGAAAGCAAGTCTTTCACCAACACCAACTTGAGTAAATTTCAGGAAAAGTCATAAAATTTCAAGATTTTTGGATAAAGCTATCACCGAAAATTTTCGCTCTGAAATTTTCTTGTGTCGCATTGACACACTGACCCGCTGAATAGGGTTAAAAAGCACGAATGACGCACTTAAGTATTGTAATCGTAATGAAGGTGGTAGTAATCATCAAACAATTATAAGGTTTTGCTATCACAATATAAAAACCAACTCCTGTCCCGTCACGAGGTTTAGATGAATCATGTGTGGGGAAAAGTTTGACTAATTGTGAAGTCGCTATTTAAACTGTGCGATTGTAATGGTTAATGTATAAAATACTGAACTGCATTATTATGCACTTAAATGTAGTGATTATAATAAGAAGTAACTGTGAAAAATCCGTAAATTAAGCCAAGTATAAAAACTGCGTAAAGAAAAACAACTTTTGTTGTTTTAATAAGTTTAAATTGTAGTTTAGAATAGATAAAATTCGTTGCAGTAATTAATTAGCATATTGGATATAAAATATTACAAACTAATTTAGTAGTTACATCTTTATTTACCGAGTTGCCTTGGCCAGAAGACAGTGAATTGACCTATTCGTCTTCGAGTCAAGCTGCCACCTTCTCACCTTGTCTACCACACACGGTGGAGACTTCTCAATGTGGTTTTTAATGTCAAGCAGGAAAAATCTAATCAGGAATTTTTTTGTAGTCTTTACTTTAATCCGACCGGGAATCGAACACCGGTTTACTGCTTCAGTAGTAGACTCGATATCCACCCAACTACCACTGATCTGTTTAATACTGGTACGTTATACGGTATTTACCGTTTATTGACAGTTACTGCATTTCTTACTATTTGTGTTTCTTTTTACTGCATTACTGTTAGTGATTCCATTGCCTCTTGCTTTTATACAAGCTATTTTTCGATTTGCATCAATCCCCAACATCCTCTTCCGAAACTTACAAAATGAATGTCAAATACGCTTCAAAACATTCTGGTAACTTACCAGGTAAGTTCATGGGTTGTGCAACAAGTTAAAACTTCGATTTGAAGGATATGAACCATTTAGCTAATTTCGGTAGCTTCCAATAGCTAAAATTGAAAAAAAAATTTGAAAGTTTTTGTTTACATTTTGAGGTTGCGGTTGCAAAGATATTCACCAAATACAAAACTGTATTCATCTAATAAGTTTTTGGAAACCTAAGTTTGTTTTTCCAGCCTAAATTTCCCGAAAAAGAGGGAAGTTAACCTAATTAGATTGTTCACCTGATGTTAGTGGAAGGCTGAATTTTATTCGTTCTCTCTTTTCCCCCGAAGTTCAGGCTGAAAAAACAGGTTCAAGATTTCCAAAAATTTTTTAGGGAACAAAAAAATTTCAAAAATTATGTTTCAGTTATAGCTATCGCAAAGTACTGGAATTGGCTGGATGCTTCATCCCCGTAAACATTTTTGTTTTTGTTTTGAGGTTTGCAAAGCGCGAGTGCCACAAGCAATGGCGAAAATTATTATGCTACTGCCGGCGACTTAACTAATGAAGGTGAGTCGATGTTTCGTGTAAATCTTGTGTAAATCGATGTTTTGTGTCAATCGATGTTTTGTGTAAATCTGTTCAAATAAAAAATCACGGTGTGACTTCATAATTTTTATTATTATATTTTTTCGTTATTGCTGTGCAATTATAATGATAAAAAATGTTTTTAATCTTTCCCATCAAACTATAGTTTTTTTGAAGATTTGCAGATTTTAAAGATTTGCCGTTTTGAAGATTTGCAATTTTGAAGTTTTTAATTGCAATTTTGAAGATTTGAAATAAAAAAAAAAAAACATTAAAAAAAATATAGTTAATTGAAAACCGTAAGCTTGTATAGGGGAAGAGCCACCATGACGGCGACTACTTAATACTATAATAAAACCTGTCCTCCAACAGGATTAGAACCTGCAGCCTATTAATTGATGGTATGTGGATCCAATACTTTACTCGCGCAGTGCTTTGCCAAATTTTCGCATTGTGCTTGTCGGAACGACCAACACTCTTCGCACTTTGCGAGTTTCTTTGTTTTTTCTTTGCTATATTTCGCAACTAAGAGTACGAAATTTCAAACTTTGCTTATCACTTAAGAACGATTAGATCTAGCTATATTAAATTTGGAAAACTGTTTAAGAATAATAATAATAATAATAATAATAATAATAATTGCAATTTATATCCCCCTTGAGATAACACCAACAAGTGTCAATGCATCTGACTAAGGGGCCAAAGTAACATTCAAACAGCTTTACAGAAATAAAATTAATACTCAACAGAGGTACTAATTCTACAGCAATAAGCAGCAAAATACTGGCATCAAACAGTGGTAATATCCTCAAAAGCTAATTGGCTAAACCTGACTTTCCAACTTGGGCCACATTTATGACGTCATAAGATTATGACTTCATAATGCAGGAACAAAAATATATTGTAAAAGTTTGCTATTTTGAGTGATTTTCAGCTCTTATTACTTTTGTTTTGTTCAACGCAGAAAGTTAACATTGATGTTGATGGAAGTATATGAATATCAAAATTTTCTCTACAAATTTGGATGATTTCGATAAACATTTTCATAAACAAACCAAAATTTAAAATATGTCGCCGACTTTTCAAAATTAATAGAAGTTCAAACTTTTAATATTCGAAGCAACTGAACTAAACTTGGTTAAATAATATTTTTCGTGGAATCCACTACGTTTTGTCATCAGAATATGTTTTGACGTCTTTGTGATGAGTGACGTCGAGATTGGTGGGGTCATATTTTGAAAATATCATTGAAATGTGTACGCTCACGTAGAACAGAGTTGTCAAGTAATATATTTCTCAAATGCAATGACCAATACAAGCTTCGTATTATATGGTGATTGATGACGTCACGCTCGACATGTAGTGTTGTTATTGCACGAATTATGAAGAAAATTTCAGTTTCTTGTTTAAATTTTTAAGGCAAATTACAAATGTTTGTTGTTTATTTGGATTGATGTGCGATAGGCATTTCTAATAAAAGTATGCTGTAGGATAAGGTTTGTTTATGAAAATGTTTATCAAAATCAACCAAATACGTACAGAAAGTTTTGGCATACATATACTTTTACTTTCTTCAACATTAATTTCAACATTCTACGTTAAATTGAACAAAAGTTGTAAGAGTTGACAATCACTCAAAATCGCAAATTTTTACAATTTGGAGATAGTTGTGCTCCTGCATTTTGAGTTCATAATCGTATGACGTCATAAATGTTTTCGAAGATTGCCCATGTCCCACTTTTTGAGTGACCCAAGTTTGGAAGTTCAGGTTTAACTATACAAAAAAAGTGAGAGTGTAATTGTAATTTCATTGCATTCACCAAGTTGCCTTGATCAGGAAATAGCGAAGGAATTTTTCGGTCTTCGAGTCAAGCTGTCACCTGCCCTACTGTCCAACACCCACAGTGGAGGCTTCACACTGTTTCTTTAATTCCTGAACGTCAAGCAGGGAAGCTGTGAATATCAATTTTTCTGGTCTTTGGTTTGACCCGACCGAAAATCGAACTCGTACCCACTGTTTCAGCAGCAGGGGCTCTATTTACTGACCCTCTGATCGGTTTTATTAAATCAATGATTAAATCAAGAGTGAATAAAGTAGTGCGTTCAGAAAGTCACTGTGCACCTGCAATTTTAAAGCAATTTTAAAACAATTTTTTTAAAAATTTAAAACGCTCGGTTTCAAGGTCAAATTGTGTACGTTTGAAGTTTGCTCGCTCGAAAAGTGCATTTAAAAAACATCAAAGACGAAATACGAGAAACGAAAAACGCTGATTATCTAAAAATAAAGCAGACAATGAAAGGTGCACAGTGACTTTCTGAACGCACTGTATAAGTCAGCAAACCTAAAAAATTCAGCCAACTTTTGTGGAAATGATGTCATTATGACGTAAATGGCCAGGAAAAGTGGGGTGGGAACAACCCTAGCCAAAAACTTTAGACTATACTGAGCACTGCACTATAGCTAAAAAAAATATATCTTCCCGTGACCATAAACGCGTTTTCTGACTACACTAGATGGCGCTTTGGCAATCGTAAAACACACGATGTGTGACAAAACAAAGAAAGATTGCTGTTTATAGTTTTGACCAAAGAAAGTACGAGGTTATGCAGTCTACTTTGCATTGAATTAAGTAAGCAAAATTATTAAAACTCTGCGATTGGCTTTTTTTGAAAATCCGTATCCGAAATTGCTTGTTTTTTTTTTCGGGCATGGAACAAAAAATCGAACAATGTTTGAAACAATTAGGCATAGGGTGCCACACCCCGAAAATCCCTCCAAATGGACCCCAAATAAACTGTTTTTTCGTTTAAGCTGTAAAGACTAAATGTTTTTAATATCAATAGATATTCGAAAAGCAACTGCGTAAGGGCCGCTCCTTGAATACCTTCCAAATGTGCTCCCAGCAATTGATTTTCAGATGTCCTTTAAGTAAGATGTTTTTTATTAGGATCAGTTGTGTGGTTGGTAAATATATTTTGATGCTGTTTGGGATTCCAACTCAAATGGGGCACCAAAAGCAAAATTTTTGGAATTGCTTTTCCGATGAACAAAAAGGGTTTGAAAATACCTTTAATTAACATGCGTTGGTCGTTCAATGGTCTCACTTGCTCGCAAACTTCCATCTAGTTTTAATTAAGTAGTCGCCTCTCTGGTAGCTCTTTTTTATGAACTTCTGCACTGGTAGTCTTTGAATCAGAAAGCTCGCATATGGTAATAAACATTAAAACTCTGTCCACAAACTCCAAAATTATCGAAATTAAAATATTAATATTATTATAGTAACTGTACAGCAAATTTAGTATTTCGTTTTGAGAGTAAGGCAAACAGTAGTGGTTGCAATGTTTGGTTTTATTTTTTATATTTTAAGGTTTTAAAAGAACGACTCCGACTAGCAATGGCGAAAATTTATACGTAAATATGACCGACATAGCTAATGAAAGTGAGTTAGTGTTTTTTCCAAAGTTTCTTCTGAAATGCAAAGCACATCCTTAAAATGATAAGCCCACAGCCCAATATTTCCGCAATAAATAGCTTTCACAACTGCGAGGTAGCACTTTACTCACATACCTGCTTTTCTATTAGGCTAGTGTTTTATCAGGATCTGAATTCACACATAGCTGATCCAGGCAGCCCACTTAAACCTTCAAACCAGATGGTAGAGTAGCCTAACGGAAAAGCAGATATGTGAGTAAAGTGCTGCCTCACAGTTGTAAAAAAAAGCTTTTAATGTGGTAAAAGATTGCTTAGTGTAACATCTTGATTTTTAGTCTTATTTACTAACAAAAAAAAAAAACAACTGAAATTACGTTAGATTGATCGAACTATAGACGGTGTACGAAGCACTTTAATTTTTAGTTTCGTGTAAGGCTTACATTAAAATTTTTGGACATTTTGGGTCAAAAACTCAATCAAATGACGTCGTTTGCTGGCGTATAATGATAGTATATTTTTGACATAGGCGTTTTATCGTTCTTATTGAGAGAGAGAGAGAGAGATTAGTTTATTGTGACGATAAACGACGCACAACACAGCACACACTATTTACAGAAAAATAAATAACTTTATGCAGAAGCATCAGTCACCTGAGCAGGCACGAAAGACCATGGATCCGGTCCAAGACTGGGAGGTTGCCAAGTCTGCACCTACTCGTTTGTCATTTGAAGTAAATTTTTTCCCCTTCCTTTCCTTTGCCTGTACTAAAATTGACAACTTCTATATCTGTACACTGAATTTGAACTGCCTACGACCTAGTCGAAAAAAAAGTATTAAAAATTAGAGATGATATCAGTGTACTCTATGGCTCTATCATCAACTCCCAGCAATTTTTTCGCGTAGTACCGCTTTACGTTTTACTGCGTTTCAAAAACGATTGGTAAAACGGACTTTATAAAGACGAAAAAGTTTCAAAAAGGAAAAGATTAAGGAGCGTAATTTATTCAAAATTTATTATTAGTATTGATAAAAATTTAGATGTCCCATTACTAAACAGAAATATAAATCCAGACGAACGGTTTAAAACTTGATATTTTGCAAATTATTTTCGAACGCTTATAAAATTGTTAACACCTTATAACAGAGTCGTCAACTCTGTAGGCATGTTATACTGCAGTGATTTATTTAGTTTCTGCTTTACCTGTTCATTGTTTGTTTATTTGCTTTTTGACATAATTAATTTAAAAAGATTGGATTAATGGGTCTGATTTTTGCATTTTTTAACCAGTTAACCGCTTTATTAATTTAAGAATTTTATTTTTACAGTGCGTAATAAATTTTCAATATTTAAAGAAATTTTACATATCATTGATCAGTGACGTAAATGAGCGCATTTATGGATTATAACTAGTTGATGACTATTTAGCTAAAAAACTTAAGAATTATTTTTGTGATGTCATATTGATTACGTCATGCCGTACCTGTAGAATTTTTATCCATTTATTAGTTTTTTGGTTAGTTCGCGTTTTTTGTTGCAAAAATATAATTACCGGATTGTTACACTTGTTTATTGTTTTCTTTTGTTTTGTTTTTTTGTATGATAAAAAATAAACCAAATGCAACAGAAACGCATACAGTGTCGTCATTGATAACACAATTACAATTTTTTTGATGATTTGATATGTTTTTACAACTAAAATGACGTTAACTCTCTCTAAAATGCATAAAATCCCAAAATTTGCATTTTTGCAGCCAGTTGTAGATACAAAGATAATCTGAGTTATCGACATTAACTGAATATAAAAAATTAACCGCCGAGGAAAATTAAGCTAATGGCGGCGGAAGAAACCAGCAAAACATAGGTCCGCATGCGAAAGTTTCTGGTGTAGTTGCGCAGAGTGTCGGAGGAAACGCGCAAGTTTGTGGCAAAGGAAAGTTTGATGGAAAACGCGAAATCGTAAGTTTTAAGTTTTCAGGCAAATCCAACATGAAGTTTGCTAAGAACAGCAAAATAAGCGAGATCACTAAATGAGGTTTAAGCGTAGAGTTCGTTAGTTAATCACGTAAAAAAAAAAATGATAGGACCTTCCGCATCATTCCCTTGGGATACATTGATTCTTACGTCATAGCCATGGCGAGCCTTTGCAAGACTGTGATATACGTGCCGATTTTTAGTTATAAACCAATCTAAGAAGTGTCCAGCGAAAGGCGATAAATACATTCAGCTTATTTAATTGTAAGCGTCCCGTTTCTAATTCGAGGGCAATAACCATCTCTTTAACTATTTAGTTGAATTGTGTATTATGATTTAGGTGAAGTTCATGGTGACAACGCGCAGCTGGAAGGAACCTGCAACAGGTACGAGGGGGATGTTCATATGAGCTTTGGCAAAACAACTTATAATGACGATACTCGTGTGGGTGGAACTCATTATGACCGTAAGTCAAACAAAATTTAGCAATATACTAAATGTTTAATAAACGCACCGTTGAACATCATTACCAAGCCGCCTCGCTAATCTATTACCGCGTTACCATGTGCCACTTATGGCTAATTTTTATGACGTACCCGTAGACAGGAGGAAGCGTCTTGCTTATTTATTCAAAATTTTGTCCTTTTGGCATCAGAGAGCTTAGTCATTAATAGAACTCGGCAGCACGGTATATAAAACCATACCAATACAACCTCACTGCAAGAACGATAAAAGTCCAAATAGTAAATTTGTTTTTATTGGCAAAATGCAAATCGAACTGCATTTCAGGGTATCCTTACACCTCGCAGAAAAACATTTCCCCGAAAATCATTTGCCAGAAAAACATTTCCCTGAACGTTCTTTTTCCAGAATTAACATTTGTCAGAAATCACACTTGCCAGAATAAACACTTGCCTGAAATTACATCTGCCAGAATGAACACTTGCCAGAAATTACATCTGCCTGAATGAACATTTGGCCGAAATTACATCTGCCAGAATGAACACTTGCCAGAAATTACATCTGCCTGAATGAACATTTGACCGAAATTACATCTGCCAGCATGAACACTTGCCTGAATGTACATTTGCCAGAATAAACATTTGGCCGAAATTACGTTTCCCCGAAAACTTATTTTCCAGAATTTACACTTGCCAGAATGTACATTTGGCCGAAATTACATTTCCCCAAAAACTTATTTTCCAGAATTTACACTTGCCAGAATGTACATTTGGCCGAAATTACATTTTCCCGAAAATTTATTTTCCAGAATTTATACTTGCCAGAATGTACATTTGGCCGAAATGTACATTTGGCCGAAAATGTACATTTGGCCGAAAAACTTATTTTCCAGAATTTACACTTGCCAGAATGTACATTTGGCCGAAATTTCGTTATTGATAGAATTTACATTACGAAAATATATAATAATGCTCTTCACTTTCAACAATTATTAGGCTGCGTGTAGAATAAAAGGGGCAAAGGAAAGTAGTCTCTTACGTCTTGGAACTATTTTTGACAATCAACGTTAGGTTTAAAATATTTTCAGTTTTTGACAAAAATAAGTGCCATTTTTAGAACCGAACTATTCTTCCGAAGTTTGTGATGATATTTTGATGTGTTTTCAGATTATTGGTAATATTACGGTATTTCGATAGTAGCCTATCTGAAACTCACAAAAACATTAGCATACAAGCGTCGTATCATTAAAGTATCTTAGTCAGGTGCGTAGCCAGAAATCTGCAATGAGGGGCTGTTTCGGGGGTCTGATTGCGGAGCCCCCAGCCTGAGGCATTTGTAGGTCAGGGGGCAGAGCGCCAAGCCGCTAGGAAATTTTCTATTTTTTGCAAAAAGGACTTAATTTTAGGCCTATTTTGATAAAAACTATTGCTTTGAAACGTGGCAAAAGAAGTTAGCAGTGCAAAAACTTGATTAAACTGTTTGCAGAAATGGGTTATGTAGAAGATGGATATAAACGGTAAAATTTTAGTTTCATATTTACAAGCTCGTAAATCATAAAATCCTAGATCAGTAAAACTTACAAGGGATAATCTATTTCGTGTATATTTTAAAGAAAGGTAATTGGAGGGGGAGCGGGCTAATGGAATGAAACTTGAAAGAAGTGGAAGACAAAATTTGAGAGAAGTGATTGGTAATTAACTAAAATTGAATAGCCCCCCTACCTATTTCCGATATTTAATTTTTATTTTTATTTTTTTTGAGGAATATCCATGTTCAGCATTTTTTAGCCAGCGATCAAATTTGATTGCTTATTTTCGCCATTTTGAAAGTTTTTACGTATTTATGTATTTTATTTCTGGCAAATCAGTTTCCCCAAAATAATTGCTTCAAAAGATGCTTTAAATTATTTTTGAGTTTATTCCAGTGCAAAAGACTGCTGTCTCAGAAAGCTATAGCCATTACCCCAGCAGTGCCGTCGCCCGGGCAAACGAAGCGAAGGGACACTAGCAGAAAAGTGGGGGGCACTAAAATGGACTTAGCTTTTGTGTATTAAAACCGATCTTCACATCTTGTACGGCTACAAATATATATTTAAAAATGCTGTATTCATGCCAAAAAAAAGACCTATAAGGCCGGCAACGTTTCTAATCTCGTTTTCGTCTGCGGCCACTAATACAGAGCCGCAACTAGAACGTTGTTCTATGGGGCAAAATTTCTTTCAGAGAAGGCCAAAAATTGCTGCCTTTTTCTACAATACGAGTATGCTATAGGCCATAAGCGTAGCCAAGATTTTTGATTAGGGGGGCACAAGTTACGTGCAATGACGTTACCAGAAATTTTCGAAACAAGAACTTTTTGTGGGACAAAGACAGTAGCGAAGCCAGGGGGGTGGGGGGCTATAGCCCCCTTCCCCATTGGCATGTCGACCAAAATGCAGAATGGGAAAAACACTACGTTTTTAGACTCCACAAACACTACAAACTGTTTTATGCACTGGAGTGGACTACATAGTGATTTAAAACATTTTTTGAAACATATATTCAAAGGGGGGGGGGAGGGGCTAATTCGTCAAAAATAGAACTAACACATAAATAAAAACTTTGAAAAATGGTCAAAAATAAGCAATCAAATTTGATAGCAAGTGTAAAAATGCTAAACATAGGTGTCATCAACAAATATGCTATAAACTAAGGAATAGGGGGGGGGGGGGGGGGGGGGCTATTTCGTATTAGTTAATTACCAGTCATTTCTCTCAAATCTCTTTTCATTAGCCCCCCCCCAAATTATTTTTGTCTATAAACTGTATACAAAATAGATTATTTTGTGTGAGTTTTATTGAATTATTAGATTTTATAATTTACCAGCATTTAAATAAGAGAACTAAAATTTTACCATTAGCCACCTCCCAAATAGCCCATTTATGCCACCAGTTTAACCATATTTGCACTGCCAATTTCTAAGCCACGTTTTAAAAGCATTATTTTTTGTCAAAATAACCCTAAAATTTAGTTATTTTTGCAAAAAAACGCAAAATTTTCCAGCGTTGGGGGCTCTGCCCCCAGACCCCCCCAAACAGCCCCCCATTGCAAATTTCTGGCTACGCGTCTGGACAAAGATACTGTAGATTGGAAAATCAGAAGCCGTGACCAGTGTGTTAGCACATAACCAGTATTTTGGTAAAGGGAGAGAGCTTAAACCTCCCAAAATAGTGTAAAATGCGAGACGTGTTGAGCAAACTGGTGTTACTCAAACGTATTACAGACGTGAGTCTGGGGGCTAAACCCCCAACCGCTGGGTGATTTTTTGTAATTTTTTTGAAAACCAGCTATTTTATTGCCATTGGATCACAATTTGCACGAGTTTAGAGCCATTCGATAAAACTAGATTTTTAACATTTGAAAACCAATTGAAAAAATTAAATTGTTCAATTCTACTTTAACTGACAAGTTAAGTCCAAAACATCTTAAAATCTTGCATTTTGGTATTAAATTTTGTAAGTGATTTGGCCCAGGTAGGGGAAAGCAAGGTACATTGCCTATTGCAATATTTTAGCAGTAAATAATATTCCACTCGAAGATTTGCGTTATAGATTTTTGTTTTGTCATAAAAATAACCAGTTGCAGGAGTATTTATACGACCAAAAAGTACAAGCCCCCTGAATTCAAATATAATAGTTTGTTCAATGAACATTTTCCCTTGCTAATTTTTTTTTCAAAAGTATTTTGGCGCGTAAAAACTGGCGAAGTGGAGGTGGATTGTTATTTAAAAATGGTACAATAGATAGTTACGCCTACTAACCATGTTATTCCCCTGGCCAGATTTATATTGTGCGGGGTCCTTGGCACTTCGAAGGTTTTCGCAACATCTTCCTGCCAAATATAGGTGAAGACCAAAAAAAGTCTTACCATTTGAGCGCGGAACCCCTTGCAAGTACTGTGCCATATTATGGTAAATCCGGCCCTAGTTATTGCATTACGTCTATAAAAAGATAAATGAGGGTCTTAGATAGGAACTTTTAGAACAAAACTCTCCATTTTTTCTGGGTTATATATGCATTTAAATTGGTTGCCAAAAACTGAATAGAGGGGACCTGGTCGTCATTCATTCTTATTAATTACTGTTATAAGCAAAAAATGCTAGAAGAAACTGAAACTGAAGAAACAAGAGTTTTTTTGTCGCATTTTTGTCATTGGTGACATTTCAATTGGAGGCGGGGGACAGGATCCCTGGCTACGCCTATGTGCTGAGCAGTTTGTTTTAGAAATAAGAAAGCTTTTAACAACCTCTGAAGCTGAGTTCAATGCATTGGTTGGTGCGGTTATGGGTTCGAAACAGGCCCGGAGCCAGGATAGCGTGACTGGGGGGGCATAAATAAATTTGGGGGGGGCACGAGAAGTTTATTTTGTGTGAATTCGAGAGGGGCACTGTGGCACGAGAAATTTATCCCAGTCTGGATGAAGTAAACAACGTGAGGAGCAAAAACTCAAAGGGATTTTCCTGCCGAAATCGGAAATTCAAGCGATTTTTCCGGCCGAAAACAGGTGATCTCCAAAAAAAAAGGTCTTCACTAAAATTGCAAGGGATTTTCCGGCCGAAATCGCAAATTCAAGCGGTTTTTCCGGCCGAAAACAGGTGATCTCCAAAATAAAAAAAAAGGTCTTCATCCCACCAAAAACGTCACAAAATCTGGTGTCAGTCCACAAAAAACACTAATTTGGACCTCGATTTGCGCTCCAGAAGGACCGAGCCTGTTAATTTCTTCGGGGCACAGTCCTCGTTTGGGGGGGCACAATTTTCGTTTGGGGGGACACAAGCAGTCAGTTGGGGGGGGGCACGGCCCCGGTATGCCCCCCCGTGGCGCCGGGTCTGGTTCGAAATCATTCGGGACAAAAGCAGAGGTTATTTTTGCCTTTCGGGAATAAATTCAAGTTTGGACGTGAAGGAGCAAAAAGGTTAAGAAAACCAGGGGCACCAGAAGCATGAGCAGATGATTAAGTGGAAGGAGTATCGGTAGCTTCCGAAGAAGCAGGATTCGGACCGGGGTGAGGGTCTCTAATACTTCTCATAACAAACCTATCAATTGCTGCCAAACAAGACAAAACGCAGTGCACAACAGTTACTAAACAACTTTTTGGCCCAGGTCAAAGTGACCGCGTGCACTCATTGCTAATGCTAGCGTACTACCCTGGTGCTACCGCAACCGCACCTAACGTCAATTTTTTGATTGTAAAATAGTTGCTATTGCGTCACAATAAAACTATTGCAATATTCTTCACAGATTTTACTTACTAAACAATTTGTAGCTTGTCATCTAAATCAAGCAAGGATTGCGATTACGCATTAGGCTTATGCATACCGGGTACCACCACAATCAATAATGTACCGATTATAAAAGTTTTGCGAAACGCAATATTTCGCATCAGTTCAAATCATTAATCAACAGCCTCACAATAGGCTACTTAGGCCTACCAATATTTTCTCCAACTGTGGCTTTGGGGTTTGGGCAAGCAAAATTTTTATTTGGGGGGCGCCGCCCCTCCTGGTCCCCCCTGAGTTGCGGCCCTGCCGTAATCGCTTGAAAACTCTATCTGCAGCAGTGAATGCGGCTAAATGCGCAACCAGGATTTTGCTAAAGAGGGGTGAAACAAAAATAAGTTTTGCACAAAAAGTGTCTAATTTAGGCCTTGTGCTAAACAAACTGATTAAACTCGAGCGTGTCACAGACCGGGGCCTGGGGGTGGAGCCCCCAACCACTGGGCAATGTTTGAGATTTTACAGCACAAAAATGACAATTTTAACGGCATTTTAATCACTTTTCGCACTTTTTGAAGCCGCATCAATGACTAAATTGCAAAAATTCAGAAGTCATTTCAAAGACTTAAATTGCTTAACCCCTTTAGCCCTCCCCCCTTACTTCAGGTCAAGTCTAAATACTTTAAACGCTTATGTTTTGACGTTAAATTTTCTAAGTGACCTGGCTAAGAGGGCCCAAGCCCCTTCACAATGGTGCTCCACTGACTGCGACCTAAAAATGTTGAGTGTGCTCCAAAGATCAAAAACAGCTGCTTTTTGAAAAAATTTTTTCACCTATTGTTCATGGTATAATCACTAACAAAGTATCGGTAACGATTCTACAGTCTTATATTTCTCTTCCGCGACACATTTGTTAAAGGCGTGTAAAAAGACGGGTTATTCCGTCACATTTATGTACACCAGTTGATTGCCAGCAATTTGGCAAAAGATCTGAAAACGTCAAAAGAAAATGATGTTTGAATGTTATTATTGCTGTATTTCCATCATTGACTATTGTCTTATCTTTACGTGATGTTGCAAAAACAGCATTTTGAGTAAACTGAAATCGGGGGACACGGCCCCCCTGTAGCGACGGCACTGCATCACTTCCCCGCCTACGCTACTGACCTTAGCGCAGACTTACACGTATGAAAAGACGAAACCGAAATTTCACGACCATTACGCTTACGTATGGCCTACAGCAGTGGTTTTCAACCTGTGAGCCATAGGAGCATTTTGTGGTGGGCTAGAGCTATTTGGGCAATTGCAAATTCGGTTGCAAAACTGTCTTAATCATTGGCGCTGTGGGGCCCGTTAGAGAGTGAGCCAGCTCAAAATTTGCGTTTTTTGGCGTGAATACCCTTTTTGTTTTGTGGAGATCACCTGAAAATTGATAAATTGCGATTAAATTAGCGATTTTGAAGTGGGCCATGGAAAATTTTCGAATTGAAAATAGGTCACGGTAATGAAAAGATTGGGAAGCACTGGCCTACAGTCTTGCTTTAATGGAGCTCGTTAGTTAAGCGTTTTCTCGCAATAATTATACAATAATATAATGAAATAGGCCTATTCGTATCAATAAATTTGAAGAATTAAAAAAAAAACTCCGTACGGAACTGTCATTTTGATTTGAGGTACATAACGCGCCTTGAGGGAAAAATTATTTAAAGCAAAAATTAATGTTTCACGGACACCATTGCGTAAATTGGTGAAATTGTTCAATTCGAAAGATTGACAGGAGCCTGGTTGCAAGCAAATATTAACTCAAAATTATCTGGTCAAAAGTACACAGCAGAGAACTCTTAACTGCAGGAAATTCGAATTTTCATCCTATGCAGTTGCAGTCCAGCTACCTACCCAACTACAATCTCGACCAGATTATAAATTCTACGTTGTTTATTACATTGCATTGTGCGGTCAGTTTTTGCTAGAACAAGACTCGTTGGTTTTGATTGTGACGTCACCTGAAGGAGCCACTTATCTTCTTGCTACCTTTGCATGAACTTTGCGAATGAAATGTTCTAAATTGTATGAAACGTGAATGGCGGAAATTGACATCATAATGAGCTTTCCGTAGGAGTGGCTTTCTCGGTAGATTTTAACTAAAATCTCTTTGAAGCTGGTTGCGGGAATATACGCCATTGCTGCTTTTTGAGTGTTTGTAAGCCAAAGCGCGAAATCTTTTGCCGAGGAATTCAACAAGTGTTGTTTTGCTGGCTTGCATTTGGTGTAGATGTTGGCTGCTTCGTACTACAGCTGCAGATATAATTTTGTCGCGAACGCAAGACGAATTGCACTATTTTATAACAATAATATTTCATAAAAACCCGAGGTTCATTGTTGCTCAGAATCTAAAAAAATGCCAGCCTCCATCAGTAACAAAAAGATTGGAAACAAAAAAGAATAAATTTCAAATCTTAAAAGCAACTAAATTCGTGCTAATTCAAAACTATGAAATTTTAGTAATTTTCCAGTATTTACAAGCAAAATATTGCAACGATTCTAAAATTACAGTGTGCTGCTTCAAACTGCCCAAGCAACTCATAAATATTTGGATGTTCTCAAGTCAAAAAAAACTCCGTACTTTTTCGCTTTTGCAGTTTTACCGTGCTGCAAAAAAGCATAAAAGTCTTTGCTCAAGCTGACAGAGCATTCGGAATTGGACTCCAAAATAACTTCAAAGACATGGTCGTTTAAATTGACATGAACGTTCTAAGAACAAATGAAGCAGCAAATTGGCAAAAAACTTAGAGAAGCCAGCCTCAACTTAAAATTTATTGGCTTTTCTAAAAAAAGTGTGACCTGACTTAAAAGTAAGCTTGCTTTGCCTCTGTGAACATGCTTGCATCGATTTTTAATTGCTAATTTTCGTTACCCTTGAAGCACAACTTATGATAGCAAATTGACTAATAAGCTAGGTTATATTTCTCATTCAGTAAGCTAACTGTTATCGCAACGTTTCTTAATATCAGATAAAAGTTTGCTCTGTTTATTAGAAGTAAATAACCTAAACATAGTATAATTTTTCGAATAAAAAATAATTTCTAGAAAATGAATTTTTGAGGAAATGTAATTTCTGAAAAATAAGTTTTTAGGGAAATGTGTTTTCGACCAAACGTAAATTTGTTTAGTATAAATTCTGGAAAATAAGTTTTTCGGCCAAATGTACATTCTGGCAAGTGTAAATTCTGGAAAATAAGTTTTCGGGAAAACGTAATTTCGGCCAAATGTACATTCTGGCAAGTGTAAATTCTGGAAAATAAGTTTTTGGGGAAATGTAATTTCGGCCAAATGTAAATTCTGCCAAATGAGCATTCGGGCTAATGTAATTTCTGGCAAATGCATGTTCAGGAAAGTGTAATTTCTGGCAAGTGCACGTTCAGGAAAATGTAATTTCTGGCAAGTGTATGTTCGGGGAAATGTAATTTCTGGAAAGTGTTTTTCGGGGAGGTGTATAGGATCCGCATCTCAGAGCCTGCTGAAGTGATTACAGAATATAGTGCCACATTACCATAATCACTGTATTTCTTCCATGTGCTTACGGCTGAGCTTTATGACGTGTGTAGAAGAAAACAATTTGTTTATTTAATAAAATTTTATCCTATTGACGTCATAAAACTTAGCCATAGTTGGGGCAGATAAACGAAATAAATGTTACTGCCACCTGAATTACCAACTTAGCACAAGTTCCAGCTGTAATGCACCTATAACTTTTGTTGCCTTATAGCGTTCTATTTTTTCGTATTGTTGAATTGAATTTGTTCTGTAAAGTGCCTTTGATCTGCTACCTCGCAGGAAGTGACGCTGAACAAATGACTGTATTACTTGTAATATTATTATTTTTATCACCAACATATCAGGAACGTTGATAAAAACTCTGAGCTCCGCCATAATATTGCTTTGTGGACAGGGGTGCCGAAACAAGGGGGGGGGGATAAATCCCCCCAATAATTTGGCTGTATTTCCCCCATTAATTTGAATGGGTGTATAGTACATCTGAGCGAAAATTGGGGAAAAGTGTTCTATTTCTGATGAAGACCTTTATTTTTTGGTCTTCACCTGAATTTGGGTAAAAAAAGTGTTGTATTTTTAATGAAAACCTTTTTTTTTTGGTCTTCACCTGAATTTGGGAAAAAAGTGTTCCATTTGCATTTTTTTGGTCTTCACTAAATTTCCGATCCTGAACAAAATCGTGGTTGAGGTTCATCCCCCTCAAAGTTGAAAATAGGGCAAAATTGGGGTAAAATTGCAAATTATCCCCTCCAATGCTCAACAAAGATCGGCACCACTGTTTGTGGACTATGTAGATGGATGAATCTACGGTAATCTTTCTCGTAATCATAAATTTTGTTTTGTAACTGTACGTCAAACAATGTTTTCCAATGCCAGTTTTAATGTTGATACTTAATACAAAGCTGCTGTACGTGCAAATACAGCATTTTTGTTGGGGAAGAAAGGATAGAGTTTAATTTTCTCTAAAGAAATTCTCGTACAAATGCAGTTTAGATTTTACAGTAGGTATTGGCAGCCTCGATGAAAAAAAAGTATAACCAATTAACTGCCACCCACATTTTAACTTTTTCTTTGCTTCTTGAAATGCTATATGACACTTGAAATAGAAGCTTATATGGCATATTTGGAGAATGGCTGTAACGATTTACAATGATTGAATGAAGCAAGTTGGTTATTCACTTTGGCACACTAAGCAATTGAAAAATATTCCAGGCACGTGCATCGCCGAACCAGGGCCCAGTGGCGGATTTAGGGGGGGGATGGGGGGGATGCATCCCCCCCACCAGCCTAAAAGTAACGATTTTGGCCGAAAAATCAGCCTCTGTTTCGAATAATTCGGCTCCATTTCGGGATGCATCCCCCCCCACCGACCTAAATGTAACTAATCCGGCGAAAAATCAGTCTCAATTTTGGTGAAGACCTTTTTTTTTTTTTTTTTTTTTTTGGAGACCACCTGAATTCGGGCGAAAAAAACGTTTGAATTTCACTCTCAATTTTGGTGAAGACATCCGAATTTTTGAGGTTTTGTGCTTCAAATCCCCCCCCACCAAAATTTTCTGGATCCGCCACTGCCAGGGCCCACATGACAGAACAAGTTAACGAGCTCGTAAAGGCCATTCTCGCTCTCTAAAAGGCGCTAACAAACAAAAAAACTTCGTAGACAAACTGCTATTTCCGAACCGTTTCGCCAACTTGTGTTAAAACTGCTCGCTCGAATTTCTTCACGAGATGTTTGTAACCTGCGTTAGTAGGTAATAAATATCTCATTGTGACGTCTGATGCATTTCTACTTCAAAATAATGCTTTCAATCGTACTGTATGTACTGCAATTGTTATGGAAAAAATACTATTGCCCATGTGTTAATATTCTAAGCTTGCAAATTCCTCGACTGATAATAATTAGTTTATGAACGACAGATTTTAATTACAGGGTGGGCCAGAAGTTAGAGGGCAATACCAAAAATGTATTTTTTTGGTATTGCCCTCTAACTTCTGGCCCACCCTGTATATTTTTAGATCAATGTTAAAAGAGAACGTTTTCCATGCCACAATTTTTTTAAATGACGTAAAGTGCCGTTGAGGCTGTTGGTGGGTAACTTATATGTTAAGAGTAACTTTAAATTTCAAAATTTTTTAAAGGTGAACAAGTCGAACGACACTCTTCTTTTCAGAACCGGTAAACCTTGAGTTGAGACTGGCTGTTTTTAATTTTTTGCCGATTTTCAGCCTCATTTGTTCTTGAGTTTTTAAAAATTTTGAGAGTATCTATGTCAATTCTAGCGGCGGTGTTTGTAACACCGCTTTAATTCCTATTGCTCTGTCTGCTAAAGTGAAGTCTTTTTTCCTGCTTTTTGCAGCATCTTAAAATTGCAAAAGAGTAAAAACAAGCTTTTTTCAAGTTGAACAACTGCCAAAAATTTTTTTGAGTGTTTGCACAAAGTAAGAGCACTCTATTATCTTGGAATAGTTGCAATTTTGCTTGCAAGCGCAAGAAAATCACTAAAATTTTATCGTTTTGAATCAGCACAAAGTTTAGTTTTTTTCATTGATTTGAATTTTTTGTTTTCCGTTTGTTTTTGGTTTGTTTTGCTGCCGAAGCTGGCATTGTTTTTAATTTGCTGTTAAATATTGAGCAAAAATGAGCCTCTTGTTCTTACAAAATTGTTTTTATAAAAAGAGTGTATTGCTATTTTTGTCAACTGGCGCTACTCAATATTTGTTTATCAGTCGAAGCAGCAAATGGTTCTCAATGCTATTTGCTGTCTTCTCGGCAGTCTAATAACAAACATGGCAACAATTTTAGTTTTCAGCAAAAATTCGCTTTAGTTAGAAGTTTTTAAAATTTCGCCATTAAATTTCTGAACCAAAAAAAATTTTTCGCATGCTTAAAGAGTGCTTCAAAATCTTTGTTAAGTTGGCGAAAAAATGCGACGTTTTTTACTCGAAGTTATATCTCGAAATCGATTTAAGCAGCTTAGCGAGCGAATATAACGTTGCCAAGCTCACAGAGCTTCAGATGCACATGCAAAAATAATCTCTTGTCTTTTAGCGAGTATTTCGTTCGGTAGCGTCTCTTAAAAAATTCTCGTTATTAATGCGAACGAGGAAATTTCTGTCATGTGGGCCCAGGTGCGGTCACCAATATTATTGAAAGCAGTGAAAATGCAGGACAAAGTCAAGGTAAGATAGAACCGAAGATACATGTATGGTTTTGAAGTATTCAGATATACTGTATCAAGCGCAGCAAAATAACTTATTTAAACGAGTTAACGTAATAAGCACACAAAAACGTTTAGAATCATTTTGTGATAACCGTTCCAAAGCAAAAGTGTCTAGAATTTTTTTATAGCCGTAAACCATTATTAATGCGGTAAGTAATGGTTAAGATGAATAATTAACGAATGAATCAGGCTGATTTTTGTTTTTCCTTCGGAATAAAGAGACGATTATTGGAACGACCGACGCTCGCGTCGCGTGTTCCTTTGTTTTTACTCTGCCATTTTCCAACTAACGAGTGCGAAATTTCAGACTTTTGCTTATAACTCAAGAACAATTTGGTCTAGTTACATAAAATTTTGACAGCAGTTTGAGATTAATGAGTTATATGTTTGTATCTAACTTCGAGGCAATAGGTCACGTGACTTTAGTTTTAGATCCAGAAAACCGCCCCACAAGTTTGGCGTAAAAAGCGGTCTCAGTCAAAAACGGTTTAAGTACAGCAAAAAATATTTCAAATGGTTGTATGTCTTAAGATACCCTTTCATCCCAATCAACCCACTTTTGGCCGCGATGAGGTTTTTTTCTTTTTTTTCCTTTTTTTTCTTCCTGATTTTTGTACGCTCTTCTTTTTTTTTTTTCCTTTTTTTCTTCCTGATTTTTGTACGTTTTTTACTCGAAGTTATATCTCGAAATCGATTTAAGCAGCTTAGCGAGTGAAAATAACGTTGCCAAGCTCACAGAGCTTCAGATGCACATGCAAAAATAATCTCTTGCCTTTTAACGAGTATTTCGTTCGGTAGCGCCTCTTAAAAAATTCTCGTTATTAATGCGAACGAGGAAATTTCTGTCATGTGGGCCCAGGTGCGGTCACCAATATTATTGAAAATATTTTGACATAGTTTGGGGGTGCCACTCCTTCGGGGACCCTCTAATGGACCCACCAAAAATCAATTTTTTGAACGGTCCAAGCTAGGGTGCCAGTGTTTTTAATGATATCTAGAAATATTTAACTGACAAATATTTTGACTCCACTTTTCTAATGGTTCCATAATCAGATATTTTTGAATAATTACTGATTTTACGGTAGACAAAAAGTACTTTTGAGCGTCACAGCATTAGCTCCGCGTAGGTCGTTCATTGGGTTTGCTGGCAAACTCCCATCTAGTTTTATTTGAACGAATCCGCAAGTCGCTTAAATGCAATATGGAGAATGATTGTCAAACGTCGTATAAGAGTGCAACGCATTTGTGCTACGTTATGTAAGAGCTTAAGTCTATGACTGTTTTACTCGTCATGCACAGTTAAGCGTATTTAAGCACAGGACAAGATAACTCGCGCTTAACCGGTTAATTCTGAATCGTATTGAGCAATAAACAAGCATATTCGCGATTAAAAACTGACGCAAAATGTAACGGTGTTTTACTTTTTCAAAACCTGCATTTTCAGAACCTGCAAAATCTATGACCACAAAGTGTCTTATCATTGCAATCGCAATCACAATGATAGTTTGTGTTGGTACCACAGTTGGACTATATTTCAAGGTAAAGTTTCTGATGAATTGTTGTAAGAAATGGAAAAAAGTTAATCAATAAGATTCCGAAGGAACTGCGGCGATTCTGGTGTGCTTTGTCGTGTTTATTGTCACGTCAGACCAGTTTTAGTTTTTCACATCATGGATATTGCATGTCGGGCACTGGTGCAATATCGCACTCCTTTTGCGCCATTTCCTCTGTGATAGCGTTTATAAATTTAAGCCCTATTCAGAATGGCGTGTATGGGGCCAGCCAAATGTGTTAAGAGAATTCTTTTCGTCAGCGACGTCAGCTGACCTAGTAATGAGTAATATGCGCTGATTAGGAATTCGGTTGTCAACTCGTCATTAAATAGATTCAGTGTCGAAAATGTTAGTGCGCTTGCTTTTGATCGCACAGCTAGAGCTTTGCCAGCAAGAAATTAGTAATGAATTAAAAATGCTGAAAAAGAAATTTATTCACGAGCTCACCAAAAACCCATTAAACTAAAGAAGTATATTCATTGTTTTATTTTTGCAGTATAGGCTACAAGGCTAAATATCTGATTTGCCATCCATATTTTTGCAAGCTTGGTTCTGTAAGGGTTTGAACATTTTTGAAGAATTCAAACGGCAAGAACTTTGTTCTTGATATTTTATTAATTTTATTCCTAGTTTTTAATTTAGATCAGAATGCGTCTGTTGGTCAAAATATTTCCTAAATACGTCCAAAAATTAATTTTTTTTTTCAAATGCATTGTGTTTCGTGTGTCGTTAGCTTTTTGTGCAAAATAAGATGAAAAAAACTGACTCTAGAATTTTCATCAACCAATCAATCAAATGAAATAATCACAACCACCAATAGTTTTTTGCACTCGCTGTGAATGTCACTCAAATTGTTTTGTATATTTTAGTCTCAGAAAAACTTGCAACAAACTATTGTTGACCAACTAGCCCAAAGCAACAGACTACTTGATCAAATGCAAGAACAACTCTCTTCAAACAAAGACATTTTGCAGAATCAAGCAACTCTCATTGAAAACTTAACCACTACAGTGCAAGAACAGCAATCAAAAATAAATATGCTGGAACAACAATGCATGCTAATGGAACAACAATTGCAGCAACAACAAAGCAGTATACAGCAAGTGGAGCAACAAATCACTGATCAAGATTTAAGATTTACTCAGGCACAAAGCGAACAAGCAGCCGAACTAGATGAAATACGAAGTGGTAAGTTGGCACATGTACAGTAGTAGCTGATTGCAGGGAATTATTGATACTCTGTTGATAGACTCTTTATTAGTAGACTGGAAACTGATAGATTTGTCTTTTTTTCTTGTCGATTAATTTGCGCTGCGAATATGTTTACAGCAAAGACTTTTTTCTTCACCGTTCAATCGCGCTACGAATACGTTCAAATGGTCCAATCAAATTAATCGAATACGCGTTACTGAAAAAAAAATACTTCGCAACTAGAGCAAACTTTTTTTCTTCAATGCTCTTTTGTTTTTCTCCGCTCGTCTCTTTCTTGTCTACAAATAAAGAATCAATGCTCTGCCGCCTGCATCCAAACATTTTGTGGATTTCGTAAACATAAAAGAATTAAGCAACAATAACTTTGCTGTTAAATTTGATTCATTCGCAACACTAATACTAAACGTTATAAACAAACATGCTTCCATTAGACGTCTCTCAAGAACAAAACAAAAAATAAACAGCAAACCCTGGATTTCCAAAGCTATATATGAACAAATTCGTTGCAAAAGACAAATGTACAAATCTCACTTCATTAAGGGTGATAAAGCTATGAAATCAGAATACAAAAAATCAGCTTATAACTTAACAAGAATGAAGACTCTTGCTGATAAGCAATATTATCCAAATGAGCTGAAAAATAGCACAATAAACACTCGAAAAACGTGGGAGGTTCTCCAACTATTGATTTCGGGAAAGTCGCATTGTTCTAATACTAATATCTTGGCATCTAATTCCGATCTTAATGGTTGCAGTATAAATGACAAGCAGCAAATAATTAACGAATTTTTTTCAAAAGTAGGTAAAATTTTGTCCAATAACTTCGATAACAATGTCCCAAACAACTTTAAACAATTTCTTACTGATAAGGTGGATTCTTCCATCTTCAGAGAACCATCTCGAGTCAACAAAGTGTTCAATGTAATTGTTTCTTTAAGTTTACTCAAGTGGTTGGATTCCTTTGGGATCACGTGTCTGTATGTTGAAGCTCAAAGTATTGGATCGGTCATTGTGGCTATTGCAGGTATATGCCCCCAATGCCACGAGTGAATATCAGGCTTTTGTGGATGAAGTAAATGATGTTCTTCTACGAGTATCAGCTGCTGAATCTACAGTCCTTATGGGGGATTTTAACGCACATGTTGGAACAGACACAGATACGTGGAAGGGTGTGATCGGAAAACATAGAGTCACTGGACTGAATGAGATCGGAAAGTATTTATTGCAGCTCTGTTGTAGCAACGGACTCCACATCATGAATACCTTTTTTCAGCACAGAGAGGTTCACAAGTATACATGGTATCGAGTATCGACCTAGAATGGATCAAAAATCTTTGATGGATTTTTGCATAGTTTCGTCAGATTTGTTTTCTGATGTGCTGGACGTTCGAGTGAAGCGAGGTGCTGAATTGTCAACTGATCACCATCTGGTAGTATGTTCCTTACGACTTTCGAAATCTTGGCCAAACAAGAGATCCAACAGGTCGTCTGTGACCCACCGGATCAAAAGGGAGGCTTTGGAGGACAAAGAAGTAAGAAAACAGTTTGCATCCAATATTTCATCTAAGTTCAGACAACTTCCTGATGTATCCGAAGACATCGAGAAGGAATGGCTGCTGTTCAGATCAGCAATCATTTTATCAGCTGCTGAAAGTTGTAGGCGAAAACGGCTTAGAATTACGGGCGATAGTGAGAAAAGAACACCTTGGTGGAACCAAGAGGTTAAAGAACCTATTCGAGCAAAGAGAGATGCGTTCAAGGCCTGGCTACAGGAAAGATCGTCATCTGATTTGCAATCCCGGTACACTGAGGCGCGAAAAGCGGCAACTTCGGCAGGAAAGAAATCCAAGGAGAAGTCATGGGAAGAGTTTGGTCGTCGGTTGGATTCCAACTATTTTTCGGCAAACAAAGTATTTTGGCAGACCATCCGCCGTTTACGTGGCAAAAGATCGAGTATCACGTACTCCATCAAGGATTCTGACGGTAACATTCTAACGGATGAGAATGAAATTCTTTCACGATGGATAGAATACTTTGAAGATCTTTTGAATCCTGTAAAGGCATCGACTCGTGACACACACAAAGTGACACATCTAGGGGAGGACCAAGTTTTCACTGCAGCAGACGTGGCAACTGCAATTAAAGGGATAAAATCTGGAAACGCTGCTAGTGAAGATGAAATCAGACCCGAGATGCTGAAAGCGCTGACTGGAGAATGAATTCTCTGGTTGACGCGAGTGTGTGAAGTTGCGTGGAAGTTTGGCAAAACTCCCAGAGATTGGCAAACAAGTGTGATTATTCCGATATTCAAGAAAGGAGATCGCAAGCAATGTACAAACTACAGAGGGATATCACTCCTTAGTTTGCCAGGGAAAGTATATGCCAAATGCCTTGAAAGGAAATGCCGAGAAATAGTGAAATCAAAACTGGAAGATGGTCAGTGCGGTTTTCGTCCGGGTCGCAGCACCACGGACCAAATCTTCACTCCGAAGCAAATCTTCGAGAAATCTTGGGAGTATGGCAAAGATCGCTTTGCATGCTTTGTCGATCTTGAAAAAATAAAATTTCGTGAGAACTTGCCAAATTCTCAAAAGTTTAGGGGACCTACACAAAGTGGTCGCTCGCAAGGCAGTCAACGATAAAGTATCAGGTTTGTCAAAAATCAGCTCCATATTTTAATGCAATCACAAACACGAAAAAATTGTCTACACTGGTACAAATCCATAGATCACACAGTTGCAAATGAGCTATTGCGACGCGTTTCGACCTTGCTCAAGGGTCTCATCAGGCAAAAAAACTATGAAAGTCTCCAAAAAGTCAGGTAAGCACAGCAATGGAAATTTTTTTTTCTACAAGCGCATAAGTAATTACATCAAAACCTGCAGTACAACTCCAGATACGGGCAAGTTTGCCAGAGTAAAGGGTTTTTACCCTTTACCCTTTTTACCCTTTTTGCCCTTTACTCTGGCAAACTTGCCCGTATTTGGAGTTGTACTGCAGGTTTTGATGTAATTACTTATGCGCTTGTAGAAAAAAAAATTTCCATTGCTGTGCTTACCTGACTTTTTGGAGACTTTCATAGTTTTTTTGCCTGATGAGACCCTTGAGCAAGGTCGAAACGCGTCGCAATAGCTCATTTGCAACTGTGTGATCTATGGATTTGTACCAGTGTAGACAATTTTTTCGTGTTTGTGATTGCATTAAAATATGGAGCTGATTTTTGACAAACTGATAATTTATCGGTCTTGAAAAAGCATATAACCGAGTTCCTCGGGATAAACTCTGGAGGGTTTTGCAGGAGTATGGCGTTAATAGTCAATTGTTACGCGCTATTAAGTCATTTTACTGCAGACTGGAGGTTTGTGTTTGGGTAAATGGCAAGCAATCATTGCCGTTTCATGTGGGCGTTGGACTCCGGCAAGGGTGCGTTTTGTCACCTCTCCTTTTCATTGTTTACATGAATTGGATCGACAAATGCAGCCAAGCTGATAAGTGTGCCACGATTGGAAATTGCAAAATCAGTCGTCTGCTATTCGCTGAAGATTTGGTTCTGCTTTCTTCCGCAGAATCTGGTCTCGAGCGCACATTAAATAGCTTTGCAGATGCATGCAACACTGCCGGAATGAAAACAAGCGCGGCCAAAACTGAGGTACTTCATCTTCCAAGAAACCCTGATCAGTGCGTATTACAAGTGAATGGAGCGACACTGAAGCAGGTAGAGAAGTTCAAGTATCTTGGGGTTGCATTTACGAGTGACGGAATGCAAGACGAAGAACTGGATACCCGAATAGGCAAGGCTAGTGCAATAATGCCACCTTTGCACTACTCGGTTGTCATGAAACGAGAATTGTCGAAAAAAGCAAAGCTCTCAATTTTCAAAACAGTTTTTGTCCCCATTCTCACTTATGGTCATGAATCTTGGGTAATGACCGAAAGAATGCGATCACAAGTGCAAGCGTCCGAAATGAGTTTTTTACGAAAAATCGAAGGAGTTACACTGTTTAACAAGGTGCGTAGCTATGACATTCGAAAATCTCTTAACATCGAGCCGTTACTTCTCCGAATTCAAAGATCTCAGCTTAGATGGTTTGGCCGTGTAAGCAGAATGCCTCAGGAAAGACTCCCCAAACAAGCTTCACTTGCCAAAGCAAATGGGAGAAAACCAGTTGGACGACCTAGAACTAGATGGACCAATTACATTAAGGATCTTGGATGGAATCGCTTGGGACTTCGACCAAGCGAAATGATGGAGGTGATGGAAGACCGTGAGGTGTGGCGG
This sequence comes from Trididemnum nubilum, assembly GCA_963965965.1. Lineage (NCBI taxonomy): Eukaryota > Metazoa > Chordata > Ascidiacea > Aplousobranchia > Didemnidae > Trididemnum > Trididemnum nubilum. Next base: position 12,799,193 of record OZ014472.1, read on the forward strand.
CTAAATCTCGAGCAAATGTTCCGCAACCCTCACGGAAAAGCGAGCAATGTTTTTCGTATTCACGAAAACGTAATACGGATTCCAAAGTAATTAATAAATCTACAACAAACGCCGTATTGGATGTAATCACTACTGTTTAGTGTTTATGATCAAATAAACGATATTGAATATACTAGCATGAACAGAACAGAACAGCGTTTATTTACAGCACACAAAACAGTGATAATTCAAGTTAAACAATCATCGTACATTTGTTACTGATATATCAATGTGTGATGTAGGGGTAGGAAGGAACTTGAACGTTATTTAATCTCTACCCCTTCAAAATATTTGAATAAAGGCAAACAAATTTTAAAACATTAACAGTCTTGGCCTATTTTGTTGTTGTATACACATTCAAGTATCAAATCTAATACTTCCGATGAACACTACAATGGCGACAAACTTTCTGATTATTTACAACAGTTCAGACGACAAACATAAAAAGTTAAATTTTGCAATCACAAAGAAAAATTTCGATATAATCTTGAGAAAAATAATCTCAACACAATAAAACCTGAAAACTCCGGTTCTGTATACATTGCGAAGCAAGCTTGCAAATAGATTGTTGAATACCGACAAATATTGGCCAGTATCACAAAAGTGAATTTTATATTCTTACACTTGTATATCAAAACAACGGTATAAAAAGAACGGATATACTACACTTATATCCTTTTTCTTCAGTTGTTTATTTGCAATAAATAATCTAAGACAAGTTTATTAAATTGACGCAAACGCATTTCATTCTTGATAGTTTGAGGCAGCTGATTCCAAAATTTTGATCCGTTTACAAGTAGACCATTAGAGCAGTTTGATGTTAAAACATTTGACACAAAAAAGTTTTTGTTGTGAGCTTGTCTAGTATTATATTTGTGCACTGAATTTACAAGAGACACATTTCCTTCTGAATGATTTGTTATTCTTAAAGTTGTATGAAGCTTATGCATGTATTTTAGCATCTCAAACTTGTATAACTCATTTATTTGTAACACAGCTGCATTTTTATATAGTTTTACTATAGAAGTTCTAAAAGGTAACCCTGTTATGCATCGAAGAGCTCGGTTATGAAGTTTGTTTAATCTATCAAGAGTAGATTTGTTGGAATTTCCCCAAAGTACAATACCATATTGCAATTTGCTTTTTATCAGAGCTTGGTAAACCATTTTTAGGATAGATTTAGAAGTATAGTCTTTTAGTTTATAAAAAATGCCAACTGATTTAGAAATATAGGATGTCAAGGTTTCGATATGAGGTTTCCAGTTCAGCAAACTATCTATCTGGATGCCTAAGTATTTCGTAAATGCTTTCTGTGCTAAGCAGATACCACCTACAGACACCATATTTCTTATATCAGTCTTTTTATTTTTACTGAACATAACGTAGCATGATTTTTTCAGGTTTAAAGTTAGTTTATTTATGCTCAGCCACTTTTCAATATTATTGATTTCAGTAGCAATAATTTGTTTTAGCAAAGCAGGATTTTTTCAGATGCAAACAAGGCAGTGTCATCAGCAAATAGCAGTGTTTTTAGATTAGTTGCCTTGGGTAGGTCGTTTATATATATCAAAAACAATACAGGGCCTAGTACATTGCCTTGGGGCACCCCTGTAGATATTAGAGTAGAATCTGACTTAACCGTATTCACATAAACAAATTGGTGTCGATTAGAAAGGTAATCTGAAAATAAATTGAAAGGGACACTTCTTATGCCGTAGTAATAAAGTTTCTTTTTTAGTATAGCATGATCTACAGTATCAAAGGCTTTTTTTAAGTCAATAAATATACCACATGTGGTTTTATTTATTGCTTTTTGATTTTGCAAGTGGTTACATAAATCTGCTAAGGCATCATTGGTAGATTTATTTTCTTGAAATCCATATTGTCAAGCTGAAATTATATTGTTCTTGGTTAAAAATTTTACTAAATCCATTTGGAGCAGTTTTTCGAAAATTTTTGAGAAATGTGGCAGAATGGATATTGGACGATAGTTTGAAGCTGAGAACTTGTCACCATTTTTATGCACTGGTATCACTTTTGCCATTTTCAAAACAGTTGGATAAACACCTATTTCTAAGCATTGGTTGAATAGGTTACTCAGTATAGGAGCAATAAGATGTCTGCTTAATTTTAGTATGTAAACAGGTATATCATTTGTATCATCACACTTATTGTTGTCCAACAATTCAATTTGTTTAATAACGTCTTTAGAGCACACAGGATTTAGAAATATGGAGGAGCAGTTTTGGGATGTGCAAATTAAAGGAGATGATTTTGTTTTAATGGGTTTTATGGCACTTGATAGGTTAGCCCCGACAGTCGAAAAATAATCATTAAAGCAATTTGCAATTCCTTTAGGATTGGTAATCAAAACATTTTCCAACGGACTTGCTACAGATTGTACTGTTGAAGAAGGTTTTTGTTTCCGAATAATGCTATTTATTGTTTTCCAAGTATGTTTGATATCCCTTTGATGTTTATCAAATTTTGATTTATAATAATTTTGCTTTGATTGATCTTTTAGTTTATTTAAAAATTTGTTATATTCCTTTTATTTGTTATAATAAGTCTCAGAATGGGAATGTTTGCAGGAGATCTTATACAAATCATTTTTAATTTTAATGTGTTTTTGAATGTCTTTTGTCAGCCAAGGTTTAAAATAAAACTTAGTTTGTTTTCTTGAAAGTTTTTGCATTGGTGCATGAACATCCAAGCACTTAACAAAGCTATCCACAAAATTAGAAAATTTTATTTGTATGTCTACGACTGGGGAACAGTATTTTTGCAATTTTAGTAGTTCGGATTCTAACATTAAAAGGAAGTTTTCTTCATTAAAATTAGAAAAATTTCGCTTAAATACTGATGGGAGATGAGGTTTATGATTTATTTTAAGGTTATTTGCTTGAGAGTACGTGAACACTATATTATGATCACTGATATCATATGCAATAGTGCCGGAATTGATACCAGCAGAAGGCTTATTGCAGTAGATATGGTCCAATAAAGAGGGGGTTTGATTTACCATAAATCTGGTTGGACAGGTAATAAGATTGATAACACCCAAAGATTACAATGAATGTTTATAATCAACAACAGTTTGCAAATTACTCAGATAATTTATGTTAAAATCCCCTAAAACATAGAAAGTTTGCTTGGTTGCATTGATTTTTTCCATTAATTGTTCAATTTTATCTTGAAATGCTTTGTGAGAAGAATGAGGATGAAAATAGACACCTCCTACAATAATAGGTTTAGAACTATACTCTGGATAGATTTCCACCCAAATGTCTTCTACATGTTCAACGTTTAGAGATAGATCTGGTTTCAGAGTGTAATTGAGTGATGATGATATATACAAGCCAACTCCCCCACTATTGGTAGCAGAATTAATACAATGAAATTGGTAATTAGGAATTGATACCAAATTTTGATTGTGATCTTTTAATTTAGTTTCACTAATAACAATTATTTCGGGTAAAACAGGCAGTAAGTTCAAAAAAGTTTCTAGTTTATCAATGTTTTTACATAAACTTCTTACATTCATGTGTACAAAAAATTGATTTAGAGAGTTTTTATCAGGCTTATTTAAAATATTTACAAATTTAGATACATTTAAATTTTCTTTGCATGCAAGCTTACTTTGCAATGTTGTGCATTCTGGGGAGAACATTTTGTACAAAGTGGTCAATTCCAGTTCAAAAAGACATGTTGTATCCTCCAAAAACCAATACGAGTTATTTTAGATTTGCCACATCTGTTTCGTTGTTGATCTGTATTTTTGGGGATTTGCTGTCTTTTCTGACAAAGATCTCTCCGTTCATAGTCCAAATATAACTGTATTTTAGTTCAGATCTTTTCTTGTAAGCTCTGGAGAATAACTTTTTTCTTCTCGGAGTAAGATTTTCATTGATATACAGATCAGTCATCCCTTTGATTCCAAAATCTCTTGTACCAGCTAAGGTTGCTCTTTTGGAGTAGATTGAGTTTCTTATATTGCGATTTGTAAATCGTGCAATGATTGCAGGATGACGTTCTGCTACAGGTGGCAATCGGTGGGATGTCGAAATATCATTATCAGTAATCTCAATGTTTAATTTTTTTACCATTTGTTTAACAATGTGGTTTAAGGTATTTTCATTTAGTGTATAAGGTATGCTTATTTAGTGTATAAGGTATGCGATGAAACTCCAAGTTCTTTCTTCGAATGTATTGCCCCAAATCATCTCTCATCAGGCTTTCTTCTCTCAATTGCTCCTGCAATTCCTTGATTTGATTTTCCATTTCTTCAATTTTGGGGTTTTCCCCTGTGTTAATCTGAGTTAATTTTATTTTAATGTCTTCAAATTCCTTGTTTATAAACTTTTGGCTTTCAGAGATTTCATCAATTTCTTTTTGCTGCTCTTTGAATTGATTCAGTAGTTTATTCACTGCAATATTAAACTTTTCTTCTTGCTTTTCCATAGCCTCATGTATTGATCTTTCAATGTGAACTTTAAGACTAGCTTCCATTTCTTTCACCAAGTTAGTCAATTCCTTGTTTTGTGGCATTTCTAGTGTTTCAAAAACAGTATACTACCAATACAATCTACAGGTAATCTAGCCTTATTCAATCAGAAGTAGCTTATTCAAATAGAATAATAATAGTTGGGATATCTTGGAGCTTATTCAAATAGCTTATTCAAATGACCCTATTGGATTTTAAAATAGCTTTAGATACTGTAAAGCTCTCAATTCTTATATAAAAAAAGTAGAACACTTTGGAATTCGTGGCGTTACACTTGATATCTTAACCTCATTTTTGACTAATCGAAGGTACTATGTAGCTTACAAAGATAACTTTTTAAATGTAGCAATTAACAAATTTGGAGTTTCTCAGGGAAGTAACCTTGGGCCTATGCTGTTTTTGGTTTATATCAATGATATTTCCAACGCCCGAAATTCAACGCCCAAATTATTTGCAGACAACACATGCACAATAATTTATCAATCTAATCAAGCTGCATTAACTGAAAAAGTGAATAGAGAAACAGCAAATGTACACAAATCAACATCAGCAAACAAAACTACAGTAAATCCTCAAAAATCATCATCTTTAGTGATACCTCCAAAAACAACCAACATTATTTGCGACATATAACTAAGCTTCGACAATTCAATGATAGCTTTACAAGACTGTAAAATACCTTGGCATTACAATTGATTCAGGATTGAAATTTAATTTGCACATTAAGACGTTGAAATTTAAAATTGATAGATCTATTGGGGTTATTTCGGAACTGAAACAAGTCTTACCTGCATCAGCGTTACAAACTTTGTATCACTCAATAATGATTTACCCTCATCTCTTATATTGCATTGTAATTTGGGGTTCTACTTTTAAAACATATTTAGAAAAATTATCGGTATTGCAAAATAAAACATTGAGAATTGTAGCAGGTGGTAATTGGTTGAACAATACCACTAAATGTTACGCAAAATTGAATATACTAAAATTGGATGATCTATACAAATTTGAAATCGCCACATTAATGCAACAGCTTGTAAAAAATAAATTACCACCATAATTTTCTTTGTTTTTTACTCCTACAAAAGTGGTACATACGCGAACAACGAGACTGATATCAATGGAACATGGCTTGCGAATTCCAAGATTTAGAAATAAACGATTACAAAACAGTTTTAAGTATAAAGGAGTCAAAATATGGAACTGGGTCCTAGAAAGCTTGCAAAAATTGCCGTTTAATCGATTTAAAATGAAACATAAAAGATATTTGTTATCTACTTACAATTAAGAAATAAAGAAAATTAAAAGTTGCTTCATCAAAATTAGTAACTTGCGCGCCAAGCAGCACTACTTTTGAATAAAATAGGAGGCTGCTTGACTCGATGACCGAAGGGTTCCTTCGCAGCTTTCTGTTTCGATTGACCTATTATAGTTTCCTTTTTGCCATTGAAATTTAATGTTGTGTTTTTGCGCATTTGGTGAATTGCAAATAAACCATTGATTGATCGATTGATTATCATTTTTCTGTTTTGTTAAAATGTCAACAATTTTTGCAGTATTTGTTTCGAAACAAAAATTTTTTCGCAACGTTTGAAGCAATGACTTCATTTTTCCAAAATTTGGCCGTGACGTCATTACGATGACGTGATTAACTCAAAATTTGCTTTTTATAAAAAAGTTTAGGTAAACACTAACCCGCATGCCAACTTTGGTATTTCCATGACTTCCAGTCTAGGAATTAGATATAGACGGGGCATATTTTCCTTTTAGTTTAAAATGCTTTGATCAAATAGCTCGCGTAAAATAGAGTCTAAAAGGACTTTTGTTGTTGTCAATTTAGCAATTTTGACATGACAAGCATGGTGTTCAATGTGTTGCACATAAATGTAATAAGCAAACACGTATAGCTTACTATCCATTCCCGACAGAAAACGGTGCATCGTTATACCATACTACAGTAAAACACGTTTTCGGAATAACAATTTTACAAAAACACGAAGCCCGTTTTATTGAAAATGTAAGCACAAATTAAAACGAAGCCAGCCTCGACACTAAAACATACAAAACCCGGGACAAAGCTAAAAAAAAACAGACTTTTTTGCCTTTTCTATGTTGTCATTTTTGATTTGTCTAAAAACTTGTAGCAATCACATGACCGGTAAAGTGAAGGTACACGTCACCTAACAAACCTACAAACTAAACTCAACAATAGAAAATGCTAAAGCCTTTTTTAATGTCATGATTAATGACGAAAAAAATGTATAACCAGGCAAGAATGCATTTGTGTCATTTTTAGTCCGCCCCAAAAAATTTAAGAACAAATGAGGCTAAAATTTGGAGAAAATTTACGAATAGCCAACTCAACCCAAAATTTACTGGTTCTTTATGAAAAAAAATTTAATGGGCTATGTTTACGACACAAAATGCTATTTAGACTAATTTAGCGTAAATAACATTGCCTGGATTAATCCGCAAAAATTTGGGTATTGTAAGGAATACAAAAGTATGCAAAGGCAATTGCAACAAAAGCAATAGCATAACTCGTCTTAAAACTGAAAAGTTATTTAATATGCGATTAAGACTTGACTCAAATAAGCGATTAGGACATTCAACTCAAAGAAATTTGGCTCGGTTTTCTCTTAAAAAATTTTGACAAATCTAAAGACTAACTTCACCAAATTTTAGCTTTCAACAACCTTTCTTTTCCAAGTGACGGCAATGTATATTTCCCCTTAGAAAGGCTTTTTCCCCTGTTAGAAATTTTCCCAGGGATGCCATCTAGGAACAAAGGTAGAAAAAGTTACTCCATGTTCGTAACTTTCAAGAAGAGTTTTCAGCAGATGTTGCCAAAACAAAGTAAAGGGTCAGAATATTGTAAATTAGCGGTTTTTTGAGTAAAATCAAACCAACGTTTTAAAAATTAATCGTCTGTTGCAATAGGGGTGAAATAACAACATTAAAGTTAGAGGAAAATTGTTATCTTTGAACTGCAATATCTTGAAAATGGTAAAACGTAAAAAGTTCAAATTTTGTGAGAATGCATTTAAGGTTTTTCCCGACAATTCGGTCCAAAGAGAAAAACTTGGTTTGAATGTACCTTTCAGTGTTCTTCCGTAGTCCTTATGGCCTCGAGCGACAGGGAATTCTTCCGCCATACTGGCCGAAACATAATCACTCGAAGTTTTTGTTGTCATTGTTTGTTAGTGGTTTGAGAATACCGTTAGCATAAGTTTTATGAATAAAGTTCAAAGTGTAGGGAAGGTTGAAAGGCTTGTTGAAACAAAACAGTTCAATAATTTAGTTATAAACAAAACATCCTTAAAATTGATTCTTACTTTTGACGTTTTGAACTTACATAGTTCATAATCAGTAAAGTAATTTCATTGAAGTAGAAGATTATTTTACTCATTCAAATAGTGCCAAGAATAACATCACTTCGCTGATGAAAAAAAATAAGTTAGTTCAAACTCCAGAAAAAAAATTTTTTTAAAGCTTTTTATTTAACTAAAATTAGCAAAATTTTTTGTTTTTGATATAGAAGTACCAAACAGTTTAACTTTTTTGAATTAAAACTTATTATACTGTTTTTAGATTTCCCTGATGCTGGATGGTTTACTCCATGGAATGGCTACCAGTACAGAATTACATCCCCAAGTTTAACTTGGCAGGCTGCGAGAACAGAATGCCAGTCTTATGGTGGAGATTTAGCTTATGACGGAATAAGAAACGATTTGGAGCTTGCTCGGTAAACAAATGGGCAATAATTTTTTTTCTTTTCAATACAACAAATTTAAGTGCATGCAAAATGCATATCAAAAGGGACTCCAACCTGAATCAAACCATAGTAGGAAAATACGAAAATAGTTACAGAGCTGGCTTGTTTTTGGCTCTCTCTCAAAATTGGGATTTAGGAAAGTTTGTTGTTTCGGAAGTCAGCAAGAGGACAATTTGGCCACTGTACTCATAGAGGGTTTCAAATTGTACACTTTGGATGAGCTTCCATGGAAATTCCAAAAGTTCGAATTTCTTCAGCTTATGACAAATGAAAACAATTTGCTAGTTTAGCCATGCTTGATAGAACTAAAACATTTGATTCTGTATGCCATGATAGACTTTTAACCAAAATGGAATTCGAGATAATGCTCACAGTCTTCGTACATATTATTTGTTTGACGGACAACAATGCGAATTATACTTCAATGGCATTTTATCATCTTTCAGAAATAATGATTGTGGCAATCTTCAACGATCAATGCAAGTTCTACTCCTTTTCTTGATATTATACATTATTGGCAAAAAAAATGTCACAAAAACCACTCCAAGACTTTGTGCACATGACAGGGCCTGCGAAAGAAGGGTTCAAAGGGTACATCGTACCCTGGCCCGGGCCTAGGGGGACCCGGGCTCAAGGGGCCCGGAAGAGTTCAGGTTTCCGCGTTAAGTTTTGGTATCGCACCATTACACCGTATTCAAACTTGCCTACAGCAAAAATATCAGTAAGCCTATTGAGTACTGGTAATTGGTCTCTATTTTTGCTACACAGCCTTTATTTAGGGCATCCAATAGTGGCCAATTTGATCAAAAAAAGAGAAAAATGTATCAAAAGCAAGATACATTTGCCCCGAAATTAACGTTTTGTTACATTTCTCTGACTTGAGAGCCCTAAATCTACGGTATAAGAATGTACGAGGGTCCACATTTCCAGAGATCCGAAAGCATTTCAACCTCAGAGAGCGGAATCAAAGTTGACATGTACTATACTACTATCATTAAGTAACTTACTCTATCTGCATGAGTTTAATAGGTATTTGGGTTTGTGAAGTCTATGATTACCGATGACATCTTAAAACTTTTATTAGTAAAATATTTGGATTTGCATTATTAAAGTCATTATACTGCATAATATTTTGTCGATGTCATCATCCTCCACTTCACATACTTTCTTTCATGTATATCACGTTTTCTGCGTATCAATTTAAGCAAGTTTGGTGCTGGGATGTTGATCAAATGCTGTATTTTACCATCGAGAAACATAAAATGTGCTAAAGCTTCCGGGGCTCTGCCCCGGCTCCACTGGGGCAGCTCACAGCGCTCCCCCAGACCCTCTAGCTGGATTTAAACCAATTTTATGTCTAGTTGTGTTTTTCATAGGTCCTAACTGTATGCAAATATCGTCAGCCCCTTACTTTTAAATGAAGATCTACACCCATTGGACAAAAAATGATTTAACGGCATGGGCCCCGATAAGACTTGGGGGGGCCAATAAGATTTGGGGGCCCGGTATCGACCTTCGTACCCCCTGGAAAATTTTCTCTCTGAGGCCCTGGCACATGATACTTGCTTATTTGTAACTGCATGATTCACAACGCTACAGAGCTAGAAAAGAAAATTAACGAAGATTTAGATGCCATTTAAAATTGGTCCAAAGCTAAAAAACTCATCATCAATCGATCGAAATATTCAGGATTGATCATCTCTCCTAAATTTAATCAACCTCTTATTAGCATAAACTTAAAGCTTAATTTAGCTAAATTTTTACGAGCTTTTACGTGCGGTAATTGTTTAGGCGTTTACTTTAACAACAAGCTACTTCTTATTAAACATATAAACGTTATGGCTTTGAAAACTTCTTAAATAATTGGAATAATGAAAGTCACTTTCCAAAATCTGAGCATTTTTCAGCCCACATTTTAGTTAAATGACTCCATAAAACGATTTGAGGGCGTAATCACTTTGACTTAGGCATTTTGTGATTCAGTTTTTGAAAACAGATGTATGTTCAGAATTTAGGTAGACTATATCATATCATCATGAAGACGTCAGTTAAAAATAACTTTATTTTTCAAAATTTGGCTTTGGCTTCGCTATGATGACGTCACCAACTAAAAATGTTTTTTTATATTTTGTTGAACACCAACCCGTATCCCAAATTTGACAATCCCGTGTCTTTTGGTTTAGGAGTTACATAGGAAGGTATATTTGCCCGCCTCCCCCCGTGAAAAATGACAAATACGTTGATTAAATAGCCCTTGTTAAATATAGATAAGATTTGTGCTTATGGCTATACATTTACAGTTTCATTTTATACTCATTGCCCACCAATTCGGAGTTTTGGGTTGGACTAAATGACAGGAATGTCGAAGGAAGATGGATTTGGAATGACGGAGTTTCTGCAACAAACCATTTTTTGTGGATTCCTGGCGAGCCAAACGATAGTAACGGAGAAGATTGTGGAGCATTGTATAGAGACTCTATTTCTATCAACGATATCTCATGTACTAATAGATATGTTGGAATTTGTCAAAAACTCATCAACATCTAAAAGTGGTTATAACCTATAACCTAAAAGTTGTTAAAACAACGAATTCACATAATGTTTCGTGGATCAGTAGTGGCGGTACTTTTATAACTTATTTCAAACAAGAATTTCTTCGCTAAACACTTAACCATAAAATCTGTCGCTATTTGTTGTTGTAGTTGCATATTTATCCTCCTATGTCACTGAACAGCGCAGAAGCTAATAATTAGACAAACCGCACACTTTAATGCAGAAGACGGCAAACTACATCAAGGAAAATTATCCGGCCTACGAGCTCTGGGCAAATTTTGAGAATTTGGTCGCAAATAAAAAATTAGTTAAGTTGCAGTGCAAGTGCAGCTAAGAGAGTTGAAATACTACTTGATATTTACAAAAAATACTTTGAATAAAAATGATCATGCCAAAAAAGAATTAGGTACTGGTATCAATATTTGGCGCTGATTAAGGAGGCTTCAGAATGATACGCTTTAACCATTTAAAGCACATAAAAACTCTAATTCAAAATGCAAGCGTTTAAGCGCGTTTTCATCTCGGCTTTTATAAAAGGAGGCTGGAAAATTTAATTCATCGAATAAATTCCAAATCTTAACAATTTAGTTCTTTCAAATGGTTTTAAAAACGAAATTTTCTCTCTGAGGCCCTGGCACATGATACTTGCTTATTTGTAACTGCATGATTCACAACGCTACAGAGCTAGAAAAGAAATATCATCCAAATTGCTTTAAAATATCTATTTTTTTTTTCATAAAACCGCAGAAATCGCCAAGCGGCAGGCGACTTTGTGCTCCAGACCTTTTCATGTGATACCTTCGAGTTAAATCATTTGGCTAAAAACGTTTTCGATTTCATATTTATAAATTTTATTATAACAGCATTTTTATAGATCTTCAAAATAAAATCAACATATTTTCCTAATTTATGGCCTGCGCGACGGTTTAGGTCCCGCCATCCTGACAGTGATGTGCGCAAACATATTTTTCCCTCTTTAGCAAAGACAAATTTGAAGATCTATAGTCGGATTAAAGCAACAGAGTCACTGAATTCACCTTCAGATAAAATACTTAGAATTGTTAGAACATTAAAATGCCAAAAATCACCCTTTCTAAAAGCCAAATAGTTAGCAAAATTTAATTCCAGCCCGCCGACCCTTCTTTACTGGCCTAAAGGCTACCAGCGCAAAAGCCTAAAGAATGAGCCACCACAACAGCTACTTTAAACAAGCAATGCGAAAAAATTGTCTCCGCACAAAATTCAAATCTGCAGCCTTCCAATTATCGGTCCACTACTCTACCACTTGAGCTGGAGAAGACGTCTCTCCGAATGCTTAATTTTGGCTATTTAAACCCAGCAACTTGCTTGTACTGTAATATTCGTAACAATTTAATTGTAATGTTCTGACGTTTGCGGTAATTCAAAGGCTGCAGGTTCAAATTCTGTAGGAAGACAACTTCTTTGCATTGCTTGTTTTAAGTAGTCGCCATTCAGGTGACTCTTCTCTAGGCTTTCGCGCTGGCAGCTTTTAGGCCAAATAGCACGTAAACGATTAAACATTAAAGCTCTGGCCCGGAAACGTCAGAACATCACAATTAAACTATTTATAACTTCCAATAACGCAACTACACAAAACTTCTTTGAACTCATAGTTTTCATTCTTGATTGTAATTTGATTGGTTCCTGGAAAACCTCTCTTTTTTATTGTTGCTGCTGCAGTTTTTATGTTGTTTTTTTTTTCAAAAACCTGATCCCGATCTAGAGTATAGCACGTTACTTGACTTATAGTTTTCTCAAGTTGGGATTTTCAAACCAGCCCGAGCACATTAGCCAATACTCAAGCATTTCAGGATATAACTTGTTTTGTCATCAGCAGATAAATGATTTTCTTAAGCAAAGAACAAGAAAAAAAAACAAAAAACTCAAAGCGGCGGAATAAAAAGCACGGAAAACTGCAAACAAGATAATTGTTAATCGAAAACGATCTATAGTAAGAAATTAATAATAAGCTATAGTAATTTCTGGCACGCTAGGCTGACTGAGGAGTCTTAATATTACGCAAAACAGCTGTATGAGGCATACTGTTGGAAACTATTTTCAAACTCATGAGTTTATACAGTGTAATTGTTGTTCTTTTGTTACTTCTTCCTACCCGGATCATTCTAGGTGAGAGAGAGTACGGAGCACCAGAAATGCTACATCACGAAACCCCAGTTCGACTAAAGAACCGGGGAAAGAAATGCGTCCTTTTCCACACAAGTTAAAGAGTTGGCAGTGGGCATTCTGCTGATAAGTATCCAATTATCCATTGGTCGCCTTTTACACTACGAACCGCTGGGTGGCCAACTTCACTACTCTGCTTCGGATGAAACATAGCTTATTTGTGTAGTCGTGCATGATATTGTGATTAAAATCATTTTCCATCATAAAAGGTTTTAATATTTTTATTATTATTTTTAATATGGTTTAGTCTATTTGAATTGCTTTGATTTTTAATGCGTTTATGTTCAATCTTTCTGGTAGTTTTAGCTACAGTATACTAGCGAGGGATATAAGACAAAAGTGGATTTGGTCTTTTGCAGCCTCTCATAATAAATCAATTTTTGGACTTTCGTATGCATCTAATTTGCTATTTTATCCTGTTAGCTGTATTTCCTGCAATTTCTTATCGCTTTCAAAACAGGATGTTTTTTTTGAGCTGTTGATAATAGTTTTTCATTGTGCCTCTACGACTCTGTATACCGCCTAAAAATTGTTAATTTGCGTTACTTAAATAAAGTATGCACAAAGAAGTTGAGGTTTTAGAAAATTGGGAGAAAACGGCTTTATAATAGTCTGCCCATTTTAGGAAATCAAGCATTAGGCTACTCCCACAAGTAATGAAACAAATGAATGCATCAGCCTGGATTTCGTTGTGAATTATTAAATTATTCATATTATTTTTGCAAGTGGTCTGATGTTCAAATTAAATACGCATTATGCATATGGCATGAACGTCGTGGACATTTTATTCGTTTTGTGTCGTGTTTTTTCACAGTATGCAGTATAAATTTATTATGTTGCGCAGTACTATTATTGCGCTGCAAATACACAATTTGCATTGCTGTACATTATTGTAACTTATAACAGTAGATGTTTAAATTTTTCTTCAAGATGACTGGCCCTTCTAGCTCTGTTTATTGGCAACAGAAAACTTTTAAAAAGAAGTCAAAAAATATTGATGGTTTATTAATTTTTTAACTTCTTTGTAAGTATGTTTAATCTTTCTTGTGTAGCTGTATAGAAATTTTTAGGACTAAACTGCGCTACTGCTACTGATAGACTATAAGTTATTTCGGTGTTTATATGTAATAAATAAATTTCAAACTATGTAACATTACAGATTCACAGAAAATTGTCTCTTTATTGTATATTATCAAAGTTGCACTATTACATCAGAGGTCAGAAATCTTTTTCTCGCTAAGTGAAAACGGTGGCAGAAATCTATTGCTTCTCAGCATCCAAAACAACCAGCAGGCTACCCAACCAACTGAACATGAGACTAGACATAGGTGGGCAAGTTAATGCAAAACGTTAGCTTCGTTAACCACTATAGTCCGTTAGCAAACTTCATACCTCCGTTAAAGTTAATTCGTTATTTTCAGCTGAAATTAGCGGAAGTTAATGAAGTCCGTTAATCCGTTAACATTTTGAGTGTAATTTACATTTCATTTTATTCATTCACTTTTAGAACACGCATAATCACCTGTTGAGCTGATTGTAAGGAAAAATTTATTGCTATGGTGGTCTTTCGTTTTTTGGCTGTTACATTTTACAGTCAAATCTAATTTCAAGATAATAATAAGCTCATATGCAGTAACAAAGTAGCGATCGGAAAATCTTTTGAGGTTGCGAACAGCGATAATTAATAGACTTATGAGGCTGCCGCTTATTATTTGCCACAAAAAGCAGTAGATATATCGTTAATTGTTTGCAGGGGCGCCGAGAGCCAAACGTAGACCCAGGGTCAGCTCAAATATTGGGCATATCCAGCTTTGTGAACTTCAAAAAAGAAGAGAAAAATGCAAAAATTTTCTTCGGATTTTGTTGTGATCTCCAAAAAAAAAAAAGGTCTTCGATGTTCCACAAACTGATTTGTCAGTGTCATTTCCATTGGCCCCCTGAAGTCCTAGGGCCCCTCAAACCCCATGGGCCTCCTAAACTCCATGAGCACCGGCATCATTGTCTCAACTCGCTTCCCCCCTTTCGGTGGCCCTGCCTAAAGGCTACCAGCGCAGAAGCCCAGGAAGAGCCATTTTTTCGCATTGCTTGTTTTTAAGTAGTCGCCGTTCTGGTGGCTCTTCCCTGGGCTTCCGCGCTGGTAGCCTTTAGGCCAGATGGTACGTAAACGATTAAACATTATGGAAACTGTTAGGTACTGCAGAGACGGTTGCTTACTCAGTGCCACGACACTATTACTCTAAGTCTCAGTGCTTTCACGCTACAACAGCATCTAAAATTAACTATTTAGGCTGTGGCTTGCCAAACAATTTCTAGACAGTGTCGAGATCAAACCTAACCCAAAGCTTAATCTTGACTCTTAAAAAAGTAACTTAAAAAATTGCGAATGAATATTCGTCATTCATTCTCGTTTTAGTCCAATTACAAACCACTGTACAGTGTAAGGCTAAGTAGATTTAACGTTTTGAAACCATCCGCGATCCGTGGATGCAATCTCTTCCAAGTTTTTGGATGACATTTGTTACAAACGATAAAGTCTTTCTAATCCGGTCTTGTGATATGTGTCAGTTTGCCAAATCGTTTCTCGTTAAAGCTTATTTCTTAAATTTGAATATCTGCCAAGACTTGCCAATCCGAACCGTATTGTGTTTTCTGCAGGGCAACGATGCGTAGTATTATAGACAACTTCAATAACGTGTAGGAGAGCTATACCACACTCTCCCAATCCCTTTTTCCTTCTCACAACTGAGCACTTGATTTTCTTGGTTTTTAATGGAATTTATTATTATATTGAATAAAGAAAAATACAGAAAAAACGAAGTAGTCTCAAATTTTGATGAAAGGGCCAATTCAGGGCCTTTCTTCTAATCTATACGACTGTCCCCTCACAGTCAATAGTCAAATCCATAAACAAGAACGAATAGGAAGGGTAAGGGTAAGGGATCGCAAAACGCAATTTACCCAAGTTAAGCAGCATTTAACTCGTATCACCAAAAACTGACACTGTTTACTTCACTCATTTTTGTCACTACTCAGTTTTCAGGCTCGAAGCAGGTTTAAATAGTTCCAAGTAGTAAAAAACATGTGGCATCGCCTATTGTCTAGCATCAAAGGCCAGAAATTAACAAACAAAGGCTTTTAGCTGTTAGTCTACAGCTGCCAGTCTACACATATAATGCACAAAATGAACACAACGATTCTAAATACAGTCTAATTAGCGTTTTGAAGGTTTTTGAAGATGCGCCTTTGAAGATGAGCGAATTAGCAGCTTGTTTTTAACAAAGGATAATAATTACTCATTAATTTAACTTAAAGGGCATTGAAGCCTAACTTTTATTGATGTATTGCATTTGAAATAAAATTTGTATTTTTAAAATAATTTTTGAGCTCAACTTCAGAATTCTACGATTACTACATCAGAAGATTATTGCATTTATATTTTCCCTTATTTCATACCATAATTTCTTTCACTTTTTTAAAAATTTGTCTACGTTTGGTGTCGCTGTTACTGTTACTAGGGCTACTACACGCTAGCTGACATTAATCATTAGGGTGGAGTGAAAAAAATTTTTTTTGGAAATTCAAAAAAGTGTAGTTTGGAAATCCTGGCAAATGGTCTAAAAATAGAAAAAAAATCGACTTGAGCCAGTTGCCACCTACCATGGGCTGGCTACCCCCCAAAAAATTGGTCGCGGGGTTAAAATGACCATAAAATCATGTTACTTGATAACCGCTAGTCGTAGAGACCTGATTTACAGCTCAAAAGTTGCAGAATCATCATGTTTCTATGAGTGCTAAGAGGACTTTTTTGTCTATTTCAATCATAAAAAAGTTACAGTCAAAAAACTAGTTTTGGCAGGTGTAACATAGCTTTTTTTAAGGATTAGGTAGACGTAGGCTTACGTCTACTTAATCCTTACAAATTTTTAAAGATTTTTTTCTTTGTAGATAAGTAATTAGGTACTTAGTACTATTAATGACCTCATCTGACCAAAAATTTATACGACGTTCAGAATCACATGTCAATGCCCCAAGTTCACAATGCCAAAATGAAATTATTACTCTGTCAACTACTGATTATGTCTCGGAGTCCGAATCTTTGGCATCAACAAGCACAGACACATTACAATCATCTGCAGTTTCTCAGTTCTTAGCGGAAATGCCAAATCCATCCATTCAAAATCGCAAAAAATGGCCAAACCTTGCCAGAATTTGTGAACGCTACCAGCTATCGGATAGAGCAGCTGCTGCAGTTGCTAACAGTGTCCTAGTGGATTTTAGTTTAGTTACTGAAGATGATAAAACACGCATCATTGATCGTCGTAAACTACGAAGAGAGCGTGAAAGATGCCGAAACGAAATCCGGAGTGAAGAGCAACAAAACTTTTGGATTGGTGAACGCAGTGTATTTGGATGGCCGCAAAGATGCAACCCAAATTGTTGCACAAGGTCCAAATGAGAAGCATTATCGGTCTGTTCAACTGGAAGAACATTATACAGTAGTTGGTGAGCCAGGAAGTTATTACCTTACTCACTTTTCTCCTGAAGATGGCAAAGGTAGAACATTTGCCCAAAAGTTGTTTGATTCTTTCAGTGGTACGGAATTGGAAGGCAAGCTTGCAATAGTTGGCACTGACGGTACTGCTTCTATGACCGGCAAACACAATGGATGCATTCGAAGTTTAGAAGAATTATTACACAGACCTCTTCAGTGGGTTTTGTGTTTACTACACACAAATGAACTTCCCTTGCGACATGTGTTTGCTGCTTTGGATGGGGCAACAAGTGGTCCAGATACATTTGCCGGACCAATAGGTAAAAAAATACAGGGTCCTGTATCAAGTTGGCCACTTACTCAGTTTAAGCAAGTGTTCGTCCCTATTTCTTCTTTTCCAAAACTTCCACCTCATGTCATTGATGACCTGAGTACAGATCAATACTACGCTTACAAAATCTGTTTGGCAATTATAACTGGTAATTGTGATGATGATCTACAATATTTGGAAGTTGGCCCAGTGGTGCATTCAAGATGGTTGACTTTGGGTAGTAGAATTTTGCGGTATTACGTGTCACTTGATGAACCACCTCAGAACTTGGAAATTTTAGTTAACTTTTGTTTAACTGTTTATTTTCCCACTTGGTTTGAAATCAAGTTATACAACCGACTAACACATGGTCCTAAAGTTTTTTTCAACTTGATCAAAAGAATTAACAGTCTGACAAATCAAGATCTTTGACAAGTAGCTCGAAATGTTGTTCAAAGAAATGGATATTTTGGCCATCCAGAAAGCATTTTGATCGCAATGTTAGGAGATGAAGATCAAGCTGTTCGAGACAAGGGCGTGAATCACGTTCTTTCACTTCGCAAGAACGACACCTCAGTTCGTTTATTTCACCTTCCTACTTTAAACTTGGAAGCAGACACATACTATGAGTTGGCTGATTTGGAATTTTGTCAGCAACTACCTCCAGCTATTAGACATTTGTCCGATTCTGAAACTGAAGACTGTCGAATGAAACCCTTAATTTTACACCATCCATGCCACAATCAAACTGTCGAAAGACATGTCAAATTGGTAACGGAAGCATCAGTACAAGTCACTGGATTTGAAAAAAGAGACGGACTTATTCGCCAAAAAATTAGATCTCGCAAATTGTTGAAAAAGTTTGACACTAAAATGCAATTTTCGTAAAATGTTTTTATGTTGTGTTGACTGTTGATAACACATCTATGTTTGCCAGCCTCGCACTCACTTTTGTTGTGCACTTCGCATTACTACAGTAATATGTTGTACGACATACCCCTAAAATCAAATTTCTTAGCAAGTTACGAATTGCAAGAGTTCATGTTAACTAGTAGTGAATCACAATTCTCTATGATGCAATTTTAGCATGAAAAACCGGTTTCTTGACTGTAACTTTTTTATGATTGAAATAGACAAAAAAGTCCTCTTAGCACTCATAGAAACATGATGATTCTGCAACTTTTGAGCTGTAAATCAGGTCTCTACGACTAGCGGTTATCAAGTAACATGATTTTATGGTCATTTTAACCCCGCGACCAATTTTTTGGGGGGTAGCCAGCCCATGGTAGGTGGCAACTGGCTCAAGTCGATTTTTTTTCTATTTTTAGACCATTTGCCAGGATTTCCAAACTACACTTTTTTGAATTTCCAAAAAAAATTTTTTTCACTCCACCCTATTAATCATTACTTACGGTATTTGGGCCTAGCCTATTAATGATGACATTAATCATTACTTACGATATGTAAGCCTAGCCTATTAAGAAATTATAAAAAACAGTAAAGTCTAGTCTAACCTACAGCAATTTATGCAGTTTGGTTTACCCTAATAATTACAAAGAGCAACTAGGCCAAAAATAGGCCTACTTTTCATTTTTTCTTCTAAGTCAAAGTGCACTAAATCAAATATGCTTGTGCTAAAAGATGCAAATTTAAACCACTAAGATGAATTCCACTTTTAAAAACTCATCTAAGTACCGAAGCCACAGCAGAAAACTTGCCAAAGGCACATCGTCACTCCCAGACCTATAATTTGGTAAAGTTGGTTGTGAATCGCTTATGCAAATTTGATGTAGTGTTGCCACTGCAAAATTTTTTTCCTTACTTCAAAATCTTTTCCCTTAAAGCTATTTTACCTCAAACAATGAAAAAACGAGACAAAAACGTTGCTAATCAATTATTTTTTATAAATTAGGTGTTAAAATTCAAAAATTAGACTTCAATGCCTCTTTAAACACCGATTAGACAATGACAAATAATCTTTTCGATTTAAGTCACATGATTGCGAAATCCAATAATTAATCAGACACAAATGCACAAACAAAGATTTAAAATTGGGTCTTCAGTCTTTAGTTGAAAGCGGGGCAGATTATTTTTAATGATTTTAACAACATTAGCACTTAGCTCAAAATAAACACTGTTTTTGCAGCTATATTTTAGTACCGGTTCCTACATTCTGTTCTTTCAATGGTCTTTGGTTTGATTATATCGATTCCGCCGATTACGATTACAAATACGCACCTATGAAATCGATTTTCCATTGCGATTATTTCACCTTTAATCATCGCTATTACGATTACATCGCTTCGCCAAAATTTAAAAATAATTTTTGTAACAGCACTTACGAAGTCGGAATCTATCCTGCATTTTTGCTGCAATCTACCCTGCAATTCTGTTTTGCATTATCATTATTATTAAGCTGTTATTAAAATTGCAATCATGCATGTCTTGCACTTGCATTCTGTTCTGTAGTTCGTTAACGGTACTCCTCCCATAATAGAGCTTATACACTAATTATATCATCAATTACGCTTTTGCTTGGTAATGGAAGCCTAGCCTATATAGTAGTAGCCATCCATGGCTCGATTATTTGAAATTCGTAAATTACGATCCTTTGTTATTGATTTTTGATTACGATAATTTGAAAATTGCGTAATCGATTACAAATTAGTGATTGTAGACTACGATAATAATGGAGATCATTTCTGCTATAGGTTAGGCTAGCTAACTATCCATGTCCACTTTTCTTGCTAACGCTGCCATGCTATAGTCACTTTCATCTTACCACCAATGACAGATTATTCGTAGGTGCATCATGGGTCTATTGCAGTATCGCAGTTTAACTCATCTAAGATCTAACCCACTTTATACTTGCATGATTAAAATTATACTTGCAGCATTTCTTAATGCGCCTGCTCATTTGATCCCGCGCTCGCTTGTTTATCTCGCAGCTCCTTCGCTTTTTCTTCTATAAAACTCGCGCTAATTACGCAACAAGTGTAAACAGCGCAAATTGGTTTGTACCGGTACGATGAATGGGTGGTACAAGAAATTAACGATGAAAACCTTATGTTAACGCAACTTAACGTATGTTAATGAACCATTGTCGTTAAGTTAACGGGCATTTTAACGGTAGTTAATTTAGTCCGTTAACATGAAAAAACTTTTTAACGGATTAAGGAGTTAATGAAAAAGTTAGCTTCGTTATTAACGGATGAACGATTAACGGACTTGTGCCCACCTATGAGACTAGCTAATTTGATAAAACAAGTAAATCAAGGACAATTTTCCCAAAACATTGCCCTGGACTCGAGTTTTGTTTATTCCAAAGCTTGTTAGCGGGGATAGCTGAACTTAAATACTGAGAGGTAGCTCATGATCAAAATCCGAAAAATCCTGGTAACTTTGGTAACTTAAGGAACCAACAATTGAAAATTTTGTAATCTGTACTACATTGGACAAAAGGATCAGCTAAATTATCCACAAACAAAAAGAAAATCGAGAAAAATGAAGAAAGGATTGGTCCAAACGACTGGAGAATGAAATGAAGAAATGGAAAAAATGGAGAATGATTGAAGAAACGAAGAAAAAAAAAATTACAAAGCAAACCCTTAGCACATATCCCCGAGACAGTGGCACAAACAGTGATGGCTGAGGGAGCTTTAACCGCCCTCTTAGCCAAGTCACTTAGAAAGTTTAACCTAAAATTACAAGCGTTTAAACAGCATGTTTTGGACTTGACCTTTGAGTAAGGAAAAGCTTGAAAGTACTGAACAATTTAATTCTTCAACTCGTTTTCCAATTTTAGCCATTTATTTCTTTGAAATGGCTTTAAAAAAGAACTAAATTTAATCAGAATGGCGTTAAAATGGCTATTTTTTTCTGAAAAATCACAAAACTTACTCAGCCGCTGTAAGACGCGTAAGTTGGACCAGTTTGCTCAGCACGCTGCACAATTGATACATTTTTCAAACAAAGACAAAACCTTTTAGATTCAAGTCGCCTTCCCAACCCTTAACGAAATCTTAGTTGAGCGCCTGCGCCATTATGTCAATGTCCATAAACAGTTCATGGGACCAAAAGCCTCGATACTGCAGTTAGGACTGGGGAAGAATTTCAATTCCAATAAAAATCAAACTTTTTTCGCGCTAAAAATCGCTTACAGGCTATATTCGAGCATTAAATTTGTAGATGGTTTTTAATTTGTGCTCATTTTCATGCAACTACAAATTGCACATTTTATCAAATTAACTTCCTAACGAATTGAACACTGAACAAAAGCACTAGTCTTTTTTACTAATCTGGTAGAAAAATTTTTAGCCGCGTTAAAGTTTTTTCGATTTTTTGTAACATTTTGCAATAAATAAGACAGAGAAATATACTTACCGACTGTTGGTTTTGTACATTCTGATACAGTGCTCAAACTGCTTATAATAAAAAAGCATTTTTGATAGATCTGCCAACAAGTGCTGGGTATGTGCTCTGAAGCGCCATGCAGCTGCACCATTTGCGACGGTGTAGACCAGAAGTCACCAAACTACCGCACGCGGGCCGAAACGGCCCTCGAGTTTATTTTATCCGGCCCGCCACACGATACAGAAATAAAAGCTGAACTATAACTGTTATGAAAAAAAGTTACAATTTACATCGACGTTGCTGCTAAACCACACGCAATCTACTAATGAATTTGATTTTGTTTCTTGTCATGACATCACAAAGTTTGTCGTTAGAAACAATATTATTTCATCAGTGCGATATCTCCGTGTTTGGGCAGATAATAGCAGACTAGGAAGCTTAAGCATGATGATTGGGACAGCACCATTACTAATAATCAGGCCCGGCGCCAAAGGGGGGAATTTTTGGGTCGTGCACCCCCAAATCACTGCTTGAGCCCCTCCAAGCGAGGATTGTGTCCCGAAAGAAAGTAAAAGGCCCGGTGCCACTGGAGTGCATTTCGGGGCCTGTGCTCCTCCGAAATACTGCTTGTGCCCCCCAAGCGTGAGTAAAATCTCGATCCAAAACGAAAAACACGAATGAACGCCAAGTTAAGCCTAACATTTAGCACCGAGGACCTTTCTTTTTGGTCTTCACCCCTGAATTTGTAGGCAAGAACTGAGATCCGCACCATAAGAATCTGTTGTGCCCCGCTAAGCTATGAATGTGCTCCCCTCAAGCAAGAATTGTGTCCCGAAAGGAGGCAACAACCCGTATCCACGGAGCATAATTGGAGATGAAGATTTTTTTTCTCTCTTTTGGTCTTCACTTCCAAATTTGAGAAAACAATTTATCTGTGCCTCCCCAAATGTTTTTTTTGTCCCCCCCTTCCAGTCACGCTACTCTGGCGCCGGGCCTGCTAATAATGTCAAGTTGGCTCTTAATAAAAAGTTTTTTCAAATAAGGTGGATTTATCTAGGAAAAAAAGCAAGCATTTGTGACCCTCATCTCTAGCATCAAATAAGATCTAGTAAACGCTTTATGTTGCGTAAGGTCGTGGGATAACCATTTCACTACATCAACCCACACATCTTTTCATGTAAAAAAGATTGCGTAGCTCTGTTTGCGTAATCTCAATAATGTGGGTAGATGTAATACAAAAAAAAAATCAGGGATATCGAGCATGAATTTTTCCGTGGAGAGCTTGCGAGAAAACCAAAATCTTAAAAATTTGACCTACGACAGGATTTTGAAAAATGAGCCAAGGACAAACCTTAGCCAGCCCAAATAATTTACTCACGGAAGTATGTGACATCTGAAACCAGAGTTTTCTGTAGATAGATAGCTTTTTTGGGATCAGTTCTACTGTTGCTGCGTGATTTTTGTTATTAGAAACGAAAAAAAATAAACTCGTGATGCTTTTTGATTGAAAAAGTACAAGTAATTAATCAAGAGTGGAGATAGCCTATTTGAGCAAAATTGTTTTATGGCAATTTGATCAAAGTTTATGCTGTTTCTCTCAAGCGCTTTCTTCTTCTTTTGCTATAACTATTGAGATAAATTTTAACCGGAAGGATGTTTTACTACGAGGTAGCTAAGAAAGAATTACGCAAGTTAATTCTTTTATTATAAAACTTGTAACCAAACATTGCTTTGTATCGTACGGAGGGAGTGTAGTGGTAAGTTGTAATCCATACAGTGCGCGGTGGTTTAATAAAAAAAAAATATCGTCAAGTATTACACGTCAATTTTGCATATTTACTGTAACCTTACCAATATATATGACTTTGTGTTGTATTATGTATTGTAGCATTATCAATAAAGCAAATCAGCCTATCATCACGAATACAAATTTACAACGTAAAAGCACAAATTAAGCCTGCCTACAAAATACAATATGCCCTGTCTATTAAAAGCATTTTAAGCTTTCTTTTATATTTTCCATTAGAACTTTAAATTTGCTCAATAAAACCTTTTGAAAACGACTTTTGAATTTTGAATACAAAATCATGCTTTTGACTCTGCTGACTTTGGCTCTGCTAAATGTCAAGTCATATTTAAATTTTGCTCACCTCAAAATTAATCTATAAAACTAAATTGTTTAAAAAAGCACAAATGACGCATAGTATATTTATCGTCATGATGAGGGTGGTAGCAATCATCGAACAGAAGATTGTGCTTTCGCAAAATTGAAACCACCTACTATACTCGATCACGAGACTAAGCTGACTTATGCGTGGGAAAAAGTTGTTTTAATACTGGTAAAGTCGCAATTTCAACTGCAATAATTTAAAAGTATTATAACTGCTTAGTGCTGCAGATTCTAACAAAATCATCTTAGAAATACACCGCAAAGTAAGGCAAGTTTTATATAGCAAAAATCCAAAGTGTTTAGATACTTTAACTACTTTAAAATGCAGATCAGATGAAATAGGCTGAAATTAATTTGCATGTGGGCTCTACTGTCATTACATTCTTATATCAATTGTTTATTGGGATAATGATACTGCAGTACTAGTAGTGTTTTAATCATAGATGGGCAAGTTAATGCAAAACGTTAGCTTCGTTAACCACTAGTCCGTTAACAAACTTCACACCTCCGTTAACGTTAATCCGTTATTTTCAGCTTTAATTAACGGAAGTTAATAAAGTCCGTTAATTCGTTAATATTTTGCGTGTAATTTACATTTCTTTTTATTCACTCGCCTCTAGTACACGTATTGACGCTGTTGAGCAGATTGTAAGGAAATGTTTATTGCTATGATTATCTTTTTGTGTTTTGGCTGTTACATTTTACAGTCTAACCCAATTTCAAGATAAAAATAAGTTCAAATGCACTAACAAAGCTGCGATCGGAAAATCTTTGGAAATTGCGAACAGCGATAATTAATAGACCTATGAGGCTGCAGCTTATTATTTGTCACAAAAAAGTGCTCCTTTCTTCGCTTTCTTCCATAAAACTCGTGCTAATACGCAACAAGTGCTACCAGTGAAAACTGGTTTGTACCGGGACGATGAATGAATGGTGCAAGATATTAACGATAAAACCCTTAACGGAAGTTAAGAGAATTTAACGGAAGTTACTTTAGTCCGTTTACAGAACTTAACGGAAGTTAATTTAATCCGTTAGCATGAAAAAACTTTTTAACGGATTAACGAGTTCAAGAAAAAGTTAGCGTTATTATTAACTGATTAACGATTAACGGAATCGTGCCCACCTATGGTGTTTTTACACCACTGTTTCTTGCTTTTGTTCCAGTTACTCTCTCGATTTGCATCTGTCACTAACTTCCATTCCAGAAACTCATAAAATGAATGTAAGATACGTTTCAAAAAACTCGGGTAATCTACCAGGTAAGTTTATGTGGTTGTGCAACAGGTTAAGGATTCCATACCACACTTTTTTATTTTAAGGTTTACAAAGCATGAGTGCTACAAGCAACGACGAAAATCATTATGCCAACGCGATCATCATAACTGATGAAAGTGAGTTGATGTTTTGCGTAGTACTGTAGCAAGAGTATACTGCAAAATAAAAAATGTAAGTCTATAAATTTATTTTTGGTTATATCATAAAAATAAATTTTTTTGATATAAATTCCCGTCAAAAAACAAAAAATGGCTCAAAACTTTTTATTTAAAAGTGACCTTAAAATAATTCCATCTTCATTTAACGTTTTTCAAAAATTGGCCGTATTTTTGCAAAACTAAAAAACGCAACAATCGCAATAAGCTTAACATTACGCTTATTTGTAGAAATGGATTTATAATGATGCTGTAGTTATTGTGCATTTTCAAATTTATTCTAGCAACAAAAAAGGCATAATATTCACAATCGAAATTAGTTTTATGATCAAAGTAATGATAAACAGTTTTTCGCAGCTGGAGTTAATGAATGAAATGCATTACTTATACTGTTACGTCTGTGGCTTGGTTTGCTTTATATCAATTTTTGAGTTCCCGCCTAAACTACAGCAGTATAATCAGTGCCGTTGCCACACCGAGTAAAGTGGGGTAGGAGACACAAAAACAAAAATAGCGTTCGTATACCATAGCTTTTGCTTTTTAAAAATTATTCTTTCGATTTGTATCAGTCTCTTAATTCAATTTTCAAAGTTTGCGAAATTAGTGTCAGATATACGTTTTAAAATACATGAGTACTGTAATTAATTTGTGAAGGTTTGCGTGTTACTACAACGTCATAACAATAAAGTACTTTTTTGCTTGTTTTTAAGCTTTGAAAAGAACGACTGCAATCAGCGATGAGGAAAATATTTATGCGTATCCGATCAGCACAACTAGTGAAAGTGAGTTAGTGTTTTGTGTAGAACTTCTTGTTCAAATAAAAGACAAATAAAAAAACTTTCACGGCTCCTATTGCGTATTGTCTGGTAACTATTGTCGAACCTTCACATTGCATAAAATTAGTCATAAGCAAAAAATTTGAAATCAAAAACCACCCTAAGCGTTGAGGGAGAATGTAAGAGACGTCACGGGAATAAAGC
This sequence comes from Trididemnum nubilum, assembly GCA_963965965.1. Classification (NCBI taxonomy): domain Eukaryota; kingdom Metazoa; phylum Chordata; class Ascidiacea; order Aplousobranchia; family Didemnidae; genus Trididemnum; species Trididemnum nubilum. The sequence goes on from OZ014472.1 coordinate 12,826,007, forward strand.
CTAAGCATGATTTTCAACTAACCTCAATGCAATGACCACATCTAAAAGCCAAGTTTGTTAGGTGAGGTGATTGCCCAAAATCAAAGCATAGAAATGTTAGGCAAAGCCCACATCTCTAAGCTTTTTTTGTAAGTTGTTGGGAAAAATATCTATTTTGACGCAATTTGAAAGAAATTTTTTACGCTTTAAATTCTTTTGAATTCAAAGATGCAAGCCAGTTTTAGTCGGCCGTTAAATTCTTTCGCACTTTCTGGTTATTTCTAATGGCACGTTTAAAAGCTTGCTTGGCTTGTAAGGAAATCGCCAAGAAAAGTCAAATTAAGCTCAATATATAGTAGACATCAAATGATAGAAGGATCCACAACCAATCCAACAACTTAAACTGATGTAAACTACAAACATAACAATATTTTACGAGATATTGTAATAGTCATAGCAATAATGCTATAGCTAGTTTTTTTTTTCATCTGTGTCGCCCATAAAAATTATCAAGCTAAAATAAAATATGTACAAAGAATATTTTAAGGAAAATCGACCAACTCAATACCTATAAAAATTTATTGCACATTTTAATGATACTTACAATATTTCAACTGAAAGAGTAAATTTGTAGCTCATCGCCCAGTACTTTTGCAATATCTTTATTGCGAAAAAAAAAATGCTTTGAGCAATATTTCAAAGTTTAATCAAACTCATCACCTTAAAGAAAACACTAAAAATATTTTTAAATTGATCGAAATATAATGTACAATACAAATAAATTTTGTAAGTTTTGTCAAAGCCAGGAGTTCTTAACCTGGAGTCCAGGAACTTCTGAGGGGTCCAAATAGGTACTTTAAACATTACACATAGGTTTCTGGAAAACAAAAATTGGAGAAAATTAATATGAGCTTTGAATGTGCATTGAGCACCTGCGCAGTCACCATCAAGTTAGACTCTTGATTTTTTGTTTGCAAATTTTGCGTGTGTACGTATCTTTTTCCATGCTGAGGTAAAAGCTTTGTTTTGATTTAATTTTTAAATTTTGAAAAAAATCAGTGGATCATACATTTTGTGTCTATACAAAATTTTTATTAAAAAATACTGCTGCAGGCTAACTGCGGGCGTAGATTTGATATTTAAAATAGTGTGTCAAATTTCTGGTCAGGAAATGTAAGCTACAAAATCCGAAAATCATATTGCCATTTTCATGTCAAAAGTCTTGTTGTGTTGTTGCAATTATAGTGGATTGTCTTTAAGTTGTTATAATCGGAGCAAACGGTTACAGTCAAAATATTTGTTTTAACGCGGGTTTTGTTTCTGAACCGAAATGGTCAATGGCTTTGGCTGTTATTATTTATACTATATAGTGTACATACATGACTACTGCTCGAAAGTCGCCGCAATTTTAACAATTGCGCTGCCCTGTTTAGTGAAAATTGCGACAAAAACTCCTTAATCCTATTTTACACGGGTATTTGATCAACGCATTTTACATGAAGGAGGGCAAAAATGCCCCCTATCTTACTCCTGAACCACTAATCATGGTAACACCAAATTTAGCATTCAGGTTGTTTTCACCAAAATTTTTCAGGAAAATTGGCTTTGAGTTGATGACGCCACCATTGTAAACGTCACGGCCATATTCAAAAAAAATTACGTCATTTTTGCAAATGACGTCATAGGCAGTTCAAATTTTGTACATACGCTTTTCTTTTAATACTGAATGATAAAACACCTAAGCCAAGTTACTTACTGTATATCACAAAAACGGTTTTCGAAGTCATTTACGATAAATATTCGCCAAAAATGCTGATTTCGCAAAGTAACTTCAGAAAACCTCAAAAATCGGGAAATTTCTCGTTACCTTAGCAACTTTAAATTTTCAGGAGTTATTTGTGATGAATTTTGACTCAAAGTCAAGTTGATTAGAAATAAAAATCTTTCTTCTAAACGGATTTATCTCAAAAAACCTACAGGGGTCAAATATCTCTCTCTCCCCTCCGAGTATAATAGGGTTAAAAGTTAAAACAAAAGGATTGTTCCGTTATATTTCAACAAATGCCAAATACCCTAAGTTAGAAAATTTATATATAATGCTTATAGATCATCTACATAGGATGGCTCAAGGTATCTAAAATTTTTTTTTGAAATCGGACTGTCCACTAATGAGATATCGAAAATCACCACTAGGTGTCAGACGAGGGTATGTAAAAAAAAACAAAAATCAATTTTGAGGCGCTTACTTATGGCAGAAAGTTGGTTTTTGTGTCAAAACATATGTTTTTGAGGGTGGGTAATGAAAATTTGGGGTTTAATTAAGGCTAATTTTGCTCAAAAATTGTGTTTTGAATATTTTTTTTTTGTTTTTTTTGGGAGTAAATTGGGGTCAAAAATTGGGGATAAAGGATTGAATAAAATTTTGAAACAAAAATACTATTGGGTAGTATAAAGGTTGTTCTTTCTTTTTGATAAAGAAATTAGGATGACAATTGATTAGCAGTGTATGTAAACAGAACAATTTGCTTTGCTGTTATATTTAGCTACCAAGATAGGTAATGTTACAAAAACAGCTCATTAAAAATATCTTCATTTAAGTCAAATGAAAGTATGGATATGTAAAGAAACAAATTTTGAGTATTTTAGTTTTACCACACAATGCAGCTGAGCAAATAACGATACAGCTGCATGTAACATGTAGACTACATAACAAACATTAGCAGACGTTTTGGCCACAAATTATACATAGCATTATGTTGGTCTTAATGACTACTATAATAAAATAATGCTACAGTAGTTTATCACAAGATTAGTGTCATAATTGTTGCAATGGTGTAGTTGGTGTTTAGTGCATTTTTACTATAAAATACAATTTTAATCATATCAAAAGCTTTGTACAGGGTGTTTCAAAAGTAACATACCAAGATACTGGTATTATTTCAATACAATACCGGTATGTTTTTTTGAAACACTGTGCATATAAGAACAGAGACGATTGCCAGAATAGAACTAAGCATAACAATTTATTAGACGCGTTTCGCTTTAACTTAAAGCATCATCAGTAGAAGGAATTTATATACAATAGCCATCCGTTGATACAGGTGGCCACAGCATGGCTAAAATTTGTCATATAATTGAATATAAAAGCAACAGGTCATAGGTTTAAACACACAAGAAAACACAGCCGAATAGCGACGTCAGTTTTAAATAACAATTAAAATAATTAAGCATTGAAAAGTATATAAATTCGTGCTTCTTACTTTGTAAATTCACTCTATTGATGATGCTTTAAGTTAAAGCGAAACACGTTTAATTAATTGTTACGCTTAGTTCTATTCTGGAAATTGGTTTTGTTCTTAGATTAAGCAGAAACTCCGACCGTTATGCTCCAAAACTCTGTATATACTTTTTAACTACTTAAGCTCAAAAATATCATGGCAAATATGTTGATGCAAATGATAAAATATTATACATGTGGGTTCATCTCCAAATCATTGCTACGGTATGCCATTTGAAAGAATAAGAAACTAGCATTGCAAACTTATTTATAGTGCAACTGCAATTTTACTTGGAATAAAGTTAAATGACCGGTCAGTTGGTCAAGCTTTAACGCGTTCGTTTCGAAAGAGTGAGGTCAAATTTCGGGCCAGTCACATCAGACAGAGTTACCAACGGTTCGCCATTGCTGCAATATTTCTTCGACAGAAGCAGTCTTGCTTTGGCGCAATGACGCAGAGATGAGCCCCGCAAACTCATTACATGCTTCAGCGTAATACAACGAGTATAAAGAAAATTTTGATTTTGATTTGATAAAGTTAAATGCATAGGTGGGCACGATTCCGTTAATCGTAATCCATTAATAACAAAGCTAACTTTTTCTTGAACTCGTTAATCCGTTAAAAAGTTTTTTCATGTTAACGGATTAACTTCCGTTAAGTTCTGTTAACGGACTAAAGTAACTTCCGTTAAATTCTCTTCACTTCCGTTAAGGGTTTTATCGTTAATATCTTGCACCATTCATTCATCGTACCGGTACAAACCAGTTTGCTCTGGTAACATTTGTTGCGTATTCGCACGAGTTTTATGGAAGAAAGCGAAGAAAGGAGCACTTTTTTGTGGCAAATAATAAGCTGCATAAGCTCATAGGTCTATTAATTATCGCTGTTCGCAATTTCCAAAAATTTTCCGATCGCAGCTTTGTTAGTGCATTTGAACTTGTTTTTATCTTGTAACTAGATTAGACTGTAAAATGTAACTTCCAAAACACAATAAGACCACCACAGCAATAAATATTTCCCTACAATCTGCTCAACAGCGTCAATACGTGTTCTAGAGGCAAGTGAATAAAAAGAAATGTAAATTACACAAAAAATGTTAACGAATTAACGGACTCTATTAACTTCCGTTAATTAAAGCTGAAAATAACGGATTAACGTTAACGGAGGTGTGAAGTTTGTTAACGGACTAGTGGTTAACGAAGCTAATGTTTTGCATTAACTTGCCCACCTATGGTTAAATGGTAATCGAAATCACATACACACAAAAAAATCAAGGTCCTGGGAGAAAACAGCACAACTAAGCACACTCAAAATTACTTCATACATGAATATTGACCTAAGTGAGTAAGCAATTCAGGTATTTTTTGATATGGTATTTTTTGATAATTTCTTTGTTGTAGCCTACATCTTTTTCGTAATGAGCACAATTTAAAAAGTTTATCCTTATAACAGTGAGATGCAAACTTTAATTGACCTTGTTTATTATGTTGTGACCTCGTTTATTAAATCAATACTATTAACAGTCTAAGTTTATTAATTTTTTCGGTTATTTGATAAATATCGCGTAAATTTTTAATGAATGGCTAAAATCGAACATTTTGCTCTAAAAACAACTAAAAAAAATTAAATATGTTGCATGCAAGCTCTAAACTAATGCATGCAAAATTGGTGAGAATAATCAAAATAACTTTGATTAATTTTAGTTAGTAATTTATACGACCTAATTTGCGCAAACAATGACTAATTGATTTCATTTGGTAAAATATAGCCTAATTAAATAAAAATCATTCACGGCAACTAAACTCATAATGAAGCACTGAAGAGAATGATCTCTGATTGTAGCTCAATAAGGTAAATTTCTTGATTCTGATACATACGCTAGCCATATTTTTGTTGTATAATTATGAAACAACTGCAATTGCTTTGAAACAATCAATATTTGTATTCATGCAGAGCAAGCAATAAATTCAAAATTTGAAAAAACATAATAGGAATTTTCCGAAGCTTGTTCCAAAAATTAAAACATTGGTGATTATGACTACAATTGTCATGAAAAAACAAAAAAGCAATGAAAAATGTTGATTGTCAAGACTTTAAGGCATGTTTTTTTTTGTGCCATCCTTCATTTCCATTTTTGGGCCTCAACTTATCCCCAAAATTTCAAAAAACTTCAAATAACAGACTTTCCTGAGAAATTAGCTTGAAAATAACCTAAAATTATGATTTCTTGCCCCGCAAAAACATGTATTTAGACACAAAAATCAAGTCGATACTTTTAGAAAAACTCATAAAATCTAAATTAAAAAAATTTAAAATTCGCGTCTGCCATCTAGTGGTGACTAGCAATATCTCAGCAACCACTGGGCCGATTTGAAATTTTTTTTTGCAGGTTGACCAGTACGCCAGCCTCTATCTACAAAATGGTTGATTGACTGTTTTCCAGAGGGTGGGTATAAAAATGCTTAAGTTTTTTTTGAAATATAATAGAATAGCAAAAAAACTAAGCAGAGTTGTAAAACTTTAATTGACATTTACAGATACTTTTTCTGGGCATATTTTAACCTTTGAAAGCCGCTAACGACAAACTCGTTCAAGTTAGTGAAACATGACTCATTGGTTGTCCTTTTTTTGAAATTTTAAAAAGTTTGGGCTCTGAACTTTTCAAATCGTTTCATGTCATGAAAAAATGATATGCATGAAATTTTAAACTTCTAAAATGAAGCTTGGAGGTGGCGCAAAGTCTTTTAAGTTTGGATGCGTATTTTTTATTCCTATGCAGGAATACCACCACTGCGAACAGCAGAGTTTTATTATTTTATTTTGACATTAACACGCATAACAATAGCGTTTATTAACATCTTCTGAAAGTTAACTTAGGAACTACAGTGACATATCGGTTACGACATACATTAGTTATACGCAGTTTTTAATGTTTGCATCATCAACCAGTTTTTCAAAAAAAGCAGCTTCTTTACCTAAAATGGCTAATCTTCTGTGGTATCTTACAAAGGACTTAAACTTGCTTGGCCCGTTTGATCGTAACTTTGGTTTAATTACAAAATGTGCCACGGTGAAAGTTTCAGAGAATGTCGAAAAAAATAAACCATTGTCACAAACTCAAGTGGATATGACCCTCACAAAAACAAAACACTTGTTGAGTGTGTCACTAAAAGCAGTAGAAGGTCGAAATGTCTGACCAACTAAATAGAAATTCTCCGCAGAACTGCAAGCAACGTCTTGGGTTAATGCCTCTCTTACACCCCTATCCCATTGCTTCTTGTTGAAACCCAATTTCCCCTGTTGAAAATTACTTTAAAACATCAACCACTTTCATGATTTGAACGTACACTGCGCCTCCTCCCAGAATCACTCAACCTCAACGCCACTGGCTCAAAATCAGTGATCCGCCGATTAAAGAACAAACCCTCCTGGTGATCATATTGCTTATCCACAAAAGAAACCCTTCTATCCTTGCGCAAACCATTAATCATATGTTCACCAATCCCCTTTGGACTCCAAGTTTACAGTATCATTTTCTATATTTAACTGCAGTCGCCCTAGCTCATCCCAGCACCATGGATACGCTAAAAATCGATTATTCTCCCTTCCTCCTTAAGACGCGTACGTATGGGCCGATAGATCTTTCTCTTCCTTCAATAGACGGGTGGCACTGGAGTGTATACAATACTATCCAAATGCAATACCCTCGACTCTTTTTCTCTGGTGGACCAATTGTCTCTAGATTCACTGCTGAAACCCATGCCTTGTAGTACCAATTTGTCAGGTGTAACAATCACAACACAAAGTGCCACTTTTTAGTAAGTTCTTTTACGTACTCCCAATCAGCTCTTTCCCTACCTTCAAAATATCCCTTAAGCCGCATTTACACGGGCGACTTTTTTGCGTACGATTTTTTGATAAAAATAGATCTGGCAAAGTTGTATTTACTCAACAGCGGTTTTGATCATGATAATTGGGAGCTTGCTGATGGAAATAACTGTCTTAAGTTGTCTTTATACCAATATTGTTATAATTGAAAACTTTAGAAGAGAATCGGTGCTGCGATAAAAAATTGCAGTGAGATCATCTCCGATTTTGCTTTAAAAAGGTTTAGATTATCACTATCAGAATGGAAACAACTTGAGGCATTCATTTTCAGCAGAAAGGTAACTTTTGTCACAATGAGAACCATTATTGAATATATGCAACTTTACCACATCCATTTTTATCAAAAAATCGCTCGTAAAAACGTCGCCCGTGCAAATGCAGCTTTACATCTTTGGCCAAGACATCTCTAAAGTGTCTGGTATCATGTCACCTCACTTTCTAAAAGCGCCATTTCAAACTTCCCAGAGGGTCCCCGGTCATGCTGGTATCCCTGAAAATAAGCATGCTAATTGCTGATTCTTCTTCCCTGCCTACTGGGATGGTCCCTTATCCCTCTCCCAAGTTGCATCAAATCCAATATACCTAGTATTACAAATGGAGACGTCACTTTTCCACATTCCCCCGTTCATTTCAACTGTCCCGTTCCTCCAGTTTATCCAGAGGAATTGGTTCTCAAGCCCCATTTGCTTTGAGCTTTTCGCCTTCGCTTCAATGGTCAAATCCTTACTATTGTTGTAAGTCGGTTGTAACAAAAAATTTTCCTGAAGCGTCTTTGGACACCTTCTACAGAACCTTAATCATTTCTTTCTTGACTACTTACCCCTGAGCCTCTATGCAAACCTATCTTTGGCTCTGTAGTATGGTATCCATTATTTGGGGTCAAATTTTAAAATACACATTTTTGTGAGTCTGACCCTCTAAAAAGTTTCCATTACACCAAAAACTGCATCATACAAAGTTTTGTTACAAAGTTTTGATGTTTAGTGATGGCACAGTGATCTCAAAATTGGCTTAACAAACACCAATATATGCTAGTGGGAAGTTTTCTAATCAATACAATAGTCGTGTTTACAGAAAGTTATTGCTGCAGAAGAGTAAATTTCTTCATATTCCGAACAAAGGCCTGGTTGTTTTCAACATTCTGTAAAGTATACTGCATTGTTTTTATCTTTAAAGCGGCTTGATTGACGGGTGGCGTTACCAACTCCTTCCGAGGGATGAAGAAGCAACGAAACTTTGCAGAGACCCAACAGTTGAGCCACACGCCAGGGTGCAGACTGCAGAGCCAAAGATAGATTTGAATAGAGGCTCAGAAGCAAGGCAGTCAAGAAAAAGATGATTAAGGTCCTGTAGAAGATGTCCAAAGTCGCAGCAGGAAGAGTTTTCCTTAAGACTGACTTACGACAATAGTAACAGGCTTTGACTTTGGAAGCGAAGGAGGAAAGCTCAAAGCATATAGGGCGTGACAAGACCAATTCCAACGGAGATACTGTAGGAATGGGACAGTTGAGATGGGAGGGGTAATGTGGAAATGTGACGTCTCCATTTGTGACACTGGGTGTAACGAGTTTTGGCAATAGCTAGGGAGAGGAACCAGGGACCATCGCAGTAGCCAGGGAGGATTCAGCTTTGGGAAAAAAAATTAGCACGCTTATTTCTAGAGATACCAGCATAACGGAGACCAGGCACGGAGCCAGAACGGAATTTTTTTGGGGCAAGGAAAAATTTGAGGGGGCAAAAATATTTCTTGGAGGGCAAAGTAACGTATTTAGGCACGAAATACATGAAGTTTTGTTAAAAATGACCTTCAACTACAATTATTTACGGGGGCAAGGTAAAATTTGGGGGGGAGTTGCCCTCCTACTCCCCCTGGGTACTCCCTACCGGGGACCTTCTGGGAAGTTTGAAATGGCACTGTTGAAAAGTGAGGAGACATGAAACCAGACACTTTAGAGGGGTTTTGGCCAGAGATATAAAGGGTCCTTTGAAGGTAGGGAAAGAGCTGATTGGGAGTACGTAAAAGAACTTACTAAAAAGTGGCAAGTCGTCTTGTGGTTGTTTTACCAAACAATCCCGCACTCCAGGGCATGGGTTTCAGCTGTAAAACTGAAGGCAATTAGTCCACCAGAGAAAAAGAGTCGAGGGTATTGCATTTGGATAGTATGATATACACTCCTGCGCCACCCGTCTATTGAAGGAAGAGAAAGATCTATCGGCCCATACGTACGCGTCTTAAGGAGGAAGGGAGAATAATCGATTTTTAGCGTATCCATGGTGCTGGGATGAGCTAGGGCGACTGCAGTTAAATATAGAAAATGATACTGTAAACTTGGAGTCCAAAGGGGATTGGTGAACATATGATTAATGGTTTGCGCAAGGATAGAAGGGTTTCTTTTGTGGATAAGCAATATGATCACCAGGAGGGTTTGTTCTTTAATCGGCGGATCACTGATTTTGAGCCAGTGGCGTTGAGGTTGAGTGATTCTGGGAGGAGGCGCAGTGTACGTTCAAAGCATGAAAGTGCTTGGTATGTAAAGTTCAAAAAATTGGTATTTAAAAAAATCAAAGTAATTTTCAACAGGGGAAATTGGGTTTCAACAAGAAGCAATGGGATAGGGGTGTAAGAGAGGCATTAACCCAAGACGTTGCTTGCAGCTCTGCGGAGAATTTCTAATTGGTTGGCCAGACATATCAACCTTCTTTTGTTTTTGTTGTCACACTCAACAAGTGTTTTATTTTTGTATTGGCCATATCCACTTGAGTTTGTGACTGTGGTTGTTCTTCTACGATATTCTCTGAAACTTTCACCGTGGCACATTTTGTAGTCAAACCTACGTAACGATTAAACAGGCCAAGCAAATTTAAATCCTTTGTAAGATACCACAGAAGATTAGCTAATAGCCATCTCAAGTAAAGAAGCTGCTTTTTTTGAAAAACTGGTTGATGATACATGCACTGAAAACCGCACATAATTACTGTATGTCTCAACCAATATGTCACTGCAGTTCCTGAAACAACTGTCAGAAAATTTTAATAAACGCTATTGTAATGCGTGTTAAGATCACAATAAAATAATAAAACTCTGCTGTTCATAGTGGTAGTATTCCTGCATAGAAATTAAAAGTACCTATCCAAACTTGAAAGGCTTTGTTCCACCTCCAAGCTTCATTTTAAAAGTTTAAAACTTCATACATATCATTTTTTCATGAAATGGAACCACAGAGGTGAAACTTTCGAATGTCAAAATAAGGGAAACCCTACTCTGTAGTTTGCAGTTTGCACCCTGGCGCGTGGCTCAACTGTTGGGTCTCTGCGAAGTTTTTTTGCTTCTCCATCTCTCGGAAGGAGTTGGGTAGCACCACCACTCAATCAAGCTGCTTTAAAAATGAAAAACAATGCAGTATGCTTTACAAAGTGATTAAAATAACCAGGCAGATGTTCCGAATATGAAGAAATCTGCTTGTATGCAGCAACAAATTTTCTTTAAACATAAGTATTATACTGATTAGTATACTGCCTATATGCAAGTAATGGTGTTTGTTAAGCCAACTTTGAGATCACTGCACCACCTCTAAAAATTAAAATTTTGCTGCAGAACTTTGTATGAGGCAGTTTTCGGTACAATGAAAACTTTTGATAGGGTCAGACACACAAAAATGTGTATCTTAATATTAGATCCCAAGTAAGGAACTCCGTAATGACTAAATTCGAAAGCAATGTATTATAAATCTGACTGTCAACAACCATAAACACGCTCAGCGAAATTGAAAAGCTATTTTTATATAACTTTTTTTTGTTCAGTAAAATTGGATACTTTCGCGAAGTTTCCGGATATCGCTTGCGATGTCATATTCTAGTTTTAAAATTATTTCAAGTGCTTAAAACCAACTTATTTCTTAACCCTACGTTAGTACCCTGGGGTGTAGGAACGTCATTAGTACCACGGGGTGTTTCAGCACCCCATTATTAAAACTGTTGTCAATAACAAGCAATATACACATTGGGCTTCAATGCTTGTTTATTAAATAGATTTAAACAGTAATACAACATCAAAGCTGTTTATTGAATAAATCTAAACTGTAAAGCGATTAATGTGCGATAAGTCACAACCAAAACGAGTACCCGGTAGTCTTTTTCCAACCTTATCGCCATCAGTGTTATTTGTTACTCTGATTCTTTATTGTTAGATGCGGATTCATGGCATGTTATGCATTGCACAAACAACTTGCTGTGGTCTTTGCAAACATGCTTACCACAAGTGGTACAAACTGTTTTGACTTTGCGGTCACGTGACCTCTCGCACAATTCACATCTCTTTGCACGATTTGATGTCGATGCCTGTGAATATGTTGAAGATTCTTCTGACTCTGGCAGCATTCTTCTAATTCCACTTTTGAGGTCTCTTGACAGGTGGATATTCTGCAATCTTCTTTTCAGAGCCTCTTGAACAAGCTGCATACTTACATTCTTGATGAATAGACGGCGTTTTAGCTTGTTTTCAGGGTTATGACAGTAGAGTATGTATGCATTTATAGTGGAAACGTTCAACAGCGTGTAAAAAACAGTCAAAGGCCAACGTCGACTATTTCTTGAAGTGTCGTACTCCCCTGCCATTTGATCAACCATATCCACTCCGCCCTTGGTCGAATTATAAAAAGTAATAATTTCAGGCTTTTTCATGTCACCAGACTCTGGGTCAATTTTATCATCATGATGCATGCTACTGAAGAGGGCAACATTTTTCTTTTGCTTGGTCTGAGGCACATAGGATACTAGTGTCACATTATCTCCAAATCCAAACATACTGTCACACGCAGCCCTGTTCTTGACCGATAAAAATTCTAGGTCCTGGTCTTTCTCGAATAATATTTTGAGGACGGGTACGAACTGCTGAATTAGGCATTTCTTTCTGCCACCATGATTTCTTGTCTTTTCCCTACCATCCATCAAACTTTGGATGTTTTTGGCAGGGCTGTTTTTCCGGTTTGTCATGTTCCGAGTCATAGCACTCAGAATCAGAAATAACTTCATCTTCTATAACGAAATCTGATTCATCTTCACTGTCATCTTCAGCATCACTCAAAACGTCACATTCTTGCAACATTCTTTGCAACCTTTCTACATTTTTACTGTAACTATCCATAATTTACCTTAAAAAAATAAGAAGAACAAGTCACAGTACTGTAAGAATGTATTCAAAAGGGTATTTAAAAAAACAAAGTTGCAAGTGGTGCAAACTCAAAACGGCATATAAATTTAATACCCTGGGGTGTTTCAGCACCCCAGGGTACTAACGTAGGGTTAATAAAGGCCTGTTATTTCACAACTGAATGAGCTTGGTGCAAAACGCAAAAATAAAATAGCATTTCTAAATAAATAAATCTTCAAGAATAAATTGTGGTCCGTTTCTTTTAACGAACCAAAGGGGTACATAGCTTTCGAAAAAATGTTTTAGTGGTCCACAAACCACAAAAGGCTAAGAGCCACTGGTCTAAGCCAGTTTAGGAAGTTTTGAGTCAAAAACTCAATTAAATGACGTAATAAAGAGTTTTGACGACGTCATCCTCTTTTTCTTGTTTCTAGTAATCAATAGACAACGTACTTATTATGCGAAGCTAAATTCAAATCATCAAGACGCTATCGAAAAAGATCAGTAAGTTTTGCATCTACAGTAAATTCAAAAAAATTAGGAATGAAAATACGTATAAAGCATAGCTTTTTGTCTTCAACAAATTAATATAGATTTAGAAAACTTCTTGAATGCTGTATGACCAAAAAGAAGCATAACTTAATGTAAAGCAATATATTAAAATTCGAAATTTTGAACTTTTATGATATTAGCGTAATAGTCTTTAATTACTGCTTTGATTAATACTGTTAACCAAAGTCACCGATGTTTATAGTTGTTTTATTTTATTCCATTCAAATCAATTAACAAAGTCTCATGAACACACATCAATGCACTTAAATAGAACAGGAAGCTGCGAAAGACCTCTCGGTCATCGATTCAAGATGCCACCAAAAATTAATCATGCCAAGCTGCTGAGCGTGTCAGTTTTTCATGTTCATTTTGAATATACTGCGTACAGATCAAACTTGAGTTTTTATCAATTTTGATTAATTGATGGTATTCCTATTTTGATTTTTTTTGTAGAACTGTGAATCGTTTATAATTTAACAATAAATATTTTTGTATTTTAATCCAAATTGATCAAATGGTAATTTTTTTAATTTATATGATACCGAGTTCCATATTTTGGCTCCATGATACTTAAAAGTTTTTTTGTAATTTTTGTTTTCTGTACCTTGGTAAATGCCAAACGCAACGAAACGCAACGCAAAAAAATGAAAAGCAAAGATGTTTGCTAAGATACTCTGCTAATATAAAATGTACCAAGTTGCGCAGAACAAAACAAAGCAACAAAAGTTTACTGAAACAACAAAAACAAAACATAATTTTTTGGCATAAACAAAAATTATTTTAGATTGATGGTCCATTTTCTGGCAATTTTCAGAAGTAAAACATATTACGCAAAATAATTTGAAAATTAATGCAAGCATTGCGGTGTTGTACCTTTTCAGAACCTCCAAAATCGAAGACTATAAAGTTTTTTATCATCTCAGTCACACTCACAATCCAGGTTTGTGTTGGCATCACAATTGGACTCTACTTTAAGGTAAATTTTCTGTAGAACTTTTATTTCTACATCACGAAAATGGAAAAAAACGTTGATCAATACGAACGTGATTAATCAAGCATCCATAATTTTGCAATTTATTTTGGTCCCGAATAATTCTGCCAAATTTTTGACAGATTCAGAGCCAAAGCTCAAGCATTGTTGTGAAAATTTAAACTCACAACAAAAAATGGAAAATACAAATCATGTTTAAAAGGTATTAGGCCCAAAATTTTACGTTATCTGATGGCGTTAAGCGGAGATTTTTTTTTAGAATCCTGATTAAAAAGTATTAGTCCATAAGTTAATGCCAGTTTTCTAAAATTAAGTATTTGTGCAAAAATCTTAATATTGAAGTTGACAAGCTGGTTGCCTACTATACGATCTCATTTGAAAAGTAGGCTATTGGGCATCGCGAAAGAACATTATTTAGACTTTCAAAAGACCTCTGAAGAAGCAGATGATGTAAAAGTTTTTTTGAAGATTTTTTTTGTGTAGTAGACAAGCGTTTTGTTGAGTTTAGGCATCTGCAATTTCAAAAAATAGATTCGGGACTTTTTGCCGCTCTGTGATCATCAAGGAGAAACTTTGCATCATGTGATCAATTGTTGGTGAATGAGTTTTGTTGCAAAAATAGCTAGGGTGATAGACTAAAACAGGCCTATAGGCTGATCCGAATTCGGAAAACTTCGTTATAAATATTTGTTATGATTTATATTAACATGCATTTTTTTTCTTTTACGCTTCGAGTAGAGTGAAGTTCAACAATCTCACGTGCTTGTCACGCGCATAGCGCGAGCATCGGAATGGGAGTGTGATCGTTCAAATCAGAGCGGTCAGTCAACCGAGCAGCTATCCAATGAGACGATCTCAGACTTACATATCGTTCTAGAAAATAGAAGACATATAATGTCACGATCAAGAACAGCCTCTGGTTGTCGGAAAACAATAAAGACCACGGATGGAATTAGAACACACATTCCCGCAACAACCAGAGATTACTCTGGTTTGTTGCAGGCATGGGTTCAAATCCCATCCGTAGTCATTTTTTCTGACAAGCAAAGGCTGATCCAGATTGTGACTTTCTACTGTTTAGATTTTTTTAGTTAATAAAAAAACTGAACTGGTAATGCACTGGTGATACTGTATTTAAAAAAATTATCATTGAAATAGTTTTGTATATTTTAGACTCAAAAAAACTTGCAACAAACTTTTGACGGCCTAGAAGCTGAAAGCAACAGATTACTGGATCAAGCTCGAGTGCAACCCTCTTTAAACAAAAAAACTTTGCAATATCAAGCAGCACTTATTGAAAACCTAACCTCCGTAGTGCAGGAACAACAAAAGTACATACAGCAAGTGGAGCAACATATCACTGATCAAAATCCAATGTTCAGACAGCAGCAAAGCCAACAACAAGTAGCGTTGAATCGATTGCAAGAAAGTAACTATATAATTTAACTTATCTTAATGGACTTTTATTCTAATCTCACTTTTTCGTGATTAACTCGGTTGTTGAAAGAAACATTTTACTTAAACATGTGTAGGGGATCCAGTCTATAATGTAGGGAAAAAAGCTAAATAAGGTAATAGTCAAAAAAGCAAACCTTTTGATAAATTTCAGCTTTCTATGATTGATTGTGTCTGAGACATTTCATTTTAACCATATATATGCGAAGGTTATCTGACCAAAGCCTTTTACACTGAAGGGGAGGGCAAAAATGCCTCTATCTAACTACTTAATCAACTTCATCTGAATACTAAATTTGGCATGCGAGTTGTGGTGTTCTCCAAAATTTTTTATAAAAAATGGTTTTGAGTCATAATGCCATCATAATGAATTAATGATATCAAAGTCAAATTTTGGAAAAATGACGTGATTTTTCAATGACGTCATAGGCGGTTCATATTTTGTACCTCGATTTGTTTTTTTTATTCTCAATCGTAAAAAATTAAAGTAGCTACGCCACAAAAATCTTTTATGACGTCAGTTAAGTTAAATATTGTACCAAAAACGCTCGGATTTCGGAAAAAGACTTCAAAAAACTTCTAAATTGGAGACCTTCCGTTTGGCTTAGTGACTTAACACTTGCAGGAGTGATTTTTAAATAAACTTAACTCAAAGTCAAATCGATTTGATAAAAAATCGGTTTTTGACGTGATTTATCACGAAAAATCTTGCCCCCTTCCAGTGTAAAAATTGGGTTAAAGAGATCTCTCCTGCAGTCACGAATAAGGTAAACTTTTACAAGAACTTCCTAATTAGTACGTGATTGCAAGCTGACAAGTTTGACGTCCTTCGTGGTCTACTCCTGGGAAATCATAACGACTTCCACTCCACAAGTGAAAAATCGTTTATTCCTTACAAAGTCTCTGCCGCTGTGCAAGCCCGTAAGGTTTGTCCAGTTCGGCCAAGAGTCTTGTCCAGCTGGGGAATAACTTTGTTAGAGAAGCTGAGGGCTGCCGATGAGAGCTAAAAGCTCGAAACAGCGCTGTCCAGCTCTGTGCATCTTATGATTGCAAGCTATAAGTAATGGGTAAATGTTTCAGCAAATACAAATCAGGGTACAACTGTACATGTACAGTACTTCCTCGATTATCCGGTCTAGTCGGGACAGCATTTCTTCAAAACCTGAACGGATAAGTAAAAAAACCGCATAATTGAATTTCTTTATTTAAACCAAAACAACGCAGCAAGAAGCAGATTCGAATGCACCAAAACTTAAACGAGGTTCAACATCAAATAATGTACCGCATTGAGGGATCTCAGTACTTTTTTATTGAAAGCAATGTAAATTTGCATGATCGTTAAAATTACAGTAGGGCTATATCTATTGCCCCACATTAACTGGAAAAGTGTTAGTTATATCATAAATTATTATCTGACCCAATGGACGGATAATCGAATGCCGGATAAACGAGGTACGGATAATCGAGGAAGTACTGTAGTATATGTAAGCATTGCATATATTTGCATAATTTTAAAGGCGTTCAACTTCATTTTCTCTCTCCATTTGCTAAACTGAAGTTTTTGTATTATGAGCGATTTTGAATTAAAAAGCTTGGTGCAGGCTTTCCTGATACTGGATGGTTTACTCCATGGAATGGCTACCAGTATAGATTAACATCTACCAAAAAGTCTTGGCAAGAAACCATAGAGGAATGCCACTCTTATGGAGGAGATTTAGCTTATGAAGGACTAAAAAATGATTTAGTGCTTTTTCGGTAAGGAAATGTTTTTGAAGTGTTGATAAAACTTGACTCTATATACAAGCGAGAATTTATAGGCTCTCGTTCAAAATTGCTGCAGCTGGTCTAAATCTTTTAACTGACTGAAATCTAACTTTTTACATTAGACTTTCAATGTTTTCTTAAAGTTTACAAGCCTTTCAATTTAGCCATTTTCTTGAAAAGAAGTCAAAAAATACTGATGAGGTTGTTCATTTATTTTGGCTTCTTTGCAATGGTGTTTACGACAAAAAAAATTAACACTGTTATTTGTCGTAAAAGCTACTACGATTGTTATAAAAACTTTTAAAAGATGATAATATTCATGATACAAGCTTTGGTGATACATTATTTAACTTTCATTAATTTCGCTTAAAACCATCATTATCAATTTTTACTAAAAATACATCATCATTAAAACGTTCCTAATCACTACTGGTTCATTAGCTCGAAGTACGCTTATAAGGCGCAGATAAGCACGTGGTAGATCGCCTTCTAGCAACCCCAAAAGGACTAAAAGTACCCATGCAAAAACAAAGAGTTATTAACTGTGCTGGTGACCTAACAAGGCTTAAAAACCGATTTTGCATTAAACGTTTCAGTTTTATCGCACCTAAAACGCTAAAACACAAGGTAGGTACGTATATCAAGCCCTAATTACAGGAAGCCTGACGTTTTGTCAATTTTAAGGCCAAACCCCGCCAGAACCCAAACCGACAAGCCCAGCCTGAAGAACAATCAATTCAAGGTTCTTACAAAAATTTTAAGCAAAATTTAAATTCCAGGTTAAACAAAAAGTAATCTACTAAAGTGGTGAAAAAATTTCTTTCCTCAAGTAATAGCAATTACTATATATATTTTGGGTAACATAAACCTTTTTTTTTTCATTTTCAGCTTCATTGTTTATTCATTTCCTTACTATCCATCATATTGGATTGGGTTACAAGATTTACAATCTGAAGGAAACTGGGTTTGGAATGATGGAGTTCCTGTAAACAGTAACTTTCCTTGGGGGCCTGGTGAGCCAAATAACTCCAACAACGGCGAACATTGTGGCGAAATTTTTATAGCTGATGATGGAATTATTGGAAATGATGCGGTCTGTTCCCGCGCATCTGTTGAAATTTGTCAAAAATCAATTTTCTGAACTTAACCAAACTAAAAATGACTATCTGCGATTATACTAAACAATAATCATACACTTCGAATTTTACGAAGCGTATAATGTGCTTCAAGAACCGACGATAAGACACACCCGTTGTTATACTAACAATACGTTTTGATAAATAATGGTTTTCTCAATTCTAACTTCCGCAATCAAATTCACAAAACACAATACAAATTGCTCATTTTTTGCGATTTTAGAGGGTAAAGGAGCAAGTAATTTTCTAAGGAAGACCGGCATTTGACAATATTACGATTGAAATGAAACAGAATTTGGTTAAGAGTAAAAAATTGCGCTATATTGACCGAAAAAAAAAAATTAAATGCGCAGCGCAATTAATCTTGCAACAAATTTTAAAAACATTGGTATGCAACTTTTGCAATGTCTCAAAATAGAAAATTAAAGCGCAATGCAACTTTCGCAATTGCAGAGGTTGCAGAAGTTGCACTTTGCGCAGCTCTAGTAATTTAAAAGAAAGGGACAACAAAGTTGTAAGATTAGGAAGTCCATCCAAGTTGAGTGGGGTGCAGTAATCACGAACTAAAACAAATATTGAAAATAGAACACTATTTAATAGGTACATTACGAAAACAATCAAACAAACATCAAAATTCACATAAGACATTACTAAACCAGACAAAAAATTACCGGTTGCATGCCTAAGATAGCTGTTTCGCCTAGTTTCAAGGCTCATCAGTTTGGCTTGGCAGGGCCAAAATGACAAATATTACCATGATAAAACTTCCGAAAAAAAAATCACCAAGAAAATGATTAAATATTTGCAGATAAAATTCTGTCCCATAGCAGTCGTTACCCAACAAATTATGCTAAATTAACTAAAAATTAGCAGCAATTTAGAATCATTAAAATTTTTTATTCAATGATTGTCAACCTAAAAATATAGGTTTTCGTGTTTCGACCAGTAACTTGGGCCATCCTCACGGCTAGCATTTAGAAGCATAAGTTATTCATCTGTACAATTTATTATTGTAGTATACAGTGCGAATGAGCTATCTCGACGCTTTTCGACCTTGCTCAAGGGTCTCATCAGGCGAAAAGAATAATACATATTTAAACATGCAATAATATTAAACTGCAACTAAAAATTTGGAAACAAAAATTAGCAGCAATTTAGAATCATTAAGCTTTCAAACATGCAATGATATAAAACTGCAATTACCAAATTTGGAAACAAAAATTGCATCGATAAACACATCTGCCTTGTCTATGCAAATTTTATGATGACGTCAAACAACTTATGACATGTTCATATAAAAATCACAGGGAGAGCACGAGCTAAATGCATGTGCGACACATTGCTTAGTGAATAAACACTTAACTAAAAATTAGCAGCAATTAAGAATTATTAAAATTTTTTATTCAGTGATTGTCAACCTAAAACTATAGGTTTTCGTGTTTCGACCAATAACTTAGGCCATCCTCACGGCTAGCATTTTAAATTGCTGCTAATTTTTAGTTAAGTGTTTATTCATTAAGCAATGTGTCGCACATGCATTTAGCTCGTGCTCTCCCTGTGATTTTTATATGAACATGTCATAAGTTGTTTGACGTCATCATAAAATTTGCAAAAACAAGGCAGATGTGTTTATCGATGCAATTTTTGTTTCCAAATTTGGTAATTGCAGTTTTATATCATTGCATGTTTGAAAGCTTAATGATTCTAAATTGCTGCTAATTTTTGTTTCCAAATTTTTAGTTGCAGTTTAATATTATTGCATGTTTAAATATGTATTATTCTTTTCGCCTGATGAGACCCTTGAGCAAGGTCGAAAAGCGTCGAGATAGCTCATTCGCACTGTATACTACAATAATAAATTGTACAGATGAATAACTTATGCTTCTAAATGCTAGCCGTGAGGATGGCCCAAGTTACTGGTCGAAACACGAAAACCTATATTTTTAGGTTGACAATCATTGAATAAAAAATTTTAATGATTCTAAATTGCTGCTAATTTTTAGTTAATTTAGCATAATTTGTTGGGTAACGACTGCTATGGGACAGAATTTTATCTGCAAATATTTAATCATTTTCTTGGTGATTTTTTTTTCGGAAGTTTTATCATGGTAATATTTGTCATTTTGGCCCTGCCAAGCCAAACTGATGAGCCTTGAAACTAGGCGAAACAGCTATCTTAGGCATGCAACCGGTAATTTTTTGTCTGGTTTAGTAATGTCTTATGTGAATTTTGATGTTTGTTTGATTGTTTTCGTAATGTACCTATTAAATAGTGTTCTATTTTCAATTTGGGCTCTGGTAATTGATAAATAATAACACCTCGCTTTGTTTCGTCATCGAGCACTAATATATATGCATTAATCCATCTAAATATTCAGGAGTGATCATCTATCCTAAATTTAATCAACTTCTTATCAACGTAAATTTGAAGCTGAATTTAGTTCAATTTTTATGAACTTTTACGTGCGGTAATTGTTCAGGCCTATACCTTAACAACAAGCTTCTTTTTAGTAAACATATAAACGTTATGGCTTCAAAAACCTCACGAATAATTGGAATAATGAAAGTCACTTTCCAAAATCTGAGTATTTTTTGGCCCACATTTTAGTTAAATAACACCATAGAAAAATATTTGAGGGCATAAGCACTTTGACTTAGGTCTTTTATGATTCAGTTTCTAGAAACAAATTTATGCTCAGAACTTAGGTTGCCTATATCATATCATCATGATGACACCAGTGAAAAATAACTACAGTTTTCAAAATTTGGCTTTGACTTCGCTACAATGACGTCATCAACTAAAAATCTTTTTTCATATTTTCGAGAACATTTGCCAAATTTGACATTTCCGTGTCTTTTGGTTTTGGAGTTACATAGAGAGGTACATTTGCCCGCCTCCCCCCGTGAAAAATGACAAATGCGTTGATTAAATAGCCCTTGTAAAATATAGATAAGATTTGTGTTTATGGCTGTAATTGCAGTTTCATCGTTTACTCATTTCTTACTGATTCCGAGTTTTGGGTTGGACTGAATGACAGGGATGTCAAAGAAAGATGGATTTGGAATGACGGAGTTTCTGCAACAAACCATTTTTTGTGGATTCTTGGCGAGCCAAGCGATAGTAACGGAGAAAATTGTGGTGTATTGTATCGAGACTCCATTTCTATCAACGATATCTCATGTACTAATAGATATGTTGGAATTTGTCAAAAACTCATCAAAATCTAAAGTGGTTATATGCTACAACCCAAAAGTTGTTAAAACAACGAATTCTTATTATGCGTAGTTGATCAGTAGTGGCGATACATTTATAACTTATTTTAAAAAAGAATATTCTTCGCTAAACACTTAACCATAAAATCTGTCGCCATTTGTTGTTGTTGTTGCATATTTGTCCTCTTGTCACTGAACAGCGCAGGAGCTAATAATTAGACAAACCGCACACTTTAATGCAGAGAACGGCAAACTACGCCAAGCAAAATTATCTGGTCTGCGAGGTCTTGGAAAATTTTGAGAATTTGGTAGCAAAAAAAAATAGTTAAATTGCAGTGCAAGGGCACCTACGCGAGTCGAGATTATACTTGTTGATATTTACAAAAAATACTTTGAATAAAAACAATCATGCCAAAAAAGAATTAGGTACCGGTATCAATAATTGGCGCTGATTAAGGAGGCTTCAGAATGATCACCTTTAACCATTTAAAGCACATAAAAAATTTAATCCAAAAGGCAAGCGTTTAAACGTGTTTTCAACTCGACTTTCATAAAAGGAAGCTGGAAAATTCAATTCATCGAATGAATTTCAAATCTTAACCATATAGTTCTTTCAAATGGTTTTGAAAGCGTGCGAAATATCATTCAAATTGCTTTAAAATGTCTATTTTTTTCCTTAAAATCACAGAAATTGTCCAGCGGCTGTAGGCTTTGCCTTTTTATGTGATACGCTTGAGTTCAATCATTTAGCTGAGAACGTTTTCAAATTCATGTTTATAAATTTTATCATAACAGCATTTTCAAATATTTTTAAAATAAAATCAACATATTTTCGTAATTTATGTTCTGTGACGGTTTAGGTCCGTCCCACCATCCTGACTGTGATATGCGCACACATATTTTTACCTTTTTAGCAAAGACAAATTTGGAGATCTATAGTCGAATTAAAAGCAACAGAGTCAATGAATTCACCTTCAGATAAAATACTTGGAATTGTTAGAACAATAAAATGTCAAAATTGACCCTTTCTAAAAGCCAAATAGTTAGCAAAATTTAATTCCTGCCGGCCGACTCTTCTTTAGTGGCCTAAAGGCTACCAGCGCAAAAGCCTAGGGAAAAGCCACCTCTACGGCAACTACTTTAAACACGCAATGCAAAAAGTTGTCTTCCCACAAAATTCGAACCTGCAGCTTTTCGATTAGCGATCCACTGCTCTACCACTTGAGCTGGAGAAGACGTCTCTCCGAATGCTTAATTTTGGCTACTTAAACCCAGCAAGCTTGTACTATGATATCAGTAATACTTTAATTGTGATATTCTGACGTTTTCGGTAATCCAAAGGCTGCAGCTTCAAATTCTGTGGGAAGACAACTTCTTTACATTGCTTGTTTTAAGTAGTCGCCATTCTGGAAGCTCTTCCCTAGACTTTTCCGCTGGCAGCCTTTAGGTCAAATAGCACGTAAACCATTAAACATTAAAATTCTGGCCCGAAAACGTCAGAACATCACAATTAAACCATTAATAACTTCCGATACCGCAACTATGCAAAACTTATTTGTACTCATAATTTTCATTCTTGATTGTAACTTTCATTGGTTACTGAAAAAAACCTCTCTTTTTTATTGTTGTTGCTGCTGTTTTTATGTTGTTTTTTTTTTCAAAAACCTGATCCCGATCTAGAGTATAGCACGTTACTTGACTTATAGTTTTCTCAAGTTGGGATTTCCGATCCAGCCCGCGCATAATAGCCAGTACTCAAACATTTCAGGATATAACTTGTTTCATCATCAGCAGATAAATGATTTTCTTAAGCAAAGAACAAGAAAAAAAAACGCAAAGCGGCGGAATAAAAAGCACAGAAAATTGCAAACAAGATAATTGTTAATCGAAAACGATTTGTAGTAAGAAATTAATAATACGCTAGAGTAATTTCTGGCGTGCTAGCCTAACTGAGGAGTCTTAATATTACGCAAAACAGCTGTCTAAGGCATAATATCGGAGACTATTTTTAAACTCATGAGTTTATATAGTGTAATTGTTGTTCTTTTGTTACTTGTTACTACCCGGCTCATTCTGGGTGAGAGAGAGTACGGTGCATCAGAAATGCTTCATCACAGAACCCCAGTTGGACTAGAGAACCCGGGAAAGAAATCCGTCTTTTTCCGCACAAGTTTTAGTGTCGGCACTGGGCATCCTGCTGATAAGTATCCAATTATCCATTGGTCGCCTTTTACACTACGAATCGCTGGGCATGCAGCTTCACTACTCTGCTTCGGATGAAACATAGCTTAGTTTGTGTGGTCGTGCATGATATTGTTATCAATATCATTTTCCGTCATGAAAGGTTTTGATATTTTTATTATTATTTTTAATATGGTGTAGTCTATTTGAATTGCTTTGATTTTCCATGCGTTTATGTTCAATCTTTCCGGTAGTTTTAGCTACAGTATACTAGCGAGGGATATAAGACGAAAGTGGATTTGGTCTTTTGCAGCCTCTCATAATAAATCAGTTTCTGGACTTTCGTATGCATCTAATTTGCTATTTTATCCTGTTAGCTGTATTTCCTGCAATTTCTTATCGCTTTCAAAACAAGATGTTTTTTTTGAGCTGTTGATTATAGTTTTTCATTGTGCCTCTAAGACTCTGTATACAGTCTAAAAATTGTTAATTTGCGTTGCTTAAAGTATGCACAAGGGAGTTGAAGCTTTATAAAATTATGAGAAAACGAATTTATGGTAGTCTGCCCATTTTAGAAAATCAAGCAATAAGCTACTTCCACAAGTAATGAAACAAATGAATGCATTAGTTTGGATTTCGTTGTTGAATCATTAAGTTTTTTATATTATTTTTGCAAGTGGTCTGATGTTCAAATTAAATACGCATTATGCATACTAAATGAACCTTGTGGACATTTTATTCGTTTTGAGTCGTGTTTTTTCGCAGTATACAGTATAAATTTATTATGTTGCGCAGTACTATTATTGCGCTGCAAATACACAATTTACATTGCTGTACATTATAGTAACTTATAACAGCAGATGTTTAAATTTTTCTTCAAGATAACAGTCCCTTCTACGTTTGTTTATAGGCAACAGAAAATTTTTGAAGAAGTAAAAAAAAATTCTTAGTTTATTAATTTTTTAACTTCTTTGTAAGCATGGTTAATCTTTCTTGTGTAACTGTATAGGAATTTTTTACGACTAAACTGTGCTGCTGATAGACTATAAGTGATTTTGGTGTTTATATGTTATAAATAAATTTCAAACTAAGCAACATTACAGGTTCACAAGGAATTGTCTCTTTATTGTATATTATCAAAGTTGCACTATTACATCAGTGCTCAGAAATCTTTTCGCTCCAAGTGAAAACGGTGGCAGAAATCTATAGCTTCTCAGCATCCAAAACAACCAGCCAACTACCCAACCAACTGAATATGGGACTACATAATTTGATACAAAAAGTATATCAAGGTCAATTTTCCCATAACATTGCCCTGGACTCGAGTTTTGTTAATTCCAAAGCTTGTTAGCAGGAATAGCTGAACCTAAATACTGCGAGGTAGCTCATGATCAAAATCCGAAAAATCTTGGTAACTTTGGTAACTTAAGGAACAAGCAATTGAAAATTTTGTAACCTGTACTGCACTGGACAAAAGGATCAGATAAATTAACCTCATACAAAAGGAAAAGGAGAAAAATGAAGAAAGGATTGGTCCAACCAAATAGAGAATGAAATGAAGAAATGGAGAATGATTGAAGAAACGAAGAAAAAAAGAAATTACAAAGCAAACCAGCAGCACATATCCCCCAGACAGTGCGCAAACAGTGGGGGCTAAGGTAGTTTTAGCCGCACCTTAGCCAAGTCACTTAGAAAGTTTAAGCCAAAATTACAAGCGTTTAAACAACATGGTTTGGCCTTGACCTTTGAGTAAGGAAACGCTTGAAAGTACTGGGCAATTTAATTCTTCAACTCGTTTTTCAATTTTAGCCATTTATTTCTTTGAAATGGCTTTAAAAAAGTACTAAATTTAATCCGAATGGCGTTAAAATGGCTATTTTTTTCTGAAAAATCACAAAACTTACTCAGCCGCTGTAAGACGCGTGAGTTGGACCAGTTTGCTCAGCACGCTGCACAATTGATACATTTTTCAAACAAAGACAAAACCTTTTAGATTCAAGTCGCCCTCCCAACCCTTAACGAAATCTTAGTTGAGCGCCTGCGCCATTATGTCAAGGTCCATAAACAGCTCATGGGACCAAAAGCCTCAATATTGCAGTTAGGACTGGGAAAGAATTTTAGTGCCAATAAAAATCAAACTTTTTTCGCGCTAAAAATCGCTTATAGGCTACATTCGAGCATAAAATTTGTAGATGGTTTTTAATTTGTGCTCAGTTTGGTGCAACTGCAAATAGCACATTTTATCAAATTAACTTCCAAACGAATTGAACACTGAACAAAAGCACTAGTCTTTTTTACTAGTCTGGTAGGAAAGTTTTTAGCCGCTGTTAAGTTTTTTCGATTTTTTGTAACATTTTGCAATAAATAAGACAGAGAAATATACTTACCGACTGTTGGTTTTGTGCATTCTGATACAGTGCTCAAATTGCTCATAATGAAAAAGCAGTTTTGATAGATCTGCCAACAAGTGCTGGGTATGTGCTCTGAAGCGCCATGCAGCTGCACCATTTGCAACGGTGTATACCAGAAGTCACCAAATTACGGCCCGCGGGCCGAAACGGCTCTCGAGTTTATCTTATCCGGCCCGCCACATGTTACAGAAATAAAAGCTGAACTATAACTGTTACGAAAAAAAGTTACAATTTACATCGACGTTGCTGCTAAACCACACGCAATCTACAAATGAATTTGATTTTGTTTCTTGTCATGACATCACAAAGTTTGTCGTTAGAAACAATATTATTTCATCAGTGCGATATCTCCGTGTTTGGGCAGATAATAGCAGACTAGGAAGCTTAAGCATGAAGATTGGGGCAGCACTATTACTAATAATCAGGCCCGGCGCCAAAGGGGGGAATTTTTGGGTCGTGCACTCCCAAATCACTGCTTGTGCCCCTCCAAGCGAGGATTGTGTCCGGAAAGAAAATAAAAGACCCGGTGCCACTGGAGTGCATTTCGGGGCCTGTGCTCCCCCGAAATACTGCTTGTGCCCCCCAAGCGTGAGTAAAATCTCGATCCAAAACGAAAAACACGAATGAACGCCAAGTTAAGTCTAACATTTAGCACCGAGGACCTTTTTTTGTGGTCTTCACCCCTGAATTTGTAGGCAAGAACTGAGATCAGCACCATAAGAATCTATTGTGCCCCGCTAAGCTATGAATGTGCTCCCCTCAAGCAAGAAATGTGTCCCGAAAGGAGGCAACAACCCGTATCCAAGGGGCGTAATTGGGGAAGAAGAGTTTTTTCTCCCTTTTGGTCTTCACTGTCAAATTTGAGATAACAATTTATCTGTGCCTCCCCAAATGTTTTTTCTGTCCCCCCTTCCAGTCACGCTAACTCTGGCGCCGGGCCTGCTAATAATGTCAGATTGGCTCTTAATAAAAAGTTTTTTCGGATAAGGTGGATTCATTTAGGAAAAAAACCAAGCATTTGTGACCTTCATTACTAGTACCAAACAAGGTTATCTAGTAAACGCTTTATGTTGCGTAAGGTCGTGGGATAACCATTTCACTACATCAACCAGTAGCGTAGCCAGGGGGGGCGGGGGGGGGCTCGAGCCCCCCCCATTGGCTTGTGAAGGATGCAAAATCGCATGTTTTTTGTGCTTTTGAGGCCGATTTTCTGTGAAAAATGGAAAACAGCCCCCCCCATACGAAAAGAGCCCCCCCTCATACGTTTGAACTTGCGAAATTGGGAGAAAAATCGCCCTGAATATTGGCGAAGACCTTTTTTCTTTTTTTTTTTTTTTTTTTTGGAGATCACCTAATTTTGGGCGGAAAAAACGTTTGAATTTTGGATTTCGGCCGAAAAATCACTCTGAATTTTGGCGAAGACCTTTTTTTTTTTTTTTTTTTTTGGAGATCACCTAATTTTGGGCGGAAAAAACCTTTGAAATTCCAATCTTTCCGAGACATTTCGTCTCAAATTTCGGACAAACCGTCTGAAACTGATTCAAGGTCAATGAAAATTCGAGTCAAGGTCGTTTGCACACTTCTCACTCTTTCAAAATAGCCCCCCCCCTTTTTCCAAATCCTGGCTACGCGCCTGACATCAACCCACACATCTTTTCATGTAAAAAAGATTGCATAGCTCTGTTTGCGTGATCTCAATAATATGGGTGGATGCAATACGAAAAAAATCAAGAATATCAAGCATGAATTTTTCCATGGAGAGCTTGCGGGGAAAACTTAAATCTTAAAAATTTGACCTACGAAAGGATTTTGAAAAATGTGCTTTGGGTAAACCTTAACCAGCCCAAATAATTTACTCACGGAAGTATGTAACGTCTGAAACCAGAGTTTTCTGGAGGTAGATAACTTTATTGGGATCAATCCTGCTATTGCTGCGTGATTTTTGTTATTTGAAACGAAAGAAAAAAAGAACTCGTGATGCTTTTTGATTGAAAAAGTACAAGTAATTAATCAAGAGTGGAGATAGCCTATTTAAGCAAAAATATTTTATAGCAATTTCATCAAAGTTTATGCTGTTTCTCTCAAGCGCTTTCTTCTTCTTTTGCTATAACTATTGCGATAAATTTTGAACGGAAGGATGTTTTGCTACTAGGTAGCAAAGAAAGAATTACGCAAGTTATTTCTTTTATTGTAAAACTTGTAACCAAATATTGTTTTGTATCGTCGAGGAAGAATTAGTATAGTGGTAAGTTATAATCCATACAGTGCGTGGTGGTTCAATAAAAAAAAAATATCGTCCAGTATTACTCGCCAATTTTGGATATTTACAGTAGCATTACCAATATACATCACTTTGTGTTGTATTTAAGCAAAAATATTTTATATATTATATATTCACTTTGTGTTGTATATGCATTGTATTTGTAGCATTATCAATAAAGCAAAGTAGCATTATCAAAGTAGCATTTGTAGCATTATCAATAAAGCAAACCTTTTGAATACGACTTTAGCAGAGTCAAAATCATGCTTTTGACTCTGTTGACTTTGGCTCTGCTAAAAGTCAAGTCGTATTTAACTTTGGCCCACCTCAAATATTGTTCTATAGAACTAAATCGTTCATAAAAAGCACAAATGACGTGCAGTATATTTATCGTCATGATGAAGGTGGTAGCAATCATTGAACAGAAGATTGTGCTTTCACAAAATTGAAACCACCTACAATAATCGGTCACGAGACTAAGCTGACTTATGTGTGGGAAAAAGTTGTGTTAATACTCATCAAGTCGCAATTTCAACTGCAGTAATTTAAAAGTATTGTGACTGCTTAGTGCTGCAGATCCTGACAAAAACCAACTTAGAAATACGCGGTAAAGTAAGGCAAGTTTTATATAGCAAAAATCCAAAGTGTTTGAATACTTTAACAACTTTAAAATGCAGATCAGATAAAATAGGCTAATATTAATTTGCATGTTGGCTGTACTGTCATGACATTCTTATATTTAGTGTTTATTGGGATAATAGCACTGCAGTACTATTAGTGTTTTTACACCACTGGCTCTTGCTTTTGTTCCAGTTACTCTCTCGATTTGCATCTGTCACTAACTTCCATTCCAGAAACTCACAAAATGAATGTAAGCTACGTTTCAAAAAACTCAGGTAATCTACCAGGTAAGTTTGTGTGGTTGTGCAACAGGTTAAGGATTCCATACAACACTTTTTTTTTAAGGTTTACAAAGCACGAGTGCTACAAGCAATGACGAAAGTTATTATCTCAATGCGGTCACCATAACTGATGAAAGTGAGTTGATGTTTTGTGTAGTACCGTAGCAAGAGTATACTGCAAAATGAAAAATGTAAGTCTATAAATTTATTTTTGGTTACACCATAAAAATAAAATATTTTTGGTATAAATCCCCATCAAACAGAAAAAATTGGCTCAAAATTTTTTCATTTAAAAGTGACCCTAAACTAAATTCCTCTTATATTACCTTTTTCAAAAATTGGCCATATTTTTGCAAAACGAAAAAACTCAACAATCGCAATAGCCTTAGCACTATGCTTATTTGTACAAATAAATTTATAATCGTTACGAACCATACAGTTTTTATCACCAGGTCTTCCGATATGTTTCAGTTTGCCAAACTGTTTCTCGTCAAAACTTAATTCTTAAATTTTTAGATCTGCTAAAACTTGCCAATTAGAACCGTTTTGTGCTTTCTGCACGGCGACGATGCTGAGTACTATAACCAAATTCAATAACGTGTGGGAAAGCTATGCCAAACTCTCCCAATCCCTTTCTCCTTCTGACAGCTGAGCACTTGATTTACTGATTTTTAATGAAATTTATTATTATTTTGAATAAAGAAAAGTACAGAAAAAACGAAGTCGTCTCAAATACGATGTAAAAACCAGGGTGTCACACCGTTTCAAATAGCGGTTCGGGTTCAGGTTTAGCTCCTGCTTAAAATATTTTAGCGGTTCAGGTTTGGTTCGGGTTCACTTGAGCACCATTTTCAAGGTTCAGGTTTGGTTTAGGTTTACTTAAGTAAAACATTACTGGTTCGAGTTCGGTTCGGGTTCATTGACTTAAAATTTAACTGTCGTTACTCGTTTCGTCCAGAAAAAAAAAGGAGAAATTGCTGATCCTGTTGATGATCACCACTGCTTTTAATGTGCGTGTACCAGCGCCAGCGGCATCCGGATATGGAAAAATATATTCTTACTTTTGTTAGGGGCTCAGAGGCGACATGACAGAACGTGCTAGCGAGCTAGTAAAGGCCATTCTTGCTCGCTAAAAAGCGCTAACGAACAAAAAATCTTCGTAGACAAACTGCAATTTCTGAGCCGTCTCGCCCAACACACGTTAAAACAGTTCGCTCGAATTTCTTTGCGAGATGTTCGTAACCTGTGTTAGCACGTAATAAATACCCTATTGTGAGGTCAGATACTTCAAAATAATGCGTTCAAGCGTATTGTATGTACTACATTGTTATGGAAAAAGATACTTTAAGCCATGCGTGATTATTCTACGCAAGCAAATTCTTCAACTGATAACAATTAGTAAATAAACGACAGAATTTAGTTATATTTTTGGATCAATGTAAAATAAGAACAACTTTTTCCATGCTATAATTTTTTAATGAAGTAAAGCGCCCTTGAGGTTGTTGGTGGGTAAACTCATATGTTAACAGTAACTTTAGGTCTTAAGGTTTCAAAATTTTTCAAAAGTGAGCAAGTCGAAGTACACTTCCTTTTTAGAACCGGTAAATCTTGAGTTTAGACTGGCTGTTTTTAATTTTTTGCCAATATTTAGTCTCATTTGTTCTTGATTTTGTAAAAATTTTGAGAGCATCGATGTCAATTTTAGCGGGCATGTTTGAAACACTGTTTAATTCGTATAGCTCTGTCTGCTTAAGACTTAAGTGAAGGCTTTTTTCTTGCTTTTGCAGCATCGTTAAATTGCAAAAGCAAAAAGCAAGCTTTTTTCAAGTTGAACAACTGCCGAAAAAATTTCTCAATTGCTTGCGCAGAGCAACAGAGCTTTATAATCTTGAATAGTTGCAATTTTGCTTGCAAACACCAGAAAATCACTGAAATTTTATCGTTTTGAATCAGCACGAATTTTAGTTTCTTAGATTAGTTTGAATTTTTTTTTGTTTTTGGTTTGTTTTGCTGCCGAGGCTGGCAGTGTTTTTAATTTGTTCTTAAATTTTGAGCAAAAATGAGCATCGTGTTTTAGAAAATCGTTTTTATAAAAGGAGTGTGTTACTATTTTTGTCAACTTGCACTACTTAGCATTTTTTTATCAATCGAAACAGCAAACGGTTCTCAATGCAATTCACTTTTTTTTAGCAGTCTAATAGCAAACATGGCGACGATTTGAA
Source organism: Trididemnum nubilum (assembly GCA_963965965.1). Lineage (NCBI taxonomy): Eukaryota > Metazoa > Chordata > Ascidiacea > Aplousobranchia > Didemnidae > Trididemnum > Trididemnum nubilum. The sequence continues at coordinate 12,857,388 of OZ014472.1, forward strand.
TTAATTTTCAGCAAAAATTCGCATGAGTTAGAAGTTTTCAACATTTCGCCATTAAATTTCTAAACCAAAAAGATTTCTCGCACGCTTAAAGAGTGCTTTAAGATCCTCTTTAAGTTGGCGAGGAAAATGTGACGTTTTTTTTACTCGAACTGCTTTCCGCAATCGCTCGAAGAAATTTAGCGAGAAAGAATGACGTAACGGATTTCGCAAGGCTTTACATACACATGCAAAAATGACCTCTTACGTTTAGCGAGTATTTCGTTTGTTAGCGCCTCTTTAAAAAAAACTCGGTATTAAAGCAAACGAGGAAATTTCTGTCATGTGCCCCCAGGTTCGGTTTGGGTTCACTTGAGCACAATTTTGAGGGTTCAGGTTTGGTTCAGGTTCACTGAAGCAAAATTTTGCTGGTTCAGGTTTGGTTCGGGTTCACCAAAATGAAATGATTCATTCGGGTTTAGGGTTCGAGTTCAGGTTCGGTTCGATACCCTGGTAAAAACCAATCCAAGACCTTTCTTCCAATCCACAAGACTGTTCCCTCGCAGTCAATAGTCAAATCCATAGACAAGGCTGGAGAAGAAGGGATCACAAAACGCAATTTATCAAAGTTAAGCAGCATTTAACACGTTTCACCAAAAACTGACACTGTTCACTGGACTCATTTTTGTCACTACTGAGCTTTCAGGCTCCAAGCACATTTAAACAGTTACAAGCAGTAATAGCACGTGGAATCGCCTTTGTCTAGCATTCAAAGGCCGGAAATTAACAAACAAAGGTTGGCAGCTGCCACTCTACAGTCGTCTCGAAAAATAAATAATGCACGAAAAGAAACCTTCTAACACAACGATTCTAAAATTGTAGTTGTGCTAATTAACATCTTATTTTTAACAAAGGAAAATAATTATTCAGTAATTTGACTTAAACACCTATTAGACAATGACAAATAATCTTTTCGATTTAAGTCACACGATTGCGAAAACCAATAATTAATCAGACACAAATACGCAAACAAAGATTTAAAATTGGGTCTTCAATCACTAGTTGAAAAGCAGGGCAACTTATCTTTAATGATTTTAACAATAATGATGCTGTATTTATTGTACATTGTCAAATTTACTCCAGCAACAAAAAAGACATAGTATTCGCAATCGAAATTATTAATATGGTCAAAGTCATGCTAAACACGTCGCAACTGAAGTTAATGAATGAAATGCATTACTTAAGCTGTTACATCTGTGTTTTGGTTTGCTTCATACCAATTTTCGATTTCCAGCCCAAAATGCAGTATAATCGGTGCCATTGCCACACCAAGTAAAGTGGGGTAGAAGATACAAAAACAAAAATAGCATTTGTACACTATAGTTTTTGCTATTTTAAAATTATTCTTTCGATTTGTATCAGTCACTTAATTCCATTTTCAAAATTTGCAAAATTAATGTCAGATACCAGAGGTGGAGTCCTCGAGGACGTCCTGGCCTTGGCCTCGAAAGTCAATTCCTTGGCCTCGAAGCCTCAAGTCTTTGAAAATTGCCGTGTCCTCGGCTCGAGGACAACACTATTTTTTTGAATCGTAAAAATTTTGTGGATCGTCCGAATAATTTTTTGCTAGACCTTTCGTTTCGGAGATCGTCTGAAAAAAATTTTTGAAGATCTTTTTTTTGGAGAACACTTGCGCCTGTGTCTTTGGTTCTTGGCCTCGAGAGGGTCTGTCCTCAGAAGAACTGTACTTGGCTTCGGATTTTTTTTTGTGTACTTGGCCTCAAGCCTTGTGTCCTTGACTCCACCTCTGTCAGATACACGTTTCAAAATACTCGAGTAATTAATTTGAGAAGGTTTGCTTGTTTCTAATACAGTATAACAATAAAGTATGTTAATGTTTGTTTTTAAGCTTTGAAAAGAACAACTGCAATCAGTGATGAAGAAAATATTCAAGTAAATCCGATCAGCAAAACCAGTGAAAGTGAGTGTTTTGTGTAAAACTTTTTGTCCAAATAAAAGACAAACAAAAAAAAGTTTCGCGGCACCTACCACGTATCGTTCAATATCTATCGTCGAACCACAAAACCTTTACATTGCATAAAATCAATCTTAAGCAAAAAATTGGAAATCAAAAAACACCCTCAGCGTTGAGGGAGATTGTACGAGACGTCACGAGAATAAAGCCTAAGCATTATTTTTAACTAACCTCAATGCAATGACCACATCTACAAGCCAAGTTTGTTATGGAAGGAGGTTGCTCAAATTCAAAGCATACAGTAGACACGCAGGCAATGCCCTTCTATCTAAGCGATTTTTGTAATTTCTTGGAAAAAATACCCATTATGACGCAATTTGAAAAAAATTTTTACGCTTTAAATTTTTTGAATTTGAAGATGTAAGTCAGTTTTAGTCGGCCGTTCAATTCTTTCGCAATTTCTGTCATTTCCAATGGCACGTTTAGAAGCTTGCATGACTTGTAAGGTAAGCGCCAAAAAAAAATTCCAAGAATCCCAATGTAGTTAGAGTTGACATCAAATGATAGAAGGATCCACAACCAATTCAACAACTTATACTGATGTAAACTATAAACATAAGCATGTTTTAAGAGAATTTGTAATAGTCATAGCAATAATATGATTTTCATCAGTTTCGCCCTCAAAAACCATCAAGCTACAATAAAAAAATGCACAAAAAATATTCAAAGGAAAATCGACCAAGTCAATACATATGGAAATTTACTGCACATTTTAATCCTGCTTACAGTATTTTAACTGAAAGAATAGATTTGTAGCTTATCGGCCAGTTCTTTTGTAATATCTTTATTGCAGAAACAGAATGCTTTGCGCTATTTTTCGAAGTTTAGTCAAACTCATTTATACGTTAAAAAAAAAACACTAAACATATTTTAAATTGATCGACCTATGAAGTACAATTAAATTTTGTGAGTTTTGTCTAAGCCAAGGGTTCGTAATCTGAAGTCCAGGAACTCCTAAGGGGTCCAAATAGGTACTTTAAACTTTACACCAAGGTTTCTGGAAAGCAAAGAATAAAGAAAATTAATATGAGTTTTGAATGTGCAATGTGCTCTTGTGCAGTCACCGTCAAGAAAAAATCAATTCCGTAAAATATGGATGTAACTTAAACTCAAAGTAAGCGTTAATATCATTTTTTGCTTCGACTATAATTGACGAAACAAAAGTTTGGAGGCAGCTTGACTAAACGACATAAAGAAAAAAATGATTAACTGATTAATTGACTGCAAATGTCTTTAAAACTTTTCGCAGTTTAAGAAAACTTTCCACACATGTTTTCTTTTTTTGAATATCTGAATCAAGCGATTACGTAGCGGAAACGTCTTCAGACGTTATTTAAGTTCAACATTGAATTAAAGCTGCTCAAATTTTGCCCAAGCGATCTAACAAACCTCAATATTGGGAAGTATTTTATTATTCATTCAACTTCAATTTTTACAGATTATGTGGAATAAATTTAATTCAAAGTCAAATCTGTCAATTCGGTTAATTGGAACCATAAGGCTTTTTTAGGAAGAGAGGGATTTATATATCACAAAAAAACCGAGAGGGTAAAGCATTTTTGATTCGCTACTCCCTTAGTGTCAAAATAAGATTAAACGGCAATTGCTGTTTTGTTTAGGGACAGGGCCGGTTTTAGTGGAGAAAGAGGTTCTTGGCCCCTACCTAGTACTTAAATTGTAAAATTTTGCATTCGGGAACGCTTTGTCAGGGTTGACTAAACCTTATTGAAGAACAAGCACGTAGCCAGGATTTTTTGGGAGTGTGTTCCATAAACGAACTTGACCCAAATTTTCAAAAAAAAAAAGAAAGGTCTTCGCCGAAATCCGAAGGCTTTTTCTGGCCGAAATCGGAAATTCAAACGGTTTTTCCGGCCGAAAACAGTAACTTTTTCCTCCCATAAACCAGCACTCAAATCTCGATGGGGGACGCCTAAATCTCGATGAGGGGACGCTCAATCTCGATGGGGGGATGCGTCCCCCCCCGTTCCCCCTACCATTTAAGTACTGTCCCTACCACTAGTAACCATTAGTACATTTGTGCGTCGTTGCACAAAACAAAAGTATTTTCAAAATATTTGTTTCCTTACAAACTAGTTTGGTCAACTTTTCCACTTTCTTTCGTCACAGTTAGGTTAATTCAGGCATTTTGATGTCACAGCCACGTCTTTACTTCATGATCGAAGAATGGGTTGACATGAAGTAATTTTGTAATGAACTTGACGTAACAATCAGTTTCTTTCGCTACTTAATTATGCTGACCACTCAATGGCGCAATCACGGCAAGAGAGGCTAAGAAGATTCAACTCCCTCTTAGCCCAGTCCAACGCAGCCACTTAGAAAATTTCATGCAAAATTTTAAGCATAAAAAATGCTTTGGAGTTGATCTTTTAGTAAGGAGGAAGCTTGAAAGGGTTGGACAATTTAATTCTTCAACAGGCTTTAAAATTTTAGTAAATTATTTTTTTCAAATGCGTCTATAAAAATATGAAATTTGATCTAAATGACGATATTTTTCTGAAAAATCACAAAAATTAACCAGCGGCTAGGGGCTTTGCCCTGCAACTCTCAGCATGGTCTCTGGCGACCGGGGGCTCCGTGTCATACCCAACGTCTGTGATACGCGTGAGTTGTACCACTGTTTTGAGCTAGCTGCTCAATCTAGACGTTTTTCAAAAAAAAAACTGATTGGTCTTCTGATTCAACCCCCCCCCCTCTTAACAAAATTCTAGTTGCACACCTGTGACGCCTAATCTTTCAATATACTTTGTTGAAATAAAATTGATTTATTTTTTGTACCATGAGATAATGGGGCCCCACCAAACTTGGTCGACAGGGCACTCCTCCACCCCATAACTCCGGCACTGTGTAGGGATGCGAATTATTGTACAAGCTTTTTACTCTCATCCCACACATCTTATCATGTGTAACACCCGGGTTAAAAAGATGAGTCTTGATGCAGGCCACATGCTTATTTGAACAACCCAGAAAATTATTTTTAAATTTGTTTATGAACCTATGTTTCTGAGGTTACGTTTTGCATAAGTTTTTTTCTCACTAACGCGTAACGCTACATTTGTTCCCTTCCGTTACGTGGGTATTCTAAAGCTTCGTCTTTAAAAAATCATTTAGGTCATAAAATAAAAATGTAAGAATTTATTTGAATAGGATTTAAAATAATTTAAGTTCAAGTCGAAACGTCTCGTAAATACAATGTTTCAGTTTCATCTTTGCTCTGTTTTTTTTTTGCAAAGGTTTTAACAATTGTTTAAATACTCCTAATAGTTTAACAAACAGCATCAACAACATTTGACATATTGTACAGTATAAACAATTTAACCCATGAATAAATAAAAAATTGATCGCAAGTTTCGCAACATATATAAACGATAAATGGTAACGAATTTTTTTAGCATATAATATAAATAAAATATTGAAAGTAAGTTTTGCAACAAATAAACGATAATATTTAAATGCTTGTGCTTCTGCTGCTTCATTTTGTAAGCAAGTTACCTTGCTAAGCTAGCTTGTATTCTCGAGCGTAATGCGGCTAATTCAAATGGAGTAACAGCATATGATTTTGGTCAAAAACATTTTGCGCAGCAATCAGCAGCGCAAATAGCGTAAACAGCATTGAGCCATGGGCTTTGATACGTGAATTTTTTTTATTTTGGTCTTCATCTTGAATTTGGCGGAAATTTTAGTTTCGCAGCAGTAAATAACTTTTTTGGTCTACACATTAATTCCAGCAAAAAAGGCCTCTAGCCATTACAAAATCATGCCTACGCCATTGGCAGGAATGCATTTATTTGCGTAGTAATTTGATGCCAAGAGCTCATGCTGCCTATGAGGGCAAATTTGCTCTTTCATGAACTTCATAAAGATGGAGTTTAGTGGAAGGATCTGCTTGAGACAGTTTCAAAAAACTAGTTGACAATAGCCCAACCTGCTGCATTATTTATTTTCAGTTACCTTTGCAAATAACCTCACAGTATAAAACGATTGTTTGCTGTATAGCACGAATGACACACTATTAATATCACCACAACGTAGGTGGTAGCAGTTAGGAAACACGTAGGTTGTTCAATTACCCGAACTAAGTTAAAACCACTTCCTATTCCGTCAAAAGATTTGCAAAGTTATGCGTGGGAAAAAGTTTTACTAATTGAAAAGGTGATTACAAAAAGTATCTAAGACACAGTCTGGGCAAAACAGAGTTATCGTTCGTTTTGGACTTCCTATACTGTGCTAAGTCACTTACCAAACTTTTTTATTTTAAAAATAATCTTAAGTCTGTTTTTCACAATGTAGCTTCTCTCAAGAAGGTGTATTTTTTGTGCAAAAAGTTCTTAATTCCATTTTGTGCGGTAAAGAAGTTCTTAAGTCCTAAAAACCAATCAAGTGGCCCACGTAATATCACCAGATTTAATATTCAGTAAAAGAAAAGAGAAAGGAACGTATCTTGCTTTCTGGCTAGTTTTTCAGTCCAGGGCTTTTGCTGAAATGCTCGGATTAGCAAAACTGCTTGTCTTACTCATGGTAAGCAGATAGATTGGCTGGGTAAAATTAGTGCCAAAAGTTGTTGCTGCTACTGTATCAGTAAATATCTGAGATTATTTGGGTTGTTTTACAGTTATTTTAGGTTACAACTTGGCCTTAATAGTTTTGGTATTACATGCATGGCCTGCAGACTGAGTTGATAAGTTTGGAATTAAAAAAAATTCAGTAAATTTCTCATTTTTCAATGCAGAATTACGGTGACAAAACAAGTCGCAATTTAAACTGTGCGATTGTAATGGTTAATCTATAAAATACTGAACTGCATTATAATGCACTTAAATATAGTGATTATAAGAAGTAACTGTGACAAATCCGTAAATTAGGCCAAGTATAAAAATGCGTCAAGAAAAATAACTTTTGTTGTTTTAACAAGTTTAAATTTTAGTTTAGAATAGATAAAATTCGTTGCAGTAATTAATTAGCATATTGGATATAAAATATTACAAACTAATTTAGTAGTTACATCTTTATTTACCAAGTTGCCTTGGCCAGAAGACAGTGAATTGATCTTTTTCTTTTCGAGTCAAGCTGCCACCTTCTTACCTGTCTACCACACATGGTGGAGAATTCAAAATGTCGTTTTTAATGTTAAACAGAAAAAATCTCAACAACAATTTTTTATAGTCTTTACTTTAACCCGACCGGGAATCGACCTCAGTTTACCGCTTTATTAGCAAACTCGATATCCACCCTACTACCACTGATCTGTTTAATACTGGTACGCTATACGGCATTTACCGCTTATTAACATTTACAGCATTACTTACTATTTGTGTTTCTTTTTACTGCATTACTGTTAGTGATTCCATTGCCTCTTGCTTTGATACAAACTATTTTTCGATTTGCATCAATCCCCAACATTTTCTTTCGAATCTTACAAAATGAATGTCAGATACGCTTCAAAACATTCTGGTAACTTACCAGGTAAGTTCATGGATTGAGCAACAAGTTAAAAATTCGATTGGAAGGATATGAACCATTTAGCTAATTCCGGTAGCTTCCAATAGCTAAAATCGAAAAAAATTTTGAAATTTTTTGTTTACATTTTGAGGCTGCGGTTGCAAAGATATTCACCAAATACAAAACTATATTCCTCTAATAAGTTTTTGGAAACCCAGAGTTTGTTTTTCCAGCCTGAATTTCTCGAATTCAGGCTGGAAAAGAGGGAAGTTAACCTAAAATAGATTGCTTACCTGATGTTAATGGAACGATAAATATTACTCGTTCTCTCTTTTCCTCCAAAGCTCAGGCTGAAAAAACAGGTTCAAGATTTCCAAAAACTTTTTAGGAAACAAAAAAATTTCAAAAATTATGTTTCAATTATAGCTATCGTAAACTACTGGAATTGGCTGGATGCTTCATCCCCTTAAACATTATTGGTTTTGTTTTGAGGTTTGCAGAGCACGAGTGCCACAAGCAATGGCGAAAATTATTATGCTACTGCGGTCGACTTTACTAATGAAGGTGAGTCGATGTTTTGTGTAAATCGATATCTTGTGTAAATCTGTTCCAATAAAAAATCACAGTGCGACTTCAAAATTTTTATTAGTTTATTTTTTATTACTACGGTACTATTATAACGATAAAAAATATTTTTAATCGTTTTTATCAAACTGCAATGTTTTTGTTTTTTCGATGATTTGCAGATTTTGAAGATTTGCAATTTTGAAGTTTTTAATTGCAATTTTGAAGATTTGAAAACTTTTTTAAAAAGTTCTACATTAAAAAAAATATAGTTAATTGAAAACCGTAAGCTTGCATAGGGGAAGAGCCACCACGACGGCGACTACTTGATACTATAATAAAACCTGTCCTCCAACAGGAGTCGAACCTGCAGCCTACTGATGATATGTAGATCCAATACTTTACCCGCGCAGTGCTTTACCGAATTTTCGCGATATGGTTGTCGGAACGACCAATACTCTCAGCACTTCGCGTGTTTCATTGTTTTTTTTTGGCTATATTTCGCAACTAAGAGTACAAAATTTCAAACTTTTGCTTATCACTCAAGAACGATTAGATCTTTATTTCCACATTAAATGTGGAAAACGGCTTAAGAATAATGTGATGTTGATATGCACCAAAGTTGTTCGAGGACTTGAAAACCGCCAAAACGTTTGACGTAAAAATCAGTCTCATTCAAAAATGGCTTGGCCTATGTTCAGCATGGTTATATGTCATAAGATACCCTTTCATCTTTTGTTGGGCGGTTTAAGTTTTTTTTTCCTTTTTCCAAATTTTGTACGCTCTTCTTTTCCTAACACCAAAAACTATTTTTTGTCTGAAGTTGTTGAGCTACAAACGCAGAATTTTTTGGTGCCACCCCTTCTCCGGAAGCTCCTTCTAAATGGACTCCCAAAATCAATTTTTTAACAGAGCTAGAAAGCAAATTGTTTTTAATGTCAGAAGACTGTTTGGGAATGCCAACCCTTCAGCAAACCCTCCGAATTGATCCCCCAAAATTCATGTTTTTAAAGGGCTTAAGCTAGAGAGCTTGTTTGATAACAGTAAATATTAAAGAAAAAAACATTTAAACATATTTGGGTAGTGTTGACCTCTGAAAACTCCTCGAATTAAACCTCCAAGACGGATCGTTTAAAATGATTAAAGCTAATTGTTTTTGATATCACTATTCGTAAACATCCAAGAGTCAATTACTTTGCAATAGGTTGAAGATGCTTACCTCGGAAACGCTGGCCCTCAAATGGATCCCCAAAATTGTTTTTTTTGGAATGGCTTAAGCAAGAGAGCCATTTTTTTGTATTAGTAGATACCAAAAACACAAAAATTAAAAATAGTATCATCTGTCTGTTCAAGATACAGTATAAGCTTAGAATTACTGTTATTTTTGAAATAAATAAATCTGGACTAACACAAAGTGTCTTTATGCGAATAAATTATTGACTTATAGACAATGACCTTCTATACATTTTAAGCTTGCATATATTGTAATTTACAGAGCATGGCCAAAGCTTCTCATTCAAGCTTTACTCAGATAAAGTAAACGTTTCCAAACATAACTTTTTTTCGAGAATAGTATCCTCTTCAAATAGTCTAAACTCTAGTACAGAAAACGAGTTTACGGGCCCCGGGAAGATATATTTTTGAACTATTTAGCAATGCCTCAGAATAGTCTGAAGTTTCTGGCTAGGATTGTACCCACCCCATTTTTCCAAGCCATTTACGTCACAGTGACGTCATTTCCGAAAAAGTTGGCTGAATTTTTTGGGTTTGCTGACTTTTATTTTATTCATTCTCACACCTCTGTTGGTTAAACCTGACTTTCCAACTTATGTCACTCAACAAGTGGGACATGGGCAATCTTCAGAAACATTTCTAACGTCCTAAGATTATGACTTCACAATGCAGGAACAAAAATATTGTAAAGGTTTGCTATTTTGAGTAATTTTCAACTCTTATTACTTTTGTTTTATTCAACGCAGAAAGTTAAAATTGATGTTGAAGGAAGTATATGAATGTCAATAATTTCCGTACAAATTTGGTTGATTTTGATAAACATTTTCATAAGCAAACCAAAATTTAAAATATGTCACCGACTTTTCAAAATTAATAGAAATTCAAACTTTTAATATTCGAAGCAACTGCACTAAAACTTGGTTAAATGATATTTTTCGTGGAATCCACTACGTTTTGTCATCAGAATATGTTTTGACGTCGTTGAGATGAGTGACATCGAGATTGGTAGAGTCATATTTTGAAAATATCATTGAAATGTGTACGCTCACGTAGAACAGAGTTGTCAAGTAATATATTTCTCAAATGCAATGACCAAAACAAGCTTCGTATTATATGGTGATTGATGGCGCCACGCTCGACATGTAGTGTTGTTATTGCGTGAATTATGAAGAAAATTTCAGTTTCTTGTTTAGATTTTAAAGACAAATTACAAATGTTTGTTGTTTATTTGGATTAATGTGCAATAGATATTTCTAATAAAAGTATGCTGTATGATAAGGTTTGTTTATGAAAATGTTTATCAAAATCTACCAAATACGTACAGAAAGTTTTGGCATACATATACTTTTACTTTCTTCAACATTAATTTCAACACTCTACGTTGAATTGAACAAAAGTTGTAAGAGTTGACAATCACTCAAAATAGCAATTTTTTACAATTTTGGAGATAGTTGTGCTCCTGCATTTTGAGTTCATAATCGTATGACCTCCTAAATGTTTTCGAAGATTGCCCATGTCCCACTTTTTGAGTGACCCAAGTTTAGAAGTTCAGGTTTAACCATACAAAAAAGTGAGAGCGTAATTGTAATTTCATTGCATTCACCAAGTTGTATGATTAGGAAATAGCGAAGGAATTTTTCGGTCTTCGAATCAAGCTGTCACCTGCCCACCTGTCTACCACACACGGTGGAGGCTTCACACTGTCCCTTTAATTCCTAAACGTCAAGCAGGGAAGCTGTGAATATCAATTTTTCTGATTTTTGGTTTCTCCCAACCGGAAATCGAACCTGCATCCACCGTTTCAGCAGCAGACGCTCTATCCACTGAACCACTGATCGGTATGATTAAATTAAAAGTGAATAAAGTTTAAGTCAGCAAACCTAAAAAATTCAGCCAACTTTTGTGGAAATGATGTCATTATGACGTAAACGGCCAGGAAAAGTGGGCTGGGGACAACCCTAGCCAAAAACTTTAGACTATACTGAGCATTGCACTATAGGTAAAAAAAATATATCTTCCCGTGATCGTAAACGTGTTTTTTGACTAAACTAAATCGCGCTTTGGCAATTGTAAAACAAGATGTGTGACAAAAATTGCTGTTTATAGTTTTGACCAAAGAAAGTACGAGGTTAGGCAGTCTGCTTTGCGTAGATATACGTAAGCAAAATTATTAAAACTCAGCGATTAGCTTTTTTTCGAAAATCCATATCCGAAATTGCTTGTTTTTTTTCGGGCATAGAACAAAATAATCGGAAAATGTTTGAAGCATTTAGGCATAGGGTGCCACACCCCGAAAATCCCTCCAAATGGACCCCAAATATACTGTCTTTTGGTTTAAGCTGTAAAGACTAAACGTTTTTTTATATCAATAGATATTTGAAAAGCAACTGCTTAGGGGCGCCCCTTGAATACCTTCCCAATGTGCTCCCAGCAATTGATTTTTAGATGTCCTTAAGTATGGTGTTTTTATTAAAATCAGTTACGTGATTGGTAAATATATTTTGATGCTGTTTGGGATTCCAACTCAAATGGGGCACCAAAACCAAGTTTTTGGAATGCTTTTCCGATAAACAAAAAGGGTTTGAAAATTACTTTAATTAGAATGCGTCCATCGTTCAATGGTCTCACTTGCTCGCAAACTTCCATCTAGTTGTAATTAAGTAGTCGCCTCTCTGGTAGCTCTTTTCTATGAACTCCTGCACTGGTAGTCTTTGGATGAGAAAGTTCGCAAACGGTTAACAAACATTAAAACTCTGTCTGCAAACTCCAAAATCATTGAAATTAAATCATCATTATAGTTACTGTACAGCTAATTTAGTATTTCGTTTAAGAGGATGGCAAACAGCTGTAGTAGTTGCAATGTTTGGTTTTGTTTTTTATGTTTCAAGGTTTTAAAAGAACGACTCCGACTAGCAATGGCAAAAATTTACATGTGAATATGACCGACATAGTTAATGAAAGTGAGTCAGTGTTTTTTTTTTCCGAACATTCTGTTGAAACGCAAAGCACATTCTTAAAATAATTATCCCACAGCTCAATATTTCCGCAATAAATAGCTTTTACAACTGTGAGGTAGCACTTTACTCGCTTATCTGCTTTCCCAATAAGCTAGTGTTTCACCAGCATCTGAATTTACACATAGCCGATCCTGGCAGCCCACCTGACCCTTCAAACCAGATATAACAGTAGCCTAATGGAAAAGCATATATGTGAGTAAAGTGCTGCCTCACAGTTGTGAAAAAAAAGCTACTAATGAGGTAAAAGATTGCTTAGTGTAACATCTTGATGTTTAGTCATAGTTGCTCCCAAAAAAAAAAACTAAAATTACGTTGGATTGATCGAACTATAGTTGGTATACAAAACGCTTTAATTTTTAGTTTCGTGTAAGGCTTGCATCAAAATTTTCAGAATTTTGGGTCAAAAACTTAATCAAATGACGTCATTTGCAGGCGTTTAATGATGGTATATTTTTGACATAGGCGTTTTATCGTTCTTATTGAAAGAGAGAGAGAGATTAGTTTATTGTACGATAAACGACGCACAACACAGCACACACAATTTACACAAAAATAAATAGCTTTATGCAAAAGCATCGATCACCTGAATAGGCACGAAAGACCATGGGTCCGGTCCAAGACCGATAGGTCGCCAAGTCTGCACCTACTCGTTTGCCATTTGAAGTAAACTTTTTTCCCTTTCCTTATATTAAATTGACAACTTCTATTTTTGTACATTGAATTTGAACCGCCTACGACGTTGTCGAAAAAACAAATATTAAAAATAAAAGATAACATCAATATACTGTATGGCTCTATCATCAACTCGCAGCAATTTACTCGCGTAGTGCCGCTTTACGTTTTCCTGCGTTTCAGAAGCGATTGGTAAAACGGACTTTATAAAGAAGAAAAAATTTCAAAAAGGAAAAGATTAAGGAGCGTAATTTATTCAAAATTTATTATTAGCTATTGATAAAAATTTAGATGTCGCATTACTGAACAGAAATATAAATCCAGACAAACGGTTTAAAACGTGATATTTTGCAAATTATTTTCGAACGCTTATAAAATTGTTAACACCTTAAAACAGAGTCGTTAACACTGTAGGCATGTTATACTGCACTAATTTATTTAGTTTCTGCTTTCCCTGTTCATTGTTTGTTTATTTGCTTTTTGACGTAATTAATTTAAAAAGATTGGATTAATGGGTCTGATTTTTGGCATTTTTTAATTGTCAATCGTATTGAGCAATAAGCAAGCATATTTGTGGTTAAAAACTGATGCAAAATGTAACGGTGTTCTCTTTTTTCAAAGCCTGCATTTTCAGAACCTGCAAAATCTAAGACCACAAAGTGTTTTATCATTGCAATCACAATCACAATGATAGTTTGTGTTGGTATCACAGTTGGACTATATTTCAAGGTAAATTTTCTAATGAATTGTTGTAAGAAATGAAAAACACTTAATCAATAAGATTCCGAAGGAACTGTGGCGAATCTGGTGTGCTTTGCCGTTTTTATTGTCACGCCGGACCAATTTTAATCTTTCACATCATGGATATTGCATGTCGGGCTCTGGAGCAATATCGCACTCCTTTTGCGCCATTTCCTCTCTGATTGCGTTTATAAATTTAAGCCCTATTCAGAATGGCGTGAATGGGGCCAGCGAAATCTATTAAGAGAATTCTTTTCGTCAGTGCCGTCAGCTGACCTATCAATGACTAATATGCGCATCGCGCTTATCAGGAATTCGGTTGTCAACCCGTTATTAATTGGATTCAGTGTGGAAAATTTAGTGTTTTTGCTTTTGATCGCACAGCTAGGACTTTGCCAGCAAAAATATGTAATGAATTAAAGATGTACAGGTAACAATAAAGACTCATTCATTAGCTCACCAAAAACCCATTAAACCAAAGAAGTACAAAAATCTCTAATTGTTTTATTTTTACAGTATAGGCTACAAGGCTAAATATTTGATTTGCCATCCATAGTTTTGCAAGCTTGGTTCTGTAAGGGTTTGAACATGGTTTGAACAATTTAAATCGCAAGAATTTTGTTCTTGATATTTTATTAATTTTATTCCTAGTTTTAAAATTTAGACCACAATGCGTCTGTTCGTCAAAATATTGCCTTAATACGTCCAAAAACTAATTTTTTACGCGAATTTTTTTTCTTTTTTGTTCAAATGCATCGTGTTTCGCGTGCTTTAGCTTTTTGTGCAAAATAGGATGAAAAAAATTGACTCTAGAATTTTCATCAACCAATCAATCAAATAAAATAATCACAACCACCAATAGTTTTTTGCACTCGCAGTGAATGTCACTCAAATTGTTTTGTATATTTTAGTCTCAGAAAAACTTGCAACAAACTATCGTCGACCAACAACCCCCAAGCAACAGACTACTTAATCAAACTCAAGAACAACTCTCTTCAAACAAAGAAAATTTGCAGAATCAAGCAACTCTCATTGAAAACTTAACCGCTACAGTGCAAGAACAGCAATCAAAAATAAATATGCTGGAACAACAACGCATGCTAATCGAACAACAATTGCAGCAACAACAAAGCAGTATACAGCAAGTGGAGCAACAAATCACTGATCAAGATTTAAGATTTACTCAGGCACAATGCGAACAAGCAGCCGAACTAGATGAAATACGAAATGGTAAGTTAGCACATGTACACCAGTAGCTGATTGTAGGGAATTATTGATACTCTGGTTATAGACTCTTTATTAGTAGACTGGAAACTGATAGATTTGTCTTTTTTTCTTGACGGTTAATTTGCACTGCGAATATGTCTACAGCATAGACTTTTTTCTGCACGGTCCAATCGCGCTACGAATACGTTCAAATGGTCCAATCAAATCAGTCGAATACGCGTAACTGAAAAAAAAACTTCGCAACAACAGCAAACTTTTTTTCTTTAATGCTCTTTTGTTTTTTTCCGCTCGTCTCTTTCTTGTCTACTAATGTTCTGTCAATGCTCTGCCGCCCGAATCCAAATATTTTGTGGATTTAGCAAACATAGAAGAACTAAACAAAAACAACTTTGCTGTTATATTTTATGCATTCGTAAAACTAATACTAAACTTTATAAACAAACATGCTTCCATTAGACGTCTCTCTAGAACAAAACAAAAAATAAACAGCAAACCCTGGATTGCTCAAGATATATATGAACAAATTCGTTGCAAAAGACAAATGTACAAATCTCACTACATTAAGGGTGATGAAGCTATGAAATTAGAATACAAAAAATCTGCTAATAGCTTAACAAGAATGAAGACTCTGGCTGATAAGAAATATTACGCAAATCAGCTGAAAAATAGCACAATAAACACTCGAAAAACGTGGGAGGTTCTCCACAATTTGATTTAGGAAAGTCACATTGTTCTAATATTAATTCCTTAGCATCTACTATCAATCTTAATGGTTGCAGTATAAGTGACAAGCAGCAAATAATTAACGAATTTTTTTCAAAAGTAGGTAAAAATTTGTCTAATAACTTCAACGACAATGCCCCAAACAACTTTAAACAATTTCTTACTGATAAGGTGGATTCTTCCATCTTCAGAGAACCATCTCGAGTCAACATCTAATTGCTTCTTTAAGTTTGCTCAAGTCAGTTAGACACGATATCATTCCACCATATTTCCTGAAAGTTGCCTCGACTGTTATAGTTCCAGCCTTGCGTAATTTTTTTGATAATACGTTTTGGTTAGGAACATTTCCGCAATGCAGTAAAATAGCTATGGAAGTTCCATAGCTTAAATCGGGTAGCACAGAAAATCTAACAAACTATCGACCTATATTCATGTTAACATGTTTCTCAAAATTATTGGAAAAGTTAATTTACACACGATTTTCTGCATTTTTTCAAAAACATTTTGTATTCACGAAAGCGCAATACGGATTTCAAAGTAATAAATCTACAACAAACGCGGTGTTGGATGTAATCACTACTGTTCAGTGTTTATGATCAAATAAACGACACCGAATATACTAGCATGACCCGATTGGAGTTTAAAAAAGCTTTGGATACTCCAAAACTCTCAATTTTTATAAAAAAATTGGAACACTATGGAGTTCGTGGCGTTGCACTTGATATCTTAACCTAATTTTTGATTAATCGAGGCACTATGTAGCCCTCAAAGATAATTTTTTGGATCTAGCAATAAACAAATTTGGAGTTTCTCAGGGAAGTGACCTTGGGCTTTTGCTCTTTTTGGTTTATGTCAATGATATTTCCAACGCCCGAAATTCAACTCCCAGATTATTTGCAGATGGCATATGCACAATAATTCATCAATGTCATCAAGCAGCATTAACTGAAAAAGTAAACAGAGAAATAGCAAATGTACACAAATGGACACCAGCAAACAAAACTACAACAAATCCTCAAAAATCGTCATCCTTAGTGATACCATAAAAAAACAACATTATTTGTGACACATAAATAAGCTTCGACAGTTCAATGATAGCTTTACAAGACTGTTAAATACCTTGGCATTACAATTGATTCAGAATTGAAATTTAATTTGCACATTAAGATGTTGAAATTTAAAATTGGTAGATCTATTGGGGTTATATCGAAACTGAAACAAGTCTAAACTGCATCAGCGTTACGAACTTTGTATTACTCAATGATGATTTACCCTCATCTCCTCTTTGGCGTTGTATTTTGGGTTCTATTTTTAAAACATATCTAGGAAAATTATCGGTATTGCAAAATAAAACATTGAGCATTGTAACTGGAGGTAATTGGTTGAACTATACCACTAAATGTTACGAAAAATTAAATTTACTGAAATTGGATGATCTATACAAATTTGCAATCGCTAAATTAATGTACCAGCTTGAAAAAATAAATTACTGCCACAATTTTCTTAGTTTTTTATTCATATAAAAGTGGTACACACGCAAACAACGAGACTGATATCAATGGAACATGGCTTGCAAATTCCAAGATTTAGAAATTCACGATTACAAAACAGTTTTAAATATAAAGGAGTCAAAATATGCTACTGGGTCCTAGAAAACTTGCAAAAATTGCCGTTTAATCCATTTAAAATGAAATAAAAAAGGTATCTGTTATCTACCTACAATTAAGAAATAAAGAAAATTAAAAGTTGTTTTATCAAAATTAGTAACTTGCGCGCCAAACAGCACTATTTTTGAATAAACTAGGAGGTTGCTTGACTCGATGACCGAGAGGAGTTCTTTCGCAGCTTTCTGTTTCGATTGACTGATAGTTTCCTTTTTGCCATGAAATTTAATGTTGTGTTTTTGCACATTTGGTGAATTGCAAATAAACCACTGATTGATTGATTGATTGATTATCATTTTTCTGTTTTTTTAGAATGTCAACAATTTTTTAAGCATTTGTTTCGTAACAAAAAATTTTTCGCAGCGCTTGAAATAATAGCGTCATTTTTTCCAAAATTTGGCAGTGACGTCATTACGATGATGTCATTAACGCAAAATTAGCTTTTATAAAAACGTTTTGGTAAACACTAACCCGCATGCCAACTTTGGTATTTCCATCACTTCCAGTTTAGGAATTAGATATAGAGGAGGCATATTTTCCTTCCCAGTTTAAAATGCTTTGCTCAAATAGCTTGTTTAAAATAGAGTCTAAGAGGACTTTTGTTGTTGTCAATTTAGCAATTTTGACTTGACAAGCGTGGTTTTCAATGTGTTGCACATAAATGTAATAAGCAAACACGTAACTTACTATCCATTCCCGACAGAAAAACGGTGCATTGTTATACCATACAACCGTAAAACACGTTTTCGGAATAACAATTTCACAAAAACACGAGGCCCGTTTTATTGAAAATATACGCACAAATTAAAACGAAGCCAGCCTCGACACTAAAAAATACAAAATCCGGGATAAAAACTAAAAAAACGGACTTTTTTGCCTTTTCTATGTAGTCAGTTTTGATTTCTCTAAAAAACTTGTAGCAATCACATCACCGGTAAAGTGAAGGTACACGTCACTTAACAAAACTACAAACTAAACTCAACAATAGAAAATGCTAAAGCCTTTTTTAATCTCATGATTAATGACGAAAAAAATGTTTAACTAAGCAAGAATGCATTTGTGTCATTTTTAGTCCGCCCCAAAAAATTTAAGAACAAATAAGGCTAAAATTTGGAGAAAATTTAAGACCAGCCATCAGCTCAACCCAAAATTTAATGGCTCTTTAAAAAAAAATTAACGGGCTATGTATACGACACGAAATGTTGTTTCGGCTAATTTATTGTAAATGACATTGCCTGAATTAATCCGCAAAACTTTGGGTATAGTAAGGAATATAACAGTATGCAAAGGCAATTGCAACAAAAGCAATAGCATAACTCGTCTTGAAACTGAAAAATTATTTAATACGCGATTAAGGCTTGGATCTAATAAACGATTAGGATATTCAACTCATAGAAATTTGACTAGGTTTTCTCTTAAAAAATTTTGACCAATCTAAAGACTAACTTCACCAAGTTTCAGCTTTCAACAATCTTTTGTTTCCAAGATATGGCAATTTATATTTTCCCTAAGAAAGGCTTTTTCCCCAGGTAGAAATTTTGCCAGGGTTGCCAACTCGAAACAAAGTTTCAAAAAGTTACTCCATGTTCGTAACTTTCAAGAAGTGTTTTTGGCAGATGTTGCCAAAACAAAGTAAAGGGTCAGAATATTGTAAATTAGCGGTTTTTTAGATAAATTCAAGCCAACATTAAAAAAATTAATTGTCTGTCGCTAAAGTGGTGAAATGGCAACACTCAAGTTAGCGGAAAATGGTTATCTTTGAACTGCAATATCTTGAAAATGGCAAAACGTAAAAAGTTCAAATTTAATGAGAATGCAGTTTAGGTTTTTCTTGACAATTCGGTCTACAGAGAAAAACTTGAATTGAATGCACTTTTCAGTGTTCTTCCAAAGTCCTTAAGCCTCGAGCGGCAAGACATTTTTCCGCCATACCGGCCGAAACATAATCACTCGAAGTCTTTGTTGCCATTGTTTGTTAGAAGTTTGAGAATACCGTAAGCATAAGTTTAATGTAGAAAGTTCAATGTGTAGGGAAGGTTGAAAGGCATATGGAAACTAAATATTACAATAATTTAGTGAAAAAAAACAACCTTAAAATTGATTCTTACTTTTGACGTTTTGAACTAACTTAGTTCATAATCAGAAAAGTAATTTCATTCAAGTAGAAGATTATTTTACTCATTCGAATAGTGCCAAGAATTACATACTTTGCTGATGATAAAAAATAAGTTAATTCAAAACTTCAGAAAAAAATTTTTTTTAAGCTTATTGTTTAACTAAAATTAGCAAAATTTTCTGTTTTTAATATACGAGTACCCAACTGTTTAACGTCTTTGAATTAAAATTTATTATATTAAATTTAGATTTCCCTGATCCTGGATGGTTTACTCCATGGAATGGTTACCAGTACAGAATTACATCCCCAAGTTTAACTTGGCAGGATGCGAGAACAGAATGCCAGTCTTATGGGGGAGATTTGGCTTATGAAGGAATAAGAAACGATTTGGAGCTTACTCGGTAAAAAAATTGTCAACAATTTTTTTTTCTTGTTAGTACAACAAATTTAAGTGCAGGCAAAATGCGGATCAAAAGGGACTCCAACCTGAACTAAACCATAATAGGAAAATGCGAAAATAGTTACCGAGCTGGCTTGTTTTTAACTCTCTCTCTCAAAATTGGGATTTAGGAGTTTGTTGTTTCGAAAGTCAGCAAGAGCACAAGTTGGCCGTTGCACTCATGAAGGGTTTCAAATTGTACGCTTAGGACGAGCTTCCGCAGAAATTCCAAAACTTCGAATATTTTCAGCGTATGACACATGAAAACAATTTTACTAGTTTGATCATGCTTGATAAAACTAAAACATTTGATTCTGTATGCCATCATAGTCGTAGCAAGGGGGGGGGGGGGGGGGAGCAGGGGGCCTGGGCCTCTCCAATTGAAATGCTACCAATGATCAAAATGTCATAAAAACGACTATTGTTTCTTCGGTTTCAGTTTCTTTTTAGCAGTTTCGCGTACAAGAGTAATTAACAACAGTATTGATTCAGGGTACTCTGGCCCCCTCAATTTAATTTTTACCAAACAATTCAAACGGGCCCCCTACAATAATATTTAAATGGCCCCCAATTTAAATGGGCCCCCAACAATAATATTGATCCAGGGGGCCCGAACCCCTTCAATTTAATTTTTGCCAGCCAATTTAAATGGGCCCCCAATAATGATATTCATCCAGGGGGCCTGGGACCCTTCAATTGAAATTTGCCAACCAATTTAAATGGGCCCCCTACAATAATATTTAAATGGCCCCCCAACAATAATATTGATCCAGGGGCCCGAGACCCTCAATTTAATGTTTGCCAAACATTTAAAAAGTATCACCCGAGTGAAATTAAGGGTTTTTATTCTAAAAGTTGTTAACTCAGGCCTTCAAGTAACCTTTTTATAAACGTAATGCATTAGCATATGGCACAGTGCCAGTGGCCCCGCGCTCATATAAGACTTTTTTTGGTCTTGCCCTGTATTTGGCAGGAAAATATTGCAAAAATCCCAAAGTCCCAGGGGCCCAACTCAATGTAAATCCGGACCGGGCAATAACATGGTTAGTAGGCGTAGCCATCTATTGTACATTTTGCAATAACAATTCACTTTCACCTCGTCAGTTATTGTGCAACAAAATACTTTTGAAAAAAATTAACTACAGTAAGGGGCAGGGGTGCCGATCTTTGATGAGCGTTGGGAGGGATAATTTGCAATTTTGCCCCAATTTTGCCCTATTTGCAACATTGGGGGGATGAATCTCGACCACGATTTTGTTCAGGTGAGCAAATTAAATGAAGACTCCAAAAAATTAAAGATCTTCACCAAAAATAGAACTTTTTTTCCCCGAGTTCAAATGGACACCTACGCTCAGATGAACACCAGAGCTAAATTATTGGGGGGATGCAGATGTAGACCATACTCAAACTATTGGTGGGATACAGTCGGCAGCGTGGCCGAATGGGTAAAGGCGTCGTTTTTACGACGACTCTGATCGCAGGATCATGAGTTCAACCCGCACCCTGGTCACGTTGTTGCGTCCTTGGATAAGACGCTTTACGATAATTATCTCTGCTTGGTGGCTTCGAACAAGCAGCAAATTTACGTGGGAAGAAGTCAAAACGTCAACAGGAAAGCTTGGAAAATGGTCAACTCCTAAGCGGGTGCGGATTCGTCCAAAATATAGCGCACCGTCGCTTTCTCGTGATAGGAGGATAAAGATGCATCAATCAATCAATCAATCAATTATTGGGGGGGGATATATGCCCCCGGGTTTCGGCACCCCTGGTAAGGGAAATGCTCATTAAACAACACTTTGATGGCGTCCTGGCCATATACGCAGTCCTATAACTGGTTGTTTTTATGACAAAACAACAATCTTTAAGAAAAATTTTCTAGTGGATTGTTACTTACATCTAAAATATTGCAGGAGGCAGTATACTTTACTTTTCCCTACCTAGACCAAAAGACTTACAAAATTTAACCCCAAAATGCTATATTTTAAAAGTGTTTTGGACTTAAATAGCAAACAAAAGAAGGACTGAATAACTTAATTTTTTCAATTGGCTTTCAAATGGCTCTGAATATGTTCAATGGTGTTAAAACAGCTATTTTGTTCAAAAAATTACAAAAAATTGCCCAGCGGCTAGGGGCAGCCTGAGTTGTAAGTCGGGCCGGGCTTTTCGGGTCGGGTTCGGGCCTAAAGTTGACAAAAATTTCGGGCTTAATTCGGACCTGAGACGTTCTTTTTGTTTTAGGTGCACAAAAACATAATCACAATAACTTGGCAAAATTTCTAAATTTTTCAGACCTAACTTAACTTTCGGATCGTTTCGGGCATGATTTGGGCTTCAAATTAATTTTCCAGTTCGGGCCGGGTTCAGGCTTGAACTACTCGACCCGTTTACAACTCTGTCCCCAGCAGACTCCTGTCAATGATACGTTGGAATTACAGAACAGTTCTTTACTCAACACGTCTTCCAATTTTAGAAATTTTTACATTTTAACTATTGATCTAAGCCCTCCCCCCTAGAACGAGTTCCTAGTTACATGCCAACACCAGGACACGGCTTCTGATCTTTCATTCTACGATATTTTTGCCCTCATAAAAAATTCCTCTTTCAAAGTTTCTAATGACGTCATTGCGTGCGATTTGTGGTTTGGTCTCTCCCCAATCAAAAATCCTGGCTACGCCTATTGTATACCATGATAGACTTTTATCCAAAATGGAATTCGAGATACTGTAATGCTCAGTCTTCCAACATCCTATTTGTTTGACGGACAACAATGCGTATAATTATTCTTGAATGGCATTTCATCATCTTTCCGAAATATTGATTACGGCAATCTTCAACGATCAAAGCAAGTTCTACTCCTTTTTTTGATATTATACATTATTATCACAAGAAAAGCAACAAAACCACTCCAAGACTTTATGCATATATGATACTTGTTTAGTTGTAACTGCATGATTCACAACACTACAGAGCTAGAAAAGAAAATTAACGAAGATTTAAATGCCATTTAAAATTGGTCCAGAGCTAACAAACTCACCATTAATCCATCTAAATACTAAGAAGTGATCATCTCTCCTAAATTTAATCAACTTTTTATTAACGTAAATTTGAAGCTGAATTTAGTTCAATTTTTATGAACTTTTACGTGCGGTAATTGTTCAGGCCTATACCTTAACAACAAGTTTCTTTTTAGTAAACATATAAACGTTATGGCTTCAAAAACCTCACAAATAATTGGAATAATGAAAGTCACTTTCCAAAATCTGAGTATTTTTTGGCCCACGTTTAGTTAAATGACACCATAAAACGATTTGAGGGCGTGAGCACTTTGACTCAGGCATTTTATGATTCAGTTTTTAAAAACAAATTTATGCTCAGAACGTAAGTTGCCTATATCACATCATCATGACGACAACAGCGAAAAATAACTTTAGTTTTCAAAATTTGGCTTTGACTTCGCTATGATGACGTCATCAACTAAAAATCTTCTATATTTTGGTGAACACCAACTCATTTGCCAAATTTGGCATTTTCGTGTCTTTTGGTTTAGGAGTTACGTAGGAAGGTATATTTGCCCGCCTCCCCCCGTAAAAAATGACGAATGCGTTGATCAAATAGCCGTTGTAAGATATAGATAAGATTTGTACTTATGGCTATACATTTGCAGTTTCATCGTTTACTCATTGCCCACCAATGTGGAGTTTTGGGTTGGACTAAATGACAGGGATGTCGAAGGAAGATGGATTTGGAATGACGGAGTTTCTGCAACAAACCATTTTTTGTTTGGTCCTGGCGAGCCAAACGGCAGTAACGGAGAAAATTGTGGTGTATTGTATCGAGACTCCATTTCTATCAACGATATCTCATGTACTAATAGATATGTTGGAATTTGTCAAAAACTCATCAACATCTAAAAGTGGTTATAACCTATAACCCAAAAGTAGTTAAAACAACGAATTCACATAATGTTTCGTTGATCAGTTGTGGCGGTATTTTTATAACTTATTTCAAAAAAGAATATTCTTCGCTAAACACTTAACCATAAAATCTGTCGCCATTTGTTGTTGTAGTTGCGTATTTATCCTTCTGTCATTGAACAGCGCAGGAGCTAATAATTAGACAAACCGCACACTTTAATGCAGAGAACGGCAAACTACGCCAAGCAAAATTATTTGGTCTGCGAGGTCTCGGAAAATTTTGAGAATTTGGTCGCAAATAAAATTACTTAAGTTGCAGTGCAAGTGCAGCTAAGAGAGTCGACATTATACTTGTTGATATTTACAAAAAATACTTTGAATGAAAATGATCATGCCAAAAAAGAATTAGGTACCGGTATCAATAATTGGCGCTGATTAAGGAGGCTTCAGAATGATCACCTTTAACCATTTAAAGCTCATAAAAAATTTAATCCAAAATGCAAGCGTTTAAACGTGTTTTCACCTCGACCTTTATAAAAGGAAACTGGAAAATTCAATTCATCAAATGAATTCCAAATCTTAACAACTTAGTTCTTTCAAATGGTTTTAAAAACGTGCGAAATATCATCCAAATTGCTTTAAAATATCTATTTTATTTTCATAAAATCACAGAAATCGCCCAACAGCTGAAGGCTTTGTCCACCAGACCTTTTCATGTGATACGCTTGAGTTCAATCATTTGGTTAAAAACGTTTTCAATTTCATATTTACAAATTTTATCATAACAGCATTTTCATATACCTTCAAAATAAACTCAACATATTTTCCTAATTTATGGCCTGCGCGACGGTTTAGGTCCCGCCATCCTGACAGTGATGTGCGCAAACATATTTCTCCCTCTTTAGCAAAGACAAATTTGAAGATCTATAGTTGAATTAAAGCAACAGAGTCACTGAATTCACCTTCAGATAAAATACTTAGAATTGTTAGAACATTAAAATGCCAAAAATCACCCTTTCTAAAAGCCAAATAGTTTGCGAAATTTAATTCCGGTCCCCGACTCTTCTTCACTGGCCTAAAGGCTACCAGCGCAAAAGCCTAGGGAAGATCCACCATAACAGCTACTCTAAACAAGCAATGCGAAAAAATTATTTTCGCACAAAATTCAAACCTGCAGCTTTCCAATTATCGGTCCACTACTCTACCACTTGAGCTGGAGAAGACGTCTCCCCGAATGCTTAATTTTGGCTATTTAAACCCAGCAACTTGCTTGTACTATAATGTTCGTAACAATTTAATTGTGATATTCTGACGTTTTCGATAATCCAAAGGCTGCAGGTTCAAATTCAGTGGAAAGACAACTTCTTTACATTGCTTGTTTTAAGTAGTCGCCATTCAGGTGGTTCTTCCCTAGGCTTTCGCGCTGGCAGCCTTTAGGCCAAATAGCACGTAAACAATTAAAGATTAAAACTCTGGTCCGGAAACGTCAGAGCATCACAATTAAACTATTAATGACTTCCAATACCGCAGCTATACAAAACTTCTTCGTACTCATAGTTTTCATTCTTGATTGTAATTTGATTGGTTCCTGGAAAACCTCTCTTTTTTATTGTTGTTGCTGCTGTTTTTATGTTGTTTTTTTTTCAAAAGCCTGAGTATAGCATGTTACTTGACTTATAGTTTTCTCAAGTTGGGATTTCTAAGCCAGCCCGCGCATGATAGCCAGTACTCAAACATTTCAGGATATATCTTGTTTCATCATAAGCAGATAAATAATTTTCTTAAGCAAAGAACAAGAAAAAAAAAAATCGCAAAGCGGCGGAATAAAAGACACGGAAAATTGCAAACAAGATCGAAAACGATCTGTAGTAAGAAATTAATAATAAGCTATAGTAATTTCTGGCATGCTAGCCTAACTGAGGAGTCTTAATATTA
This sequence comes from Trididemnum nubilum, assembly GCA_963965965.1. Taxonomy (NCBI): domain Eukaryota; kingdom Metazoa; phylum Chordata; class Ascidiacea; order Aplousobranchia; family Didemnidae; genus Trididemnum; species Trididemnum nubilum. Next base: position 12,883,101 of record OZ014472.1, read on the forward strand.
CGCAAAACAGCTGTCTAAGGCATACTGTTGGAAACTATTTTCAAACTCATGAGTTTATATAGTGTGATTGTTGTTGTTTTGTTACTTTTTACTACCCGGCTCATTCTGGGTAAGATGGTGCACCAGAAATGCTACATCACAGAACCCCAGTTGGACTTAAGAACCCGGGAAAGAAATCCGTCTTTTTCCACACAAGTCTTAGAGTCGACATTAGGCATCCCGCTGATAAGTATCCAACTATTCATTGGTCGCCTTTTACTCTACGAACCGCTGGGTGGGCAACTTCACTACTCTGCTTCGTATGAACCATTCCTTAGTTTGTGTAGTCGTGCATGATATTGTGATTAATATCATTTTCCACCATGAAAGGTTTTAATATTTTTATTATAAGTTTTAATATGGTATAGTCTATTTGAATTGCTTTGATTTTTCATACGTTTATGTTCAATCTTTCCGGTAGTTTTAGCTACAGCATACTAGCGAGGGATATAATACGAAAGTGGATTTGGTCTTTTGCAGCCTCTCATAATAAATCAGTTTCTAGACTTTCGTATGCATGTAATTTGCTATTTTATCCTGTTTACTGTATTTCCTGCAATTTCTTATCGCTTTCAAAACAGGATGTTTTTTTTTGAGCTGTTGATCATAGTTTTTTATTGTGCCTCTAAGACTCTGTATACCATCTAAAAATTGTTAATTTGCGTTGCTTAAAGTATGCACAAGGGAGTTGAGGCTTTATAAAATTGAGAGAAAACGAATTTATGGTGGTCTGCTTTTTTTAGGAAATCAAGCAATAGGCTACTCCCACAAGTAATGCAACAAATGACTGCATCAGTCTGGGTTTCGTTGTTGAATCATTAAATTTTTCATATTATTTTTACAAGTGGTCTGATGTTCAAATTAAATACGCATTATGCATACTAAATGAACCTCGTGGACATTTTATTTGTTTTGAGTCGTGTTTTTTTTCACAGTATACAGTATAAATTAATTATGTTGCGCAGTACTATTATTGCGCTGCAAATACACAATTTACTGTACATTGCTGTACATTATAGTAACTTATAACAGTACATGCTTAAACTTTTCTTCAAGATGACAGGCCCTTCTAACTTTATTTATAGGTGTTACAAAATGAGCTGTAACTAGTGGTTGCAGGTGTCCTGGAAGGAGCTTCCAGGACTTCACCGCTCCGACTCTGACAATTACTTCAACAAAAAAGAACTTAATCAAAATTTATTGGGTAATTAACTCAAATCAGCGCGGCAAAAAACAATCAAAAGTATCCCGGAAAAGTAAAATAAAACAGAAATACCGCGAAGTCTTCTCTTGTAAAAAAAATACGTCCAACCGCCAGATAACAAAAATCCAAAATGAACAACATGTAGTTCGGTGCTATAACGTAATTAGCAACCGTGCAAAAACGTGAAAAAATGATTTTCTAAAACTGCGAAAAACAAAACAAAGTAAAGTGCGCAGAAGCTGCAGGCAAACGCTTTTTTTTGGTTGCTGCAGAAAATAGGAAATATAAATGTGTTCGAGGCCCAACAACGACAGATAATTAAAATAAAAAAGCTCGGTGCGATAACATAAGCGGCCCCTTGAAACAGAAACATAAAGAAGTTTCAACAAAACATGAACAAGTGAAAGCACCGAAAAAGGAAAACTTCCAAATACAAAAATCATGAGTGGACAAATAAGGCAATAATAATAAAGCAATAAACGCGGGTGAAAGCGATCAAATAGTAAACACAATCTGGCGGAAAGAGGAACGGTAGTATAATTAAAATAAAATAACAGTTTTTATTACGGCGTTACATTAATAAGCTGGCGAGTATGAACGATAAATTAAAAGTACGACATACGAACAAAACAATACGATAAAACACACTACACAGGAGCGATTTTTGACAAGTCCCGAAGAACATACTCTATCCTTCCAGGGTCCCCAACCGTGTTCTTAGCCAGGACAGCCACAGTAGTTCGGCGAATAATTTCCTTGCCCCTACGTATGTGTAGATGAAGGGAGTGGATCCGTCCCAAACGGTAAGCACCCCTGTAAGTTACGTCTTCCGCATCGCCCTCAAGAACTAATTGTCCCACAGTTAAGTTTTTTTGTAGGACCCTCCATTTGTTTCGTCCCTGTAAAGAGGGAAGATAGGACTGCATCCACCCAAGCCAAAAACGATGGGCCAAGTTAGAATTGTACAAATAATCCCTACAAAGATCCCCTGTGTCGTGACACTCACCCAAGGGCGTGTTCGGTGCCAGCTCTTGCCCCAGAAAGGATGAGGGAGAAATTGGAGCCAAGTCATTAGGTTGATCACTTAACGTGGTTAAAGGACGGTCGTTTACTATACGTACTGCATCCGAGAAAAAGATTTGCAATTCGATGAGAGAAGGCATGCGTCGTGTATTTTGCAAAACGCGATGTAGAGCGGTCTTAAATAATTTAACCATGCTCTCCCAGCTACCTCCTTGACTGGGCGCATAGGGAGGGATCTTACGCCAAATAATGTTAGATTTACGCATGGCATTATGAAACTCCGTAGAACTGAGTAATTTAGGCAAATGATCGGAAGCAGCACAGAAGGTAGAAGCGTTATCTGAATAAATTGTATCAACCGCTCCGCGCAAATTAGTAAATCTAGTAAAGGCCAAAAGAAAATTGTTTAAGTCGAGACTAGTTAACAACTCGACGTGAATACAGCGGGTACACATGCAAACGAATAACAAACCCCACGCTTTGCATTCACTACGGTTTTGTCTGTAGCGAACAGGGCCCAAATAGTCCAATCCGCAGTATTTAAACGATTTGTTGCATGCAGTAAGCCTGCAAACAGGCAAATCTGCCATTAATTGTCTTATCGGTTTTGCTTTATAAAGACAGCAGCTATAGCACATTCCGCAAAATAATGTTTTACGCTCGAAATTCCGTGGATTAGCCAGAAGCGTTGGCGGGTTTTCATAAGCGTGTAGGAAGGGCCTGCATGTCCTGCATTCCCATGCGCGTCGAGGACAATCAAGCGCGTCAAGGCATGCCTGCCAGGTAAAATTATAGGATGCTTTGCATCGATAGGAAGCTCAGCATTTTCCAAACGTCCATCGATGCGAAAGAGAGAGTCTTGACCGACGCAAGGCCGTAAATTTCTTAACGTTTTAAGTTCATTAATCCGTCTTGTACTCTCTGGGTCGCAACGCTTTTCATTAAGACGTCGCAAAATAGCGTCGAAACCATCAGGTGAGCCCCTGCGCAGCGAATCGACTGCGGCCCCGAAGCATCGCCCCTGCACATACTTCACAGTCTTGACAAGCGCGTGATCTAAATATGTAGCGTTTAAGTCCGGTTTTTGAAAGTTTATCTTTTTGAATTTGGCTCCGACAAACTCCGCGAAAGCCATAAGATAAGCCAGACGTTTTTTCAACGTATACAGAAGTAGTATATGACATGGCGTGTTTGGTGCACAGAGGTCACGTGACTGCACTGTAACCGTCCTTGTGTCTCAAATTAAGAGAGGTCACGTGACTGCACTGTAGTCGGCCCATTCTCAATAAAAATCATTCAGTGCAAAGCAGGTCACCTGACTCTTAAAAAATGCACTGGAAACAAAATGACTTAAAATGCACTGAAACCGTCCTTGTGTTTCAAATTTTTTTTTAAATCGTGGTTCTCAGTCCACCCCTCCCGATGTTAGTAGGAGATATTAAACTCGCAATTGAGCGCTTGTCACATGTAACCAACTTGTGCTCATAATTACGCTTCAGTCGCGTTTAATTCTTTTCAATAATTAGTTTGATTTTGTCATTTTCTATAGGTTTCACTTTAATTGTAAAGCCATTGCTATCAAATATTTTCACTTTGGGTTTACCGTACGCCTTTTGTATTCTTTCAATGTCTTCTTTTGATAGAACATCACTTGATACTTTTGACCACTCGTGTTTATAAGTAGGATACATGATAGAATCTGTACTTTGTGAATGGATTAAACCTAAACAATGACCTATTTCATGAACAGCTACTACAAATAAGTTGTGTTTGGGAGGTGTTTCTTGGTCTGTCCAATCTTCATCAGCATCAAAATGTAAATCACCCCCAATTCCTGAATCTGGATAAAATCCATGAGCTAAAACACCGCCTTTACCTTTAAAAGGGAATCCATCGCCATGTTCCTTGGCACAAAAACTAATTTTTATGTCACAGGGCTCATTTGGCTGTACTTTCTTAAATTTAAGTGCTGTAGGTTTATCCCAAACTTTAAAAGCAGAATCAATTTGTTTGTGTATTGATTCTTCTGTAAGTTTTGGTGTTAAGTTCGTGATACAGTAAGTTAAAACACGTTTATTCCACTTTTGTTTTATATCTTCTATATTTTCTGGAACTGATAAGTTTGAAGGTTGAAATCCACAAAACATCTTTTATTTATATGTAGATTTAAGTTGCTCTAATTCTTCAATCGGAATCCAGCTATTAAAATTATTGCTGTATCCAGACCACTTAACTAATGCCGATTTCTTTTTATTATCTTTGCGAACAACTTTTTCTATTCTGAATTTAGGTTGATTCGTTTTCAAAAGTTCTTGTTCATAGAAAGTTCCAGAAATTAAATCACCACGAAGATCAGTGATTTCGTAAGTGTGTGGATTGGTATTTAAAACTTTAGAAATTAAAAACAGTTCCTCTGTCCAGTTTGGAGTAAAACCCTTGTCAAAAAGTTTTCGCTTGTATTTTGAAAGTCTAACTGTGTCACCAACTTTAAATTTTGCTTTTGTTTTTATTGGTTTAATTTTAGCGTACAAATTATAGTAAACAATTCCTTGATTTTCTTTTTCACTAGCTTGAACAGGCGTCATTTTCACGGATGAATGATAGCTGTTATTGTACTCATCAACTATCTCAGGTAGCATGTCTAAGTACTGAGTTGAACTTTGTTTTGTAAATTGCTTCCACATTTTATTTTTGATAGTGCGATTCCAGCATTCAACAACAGAACTTTTTTCTTCATTTTCAGTTGAGTATAATTTAATGCTGTGTTGGTCCAACAGGCTTTTCGTATTTTTGTTGTAAAATTCTTTTCCCTTATCAGTCCATAAGAATTTTGGAATTCTTTTTTCTTTGAAGATTTTCTTGAAAGCATTAGCAACAGTTTTACCCGTTTTGTCTTTCAAAGGGACTATCCATCCGAATTTAGAAAATAGGTCAATCACCATCAGTAAATATCGGTAACCTTTATTCCATTTGCTAAACTTTTGCATTTCCACTAAATCAGCCGCCCATATTTCATCAATTGATTTGCTTATAACTCGGCGTCGCAGAAACTTTTTCTTTACTGGTTTGTGTAGTTCATCAGCTAGTTCTGTTTGCCACGACGCCTTTTCCCGTTTTTTGCACCTAATCCTAGTTTATATTTAGTTCCAATTGCTGCTTGTACTAACTTTTTATCAAACGATTCCCGGATACCTTTCGTTTTTGTTTGCGATAAACTGTCTAACATATCTTTATCACATTTTAGTTTACCTTTTTTATTGTCATTATCACGATAACAAATATCATGTTTCATTGCAATAGCATCTATTTGATTGTAAGGTTCTTGCCCCGGTAAAGGTTGGTCGTTCGAATCAAGTTGTTTATCCAAAGGATTATATGGCCCAGTGTACTTGTGACTTGGAAGAGTGAACCCACCTTTTGGTTTTGGTAATTTTCCTATCGCAGCATGAAGGTCTAACAAGCCTCCTTTTTTGTTGGTTTTAATGAAACTATGCTTTGTAATACCACAACTAGCACAAATGCAACGTAACATCAGGCGACCATTTCCTTTTGCTTTTATAATTTCATCAGAACCTGGAACACATTTAGTTTTTTTCTTTTCTCTAACACAATAAGTTTCCATCTTTAATATATGATACATAAAACTTCATAAACATTTCATTAAAAGGTGTAGGTTTTTCATGAAAATCTAACAATAGTTCGTTTGCTGTTCTCCCCTTATTTCGCTCTGTTATATAATACACACAGTAGTAACCACAAAGAATTGAGTTAATATTTTGAATTTGAGCATCATTGTAAATAATGTTTTTGTTTGTAGTCTTCATATATTTAACAACTTCATTTGGGGGTACAAGTCCAAAGCTGTCGAAGTATTCTACTTTATCTGATTTTTCTTCGTTGTAAACACAAACCCAATGAGTTCCACTACCCGCAAAATAATCTTGCAAGTTTACGACAGCTGACTCATTTTTATTCATTGCTTTTGGTAACATATCTTTGCTAAATGTTCCTCGATAATTGTCACACTTAATCATGATTTTATCAATGTCTAAGTTTGTTAATGGTTTCATTTATTTACTGCTTTATTAGTTGCTCCTTGGATGGCCCCGGAAGCAGCTGCTAATCCTAAAGTTGGCAAAACCTTTTTAGCTAAAAACGGTAACACTAGTTTTCCTAAATTAAGTAAGCTACTTAAGAAACCACCTTGTTTTTGCAATTGCATTTTACTAAAGTTTATTTGTATACCGTGTCCAGACGCTTTTGATTTGTTAATTCTATTTATCTGTCGACTCGTCAGTTGCAAACTAACGTTGCCTTTAGTCTGTAAACTTGCATTTGTTAGTCTAACACTTACACTAGTTTTGCTTTTATATGCATTTGCAATTTTTTTCTTTTGATTTTGTGTCAAGTTCAATGAGTAATCGTGGTACATTTTATATTAGACTTTATAAAATCAAACCCAAGATCGGAACATTTTTGAAAGGAGAATTTTTTCCTAGTATTAAACCTTTTCCGAGAATCTGAGGTTCGTCGAAGCGATAAGACCTACCTTGTCTTTTTGTTCCAGGCAACATAAGCCCTTTACCCTTTGATCCAGGTAACACAAGTCCTTTTCCTCCTAACAAACTGGGTAGCAAGCTACCTGCTAAACCTGCTAAAAGAGTTCCAATAAAACCACCCTGTTTTGAAATTTGTAGTTTTGATAGCTTCAAAGTAACACCTGAACCTTTTGCTTTAGCATCATTTATTTTGTTAACTTGCGTCTTTGTTAAACCAAGAAAGTCTGATCCCTGTAACTGGTGGTTATTAAATGTGAGTGTAAGCCCAGTTTTGTTTTGAAAAGCTTGTTTTATTTTTTCTTTTTGAAATTGTGATAAATTTAATCCGATTTTAACATACATTTTTATTTATACTCAGATAATTATATTCATTCGACCTGAAAGTCCTTCTAACTGAAAGTATCTATCAGAAAGTACGACTGCATAAACATAGAAAGCTTGGTCAGCGTTATTTGCAATATTTCTAAAGTTACCACCAAGACTAAACCTTATTTCAATATCTGCCGAGCTGTTTTTAAGTCGTTCATTGTGTTTACTAACATCAAAATGATGAATTGGATACAAACTAGCCCAGTCTTCAGCTGATAATTGACAGCCCGTGTCGGCATCTTGGTATTTGTTTACAGCCTCTAGAAAACTCATGTATAAACGCGAATAATTTCTATTTTGTGGAGTAAAATTACATTCAAATTCTCGTTCAGGATATTGAATGCTGTTTATTCTGCAACTAATACGTCTTAAGTTTGCATTGTCAAAAATCATATTATTTAGCTGCTGGTTGTTATCTCGTTCACTCGATTGAAACGCAACAAAGACATGTCTAGGAAGTTCTGTTCCCGGCTGGGTTGTTATTCTCCAAGTCATGCTTGTTTCTGTTGACTGAAACATTGTTCGATACACTCTCATTTGTTCAAAGTAGAGCTGTTTTATATGTCCTTTTACTAACATAGCATCTATTTCCGATTCAACTCTTAAACTTGGTTTCACTTTAGGCATCCACAAAGAGATATGACTTATGTTAAACTTACCTGCAGCAACACCATTTGCACGTAAAATATAGTCATTAGATGTTTCTCTATCCACGACTATACTGTGTTTAACACCCCTAAAAACCTTATCGATATCACGACAAAATCCAAATATTTGGGAAAGAGGAAGCATTAATGTAATTTGCTTATTTCCCGTAGTAATGTTCTGTCTTGCGGTGAAACCAATATTTGCTTGTAGATTGTTGTTGTATATTTCTACGATTGCTCTAAGACCATCACGTACAGCATTTGCATTCGCATCATCAGCTACACCACCAAAATTTTGTTTAAGAGATGGGGAACCAGTTCCAGTGTCTTTAAACCACAGCATGTTAGAGGCGATTGATCTTGAATAATCATCACTAAAGCTAACTAAATTGAGTATTGTTGATGCTTGAGGTAGATAAAGGTTTATGTTTTCTATAGTTTGGTTATTTAATTGATATTGCGCAGTTTGAAATAAAGACCAACCGTTATTTACTAATGAAATTACGTCATTGTTATTGTAATTAGCATTCGCATTAGTTTGAAGTTTTCCTCTGATTTCTAGGTATGCTTTATGCGGTAGAAGAAAAACATCTTCATCTTTTGTTTCAATAATGTGCTGACCATCTTTGTTCATATTATTTGAGTCTCTCGGAAGGTATTCGACATATTCAAACTCAGTAATTGAATTGTCCACTAAGTTTGTTTCTTTAATTTGCAAATATGGATTCGTTAGTTCTGTCATTTTATAATTAAGACATATAATTTTTAAATCCTGATCCAGCAATTAAATTACTTAAGATAGCTCTCGATCTGTCGTTGAGATTTTCTAATTCTCTGTCATTGATAATACGCTTGTTTATTGGTATATTTTCTAAGACTGGTTCTAATGTCTTTTTTGTGGGTTCTAAGGCTTTCTTCAGTAAAGGTGCAGCTAGTTTTTTAATCTCAGTCTTCACTCCAGTAGGAATTCTGTTAAGAATCTTAGAACCAGTGCTGATTACGTTCCTTACCTTGTCGTAAACATTTTTAAGCAAACTTCCACCTATGATTTTCTTTTTATGAAATCTAGTTTCTCTTTGTGATAACATTTATAGTTAAACTACATAATCTCTCTCAGGTGAACATAGTAAGTCACTCGTTCATTATTCATATTTACAAAATTGTTATCTTGATCTTTTATAGAGAATCGGATACTATCAATTTGACTTAAATTTTTGATTGGAACGTAAATGTTTTGCTTAGGTTCAACTTGAATCAAATATCCCGGTGGTACGTTTATACTAAGAGTATAAAGTAAGTCACTAGACGCTCCGTTTATGTAACTTCCATCAATTAAGCTGCAATGAATCTGAAGGCTGTTGATATTTGTAATATTTACAGGATTTTGACTATTATGAATTCCATTTACACCCAAAAATGTCGAACCAAATCCTAAAACGTCACCTATTGAATTTGGAATTCGAAAATCAACTATGTAATCATTTTTAAGTTCAATTCTTGATTTTAATGTATTAAAATTTGGTGTTATAGTTATATTATTTTTGTCATCACGTCTCTGTTCCATCAAGTACTTGATTTCATTATTGAGATCTTCAATATTATAGCTACCTGGAGGAATCGATAATAGTCGTGCAGCTACTCCATCTGGTGAATAAAAAAATTTATTATTGCTGCTCGTTATGTTATGCCAAGAGTATCATATTTGAGCATTGATTAAGGACATCTCGTAACTTTTTTTAATGTCTAGTTGCAACGGTGGATTAAAGCTAGTTATAAAATCTTCTGATTTTCCTTGTCCTTTCCTAGAGTCAAAGAAAAGTGGTATTGATGTCATTTTAATATATTGTCAAATAATTTTTGGTGGTCGCAGTGTGAAATGCATTTGTTTAATTTTAGTTTTTTCAAAATGTTTGCAATTTCTTGATCCAAACGTTTGTTATTATTGCCGGCTTGTTTGGTTGCTACTAGTAAATTAAGTCTTTCACAAAGTTTGTTGGGATCTTTAAGCCCTTTTCCAAAGGTAAGTTCCATTCCTCCTAATAATTTATTTAATTTTTCTCTGTACTTTTTAAAAGTTTTTATTTGCTCATCAATCACTTCTGTATCAGCATCACGTCTTCTTCGTAAACCACCTAATCTTTGATTGATTAATCTAGCTCTGTCTTTCAATGCGTTTATGTAATCTGGCCCGCGTTTTACAAGCTCAACAATATCAGTCTCAAAATTGTTTTGTGTTAGCAATTCTTTTTCTTCGGTATCGAAAGCACTCTCAAAGTGTACAGTATAAATTGATCGAGGTTTATCTTCAATGGCAAGCTGTTGCTGTACGTGTTGAATTAGTTGGTCTTGCCTTTTATCAGTTTTTTCTGAGTTTCTTCAAACGTTTTAGTAATGGGACGAAATATTTCAGAAGCAGACTTTTGCAGTTGTTGTTTGGCTACAATTTCTTTTTGCAGCTTTTGTTTCAAAAGCTTTCGGTTATTAATATAATCCTTTACAAGTTTATTTTTGTTTTTCAACTCTTCTTCATTTACAAATGGCATGTTTACTATATAGCATATAAAGCTTAAGCCCAAAAATGGTCAAAGCATTTTCTGTAACGAAGGGGTAGGTGTTTGGCTGTTTTGTCCAGCACCATAAAATTGTAAGGATCTTTGGTTGCTTCACGGTAAATCGACTCCATTTCTTCTTTTGTTATACCTTTAGCATGATCGTCAGTAATGTGTCTGATATCTTTGTTGTCTAAGTTCCCGAAAAAAACAAAATAGTTAGTGTTTCTTCTTATGTACTTCGGAGTGTTGAAGTATGACTGGGTGAGGTAAATACAGTTGCAATTTCTGTTTCTAGATAAAGAAAAGTATTCCATCAGTTTTTTCATGTTGTCTAGCTTAATGTCGTCAAAAACTATTACTTTCTGTTGAGGGTCAAGCTCTTCTACTGGAGGCAAGTCTTCAGGGCTTAGCACTTCAATACCTTGCTCTTTTAAAAATCGATACTTATCTTGCTCAGGATTAACAGTATAAACACAACAAAGGTCGTAATTCATCCACTTGAGAACCATGTTTAAAAGCAAATTTGTTTTTCCTGACCCTGTCGATCCTACTATCATGTAATGACAATCTGGTAGAAGATAATGATGTTTGATTTGCTTGTTGTCCCCACTTAAATATTTATCAAAGTTTATTATGTTCATTTATAATAAAGAAGAACAAAATGAATATTTCAAAATTTGGAACAAGTGGAAGTCAATCTTCAAGTACTGTTAAGGTTGTAGGTATTGAACACAAAGTTTCCAAGTCAGGAGATATAATGTATGGTGATTTAAACTTAAACAACCACAAAATTACAAACTTAGCCAATCCTGTAACAGAATCAGATAGTGTAAATAAAGGATTCTTGGATAGTGCAATTAGCAACATTGTCCACTTTGCCGAAAGCTCTGAGTTTGGTTCGAGGTTGGCTACTTTAGGTATAAACAACGATGATCAATATGTTGTATCGCCCTCTCAAATTCAAATTCAGAGGTCTCAAATATATGGTGTGGAAGTACTTGGTAGTTTACCAAACAGGGTCTTTCGTATAGAAAATATTCCACCTAACAACGCATCAATTGAATTAGGTGAATCATTGATTCTAAAAGGACTTGTTGAACCCATTCTACCTTCTGATGCGGCAACTAAACAATTTGTTGAAAATTTAGTTACAAATGTGAGAGATAATATTAACTTACAAGGATTACACACTATCACAAATTTACGAGATCCCACAGCACCAGGTGAAGCAGCAAACAAAAATTATGTTGACCAAATAACGCAACACATTCAAACCGAAGACGATAATGTAACCATTTCACGAAATTTAGATATGAAAAATCATACCATTTTCAACGTAGGTAGACCTTCCGAACCTACCAGTGCAATAAATAAACGTTATTTTAAACGAAATATATATCGTCCAAAATTTCAAATATTTTTGGGTGCTTCTTCGACACCTGATTCGAGGCTAATTCCATCAAGTGCTATTTATTCAGTTCGTACTAATACAGATCACAATTTACATTTCGTGAGTGCACCTCTTGTCGCTGGGAACGATTTTCTGTCTTTGCAATCCGATAGTATTCATTTGAGAGATGAGGTAACCAGCAGTTACATCGAAATAAGCGTAAGCGGACTTGTGAAAGTTACCAGTTATGATGATGAAGACAAATTACATATTGATATAATCCGTGTTAGTGAAGAAGAAACAGATAAAATAAGTAAAACAACAGTAACACCCCCATTCGATTGCTTTAATTTAAACTGCATTGTTTTTTCTAATCCTTCTCGAGATGTGTTTCGCATACAATACAACTATGTTTCTTCAAATTCTTCGGTATCAATGAATACAAGCAGTGTCGTAATTAAAGTTAAACAGCTTGAAGTGGGTGATCAACCAGAAGCGTAATTGTATATCGTAAAATAAACAATGGACTTTAACCACATTAGTAGAAAATTGACTCAAGAACAAGTGAATGAATTGACAAATCTGTATCACACTTATCACAAACAGTATTGGTGTTATAAGAAAATGTTTAAAAAATTCAAAAGAATGGACTTAGCTCTAAAGCTGTCATCTGTTGTTTTTACTACAACTGGGGCCGTGGTTGGTTCTGTTACATTAAATCCGATTTTCTTGGCATCTGTTAGCGGTACAGGTGTTCTTTTACAGACAATAACGACGCAGAAAAATTTTTCCAAAAAAACTGAGTCTTGTAGATATGCTTATCAATCGTATCAGAAATTACTCAACAAGTTAAAATTGTTTTTAAGATCTGGTGATATTGACGAGTTTTTCGAAAGAGAACTTGCTATGGTTGATGACCAAGTTGCTGATATATGTCCACCAATTTCTGAAAGCTATGAAAAATTACATGCTAAACGATTTCCTTCCACATAATCTCATATTTCTTCCGTAATGCATCACTAATTTTGTATGAAGGTTGTTTGGAAATGTCTAAATATTCTAAGATTTTATTTATAAAAAAATCTATCTTAGGAAACCTTTTACCAGTGAAGCTTTGTAGTTGGTTTTCCACGGTTGTCCAAATGTTCATAAATGCTTGTATTTCATCAGCAGACAATTCAAGGCGTTGTAATTTATTTTTAACATAAGCAGTTCTGCAGTAAACTGATTTACGTAAAACAACATTACGTGGGTTATAATCAATCCAGTCGTTTACAAAATATGGGTGATGAACTACACCACAGTTAATACAAGTTCTATTTGCATTTATAATTTTTATGTCAAGATTTTCACAACAATTTTCATCCATCTTTTTTTATAATAGCATATATTTTTTTTTTAATTAATAATGACCATAAGCAAAACTATCAATTCCATTAGAAAGAATATATAGTTTATCATCAAAACACGAAAGAGACTTCTTGTTGATTTCAACGGAATAAATTTTGTGGTTTTTACTTCTAATTGATTTCATTTTATGAAACATTTGACGATTATTGAAGAGCGTGTTTTTGTAATCTTCGTGCTTTAACAGATTCCTCACTACATTTTTTTTAATTCCTTTTGCAGTTTTGCAACCTCTTTCATCTTTTGTGACGTAGCTGTACATTTTAGATCTAAGTCCTACAAATTCTACTATTGGCACACCTGCGGTTTCATCTTTCATCTTTCCAATTACTTTCTTATTTTTTAGGTCATAAAAGTTTGAGGTTTCTTTGTAACCACTGAAGTCGAATTTGTCTTTGTCAGCTCAAAAATCTTTGTATACGTCTTCTGTTTTTATATCATATGTTACTGAATCTGTATCTGTAAATAAGAGTTTTGCATTCTTGCCATATTTCTCTCTAATGTAGTTGTAATGAAAATCATACATCAACGTTTTTGAAATATCGAGAATACACATTCCCACATAAGCGGGGCGGTTTAGGGTTAAAGATTCTTTGATTTTATGAACTGCAACAAGATTTTTATTAAATATTTTGCTGCTAACGTAGGTTGGTTTTGCACAATGCTTTAATAGTTTTTCTGGTTCGTTGATCAGAGTAACATTGACTCGTTTACGAAGATTTTCAATTGTTTTTCCAAACACTGAGTTGTTCATAAGTTTAAAAAAATCTTTCTCAAAGTCAGACTTGGCGGTTTTTCGTTTTTCTGTATTGAAATCAATATACTTTTTTAACCAAGGTGATTCGTTAAATTCTAATACCTGATGTACTTTTGTAACTTTTAAGCCTAATTCAATATACTGCTTTAAGTTTTTGTAATAAAGAACATAACTCTGTTTTGACTTTAAATTAGGTATTAATTTTTTAACTCCTTCAACTTTTATATTAAACTTAGTTTGTAATTGTTTACAGTAGTCTGAAAGGAGGTGATGTTTAATTTCCATTTTTTCTGGAGCTAATGGATAGTCATTATGACTATCATGAAGGTGTTCAGAATAGTCCAGGTCAACTTCTAGTATTAGTCCTTTTCCTTTAGGTAAATTTGCTAAATCAATTTCTTTTTCTGATAGCCATTTAAAACCACCCGTTGGTAAATTTTGGCTCATTGCCCATCCATATAAATTGTTTGCATCAAGATATGTAATATAATTTGATGGCTGCTTTGAATCGTAATTATTCATGTATTTGTTGCTAGCTTTAGCATATCTTTTAGAAATGTATGAAACTCCCCCTCTCACACCTTTTTCAATGAAAAGAAATTTGTCAATATCTGTCATTAATTCCAGTTTTATTTCAGTCATTTTAAGCATTGCATCCCATGATAAACCGGGAGAAGTAAAATAATGGCAAGGGTCTAATTCGTAATATTGAAGACAAGTCTTTCGAAATTTCTCAAATACATCTGCTAACAGCAAAACATCTGACTTAAGGTACAAGTCGTGGTATTGTCCCATGGATTCCAACTTGAAAGTAGTCCACACATTCTGCGCATGCTTGTAATCCTCATCGCTTATATCTTCATCGATTAAAAGACTATAGAATTCCTTTTTTGGTGGGAGGTTTCTGTCGTCAAACTTATCAAAGCCGTTCATATAATCATAGGGATAAACTCCTTTTCTTTTCATTAGTTCTAGTTTTTCATCCTGAAATTCTTGTGATGTGTATTTTAAGTCAGAAAGTGGAACGTTCTTAACCAGAGTTTCTAATGAGCTACTCATGAATTGGAAGCTATCGATAAATTTTAAATGTTTGCCTAAGAAAAAAGCCATGTATTTTTCTAGATTGTTTGGAATTACTTTGATATCCTTTTCAAACTTTCCTATTTCTTGCATAATAAAATGTGAATCATAACCCCTTAAATTATGAAAGATTACTGGTATCTTATGAGTAAGTCTGAAGTTTCTATTACATTCATTATGTGCCGCCCCTCTGTATTTTCCTGTAACGTGACAATGATCTCTAACCCTTTTGTCTTCCTCAGAAAAGCCTTTTTTACAAATGTGGCATTTTGTAGCTGCTTGAAAGTTTTCTTCATCTTTGTTCGTTAAATCCATAGGTTGATTGAAATGTTCATTTTTCGTTTTTTCACAATAGTCAACTTCTTCCAACATAGCTTCCAAAAATTTATAAACAGCGTTTTTACCTCTATACAGTTGAATTGGTCTATTGAATTTATCGTCATAGCAACAAACTATTTTGTAGGAATAGCCGCAATCAATATGTTTTTGGTATCTTTCTGTGTAGGACTTTTCATCATTTGGCTGACAGCTGTCAATCTTTTGAGTTATTGCTTCAAAATCAGCATATATAACAAAGGGAACTGGTAGTTGTTTTTGAAAGTTATTAAACTTCACCGAGCTACCTTTTTTGGGCATTTGTATTGCTTGCTTTCCATTTATAATTACGCAGTTTGGTGTATGTTTGTGTAGAATTTCCTCGCTGCTAAAACATTGAAGACAATATCTGCAGAAATGTTTTCTGTGTTGGTGCTTGCTTTGATTATACATAAATCTATTAAAGTCTTTTATCCAAACATAATGTTGCTTTTCGTCTTCCATTATCAATAATAAATCGAGAGTTGTTTCAAACACCTTTTTAGACACAAATAAAGGAAAGCGTTGCTTGTTTTCATAACCAATAACATTAATGCTGATGTTATTTTGTTCTTCAATTTTTGGTATTTGCTTGATAGAGACTGGAAACTCTATACCGTCATAATTTAGTGTGTCTACATATTTTTTGTAATGACTTATTCTTTCACGATTGCTTTTTACTTTCTCACTGTATACTTTAGCTAAATGACACCACCTAAAGCATTCGTTGTCTTTGTTTTTGATGTTAATTAGTCCTTTCTTAGCATTTCTAAGTTCTTCCGGTAATGCAATATAAGTTGATCCCTGAAGAGGGGTATATTGAACTAAGTTAACGAAGTGCCCATCAACAGAAAATATAGACCATCCGGAACCTTCACTAAGCCAATTTCCAATTTTATTTATTATTTGATTGGATGCATTTTGTTGCATTTCACTCACATCATCTTTATTTAAGATGACAATTGCTCTGCTGTTAAAAAAAGCTGTCTTGGTTACTGCTTTGTCTTCTGTTTGTTTTTCAAATGTAATTTTAAGAGTAATTGTTACTTTTAATCCTTTCATTTTAACCAGGTCTAACCATAATTTATCTTGCACTACCTTCTCTGTTTCATTCAATTGTTTCAATGGGCTAAAATCAACAATATCTACATCATAAGATTTAGTATAGTTTTTCAGAGCAGTTTTGAGTAACTGCACTTTAATTACCCGTTTAGGAAAAAGATTTAAAATTTTTTGAAATGCTGCTGAAGCACTTGCTTTAATAGTTGGTGGTACGTAAGCCATCAGCCAATCGGCAAAATCATTTATAAGCTTTTGAACTTTACCAGCTGCATTAAGAGCTATTTTCTTTAAGGTTGGGGGAAAATTTCTAAAGGGTGACGGTTTTAAAGTAGAAACTCCAATATCTGGAACCGCCTGATCTAAAATATTTGATTGGTTCATTTTTATTATAAGAGAAATATAATCTTTAAGTAATTTTTATGCTTAAGAAAATTTTGTCTGTAGTTAAATAAAAATGAATGATAAATTAGTCATTGAAAATCGTGAGTTTTATTTTCATCCAACACACAAAGCATACGCTGGGAGCATTGATGGATGCGTTGTTCATGTTGTTGCTAGAGAACCAACATTTGGAAGCATAAATGAAAGAGGTTATTATGAAATCACTGTTGAAGATTACTGGGATAGAATCTTGGTTCATAATTTTATATGGGAATGTCATCATGGGCTATTAAAAAATGGTGAAAAAATAAAACACATTAACAAAATACGTTATGACAACAGATTAATGAATTTAAAGCTTAGAAGTTCAAATGAAATTATTGTAAAAATTTCGACAAACAAAAAGATAAGCTACGTTTAACTTGTTAATCAAGCATTTTCTTTGACTTCACTGGGATTCGAACCTGATCTTCTGTTTCTTTAACTTCACTGAGAATCGAACCTACTATTTTGGATTTTCTCCGACTTCACTGGGATTCGAACCTGGTCTTCTGTTTCTTGAGTGACGTAATTTCGCGGAACTGGTGGTTCCGCGGCATTCTAGAATGTTCTTCTCTTGAGTGACGTAATTTCGCGGAACTGGTGGTTCCGCGGCATTCCAGAATGTTCTTCTCTTGAGTGACATAATTTCGCGGAACTGGTGGTTCCGCGGCATTCCAGAATGTTCTTTGACTTCACTGGGATTCGAACCTGCTCGTTACTGTAAAAGTAAAGCGACGGCTTTACCCACTCGACCATCGCGTCTTGATTATTATAATGGAAAAAACGCGTACTTTAACTAAATACGTGATTACGTCACAGACAAGCTTAATCAGCTGTTTGTATGAAAGAGAAAGGACATTTAGACGTTTACGTTGGTTGCAACAAGTTGATTAGAAGAGTGTGGAGCAGCTGCGATGAAATGATTAACAACTATTGGAATGAAAGTGAATTGCAAATCATCAGAGAGCATAAAAAGTATCATGGAGACATGTTAGATTACCTAGATGAGTTCGAGATAAATGGACCATTAAATATTGAACCAAAAAAACCTTCAAACAAGTTGCCGATTCCTTATAAAAAAAAAGAGAGACTTGTTGGCGAAAAGTTGCATGAATATTTAGTTCAAAATCTTTCCACTGCAGATTTTCAACCAGGGCTTATTGAACCGGAAGAAAAGACGATCAATTCGTTGACTGAATATTTAACAAAATGTGTTCAACGTGAAAAGACCGTAAACAAGCAGTCTCTTTGCTTTTATGTTCGTTGCGGAAAAGCTTTGAACATTCTCCACGCATTATGGCGAGAAGAAAGAGCAAAAGGCTATATTTACAAAACATGGAAAGCATGGGTGGAAGAAAAGATCAATATCGGTGATCGAAGTGTCAGAAAGAAGAGAGCAATTGCTGATTTGATCGGTAATTTACCACGATTTCAATTTCTTACTCTTTCATTTTCGGAAGTCTGTAACCGAAAAAGTGATATAAAAGCTAAGTTGGATGCTTATCCTAACATTCGAGAATACTGGTCAAATACACCATAATTGTGATTATTAACTGATATCAAAAATATGTTACTTCGGGCTCATTGTTGTGTATTGTATGCTAGTCAGCTGTGGTGTTGTTATATCCATGAGAGCTATAGACGTCTTCGAGTGTTTTACAATGATTCTTACCACAGTATTCATGGTATTCCTCGTTATTGCAGTGTCCGTCAATATCAAGTGGAGGCTAATGTTGATACTTTTGATGCCCTTGTTCGCAAACTTTTATTTCGTTTTATGAATCGTTGCCACAGGTCTACCAATGTGTTTGTTCACTCATTACTTCACTCTTGCAGATTTCGTTGTTCGAAATATGTTGCTCGCTTTATAGATTTGCTTAGCGTAAATGGTTTGGGAGAAGCTTACTGTTCTTCTCTGGCGCTTTAGAATTATTAATGCATGACTGTAAACTTTTTTTGTGTGTGTGTGTTTCTTTTTTTTTTCGTTTTCTATGAGCGCTTTTGCGCTTGACGCAAATAAATAAATAACAAAATAAAAGTGATTATTGAAATGAATAAAATGCTAATGCAGTGTTTGTTGACAGCCACACCTCCCAAACACAACTTATTTGTAGTAGCTATTCATGAAATAGGTCATTGTTTAGGTTTAACCCATTCACAAAGTACAGATTCTATCATGTATCCTACTTATAAACACGAGTGGTCAAAAGTATCAAGTGATGTTCTATCAAGAGAAGACATTGAAAGAATACAAAAGGCGTACGGTAAACCCAAAGTGAAAATATTTGATAGCAATGGCTTTACAATTAAAGTGAAACCTATAGAAAATGACAAAATCAAACTAATTATTGAAAAGAATTAAACGCGACTGAAGCGCAATTATGAGCACAAGTTGGTTACATGTGACAAGCGCTCAATTGTGAGTTTAATATCTCCTACTAACATCGGGAGGGGGGACTGAGAACCACGATTTAAAAAAAAATTTGAAACACAAGGACGGTTTCAGTGCATTTTAAGTCATTTTGTTTCCAGTGCATTTTTGAGATTCAGGTGACCTGCTTTGCACTGAATGATTTTTATTGAGACAGTGCAGTCACGTGACCTCTCTTAATTTGAGACACAAGGACGGTTACAGTGCAGTCACGTGACCTCTGTGCACCGAACACGCCATGTCATATACTACTTACAGATCTCGTGACGTGGCAATAAGCTTATTCAACCCGCACTCGCCCTCCTCTTCAACAGACAAACCACTCACAACACTCACACGAACGACAGCGCTCGAGTCGGAGGTCTGAACGTCAACCCGTTCCTGCAACAGGCAACCAGGTCCCTCCAACCACAAACGTACAGAGTCTGGGTTCCTGCAAGCAGCACTACGAGTGCCAACATCGGCCGGGTTCTGCGTGGTATGAATGTAGTTCCACGCCGAAGCAGGAGCAACTCGAACTATCTTATCCACCCGACGTTTCACAAAGCGAGCAAGATGCAGATCCGCATTAGTAATCCAGCCAAGGACTACCCGAGAATCAGTCCAAAAATGTAAAGAACAATTAAAATGACGCAAAGACTCTTTAGCCTGTAACATTAGATCGCTGCACAATTTCGCAGCTTCCAGTTCCTTTCTAGAAATTATCCAATTTGCCTGTTGTTTTAAAACCACTCTAGATTTTCCTAGAACAAAACTTACAGAAGGTTTATCATTAACCAAACATCGAAGATAAATTACACAAGAAAAGGCCGAGTCAGAAGCATCACAAAAACCATGCAATTGAAACTTAGCCACAGCAAAATCAAATTCAAGATCAGGTAAACAATTCCGAGGTATAGAAAAATCATTTATTAGACTTAAAGTACCTAACCACTTTTTCCAAGAATCTTGAATGTCGACAGCGAGAGTCTCGTCCCAATCAACACCCGAAGTAGCTACCTTTTGCAATATCAATTTACCCCAAAGCAGGTAAGGTGAGGCCATGCCTAGAGGATCGAACTGGCTAGCAAGTTGACTAGACATTTTTCGCCTGGTAGCAGCGTTGGAAAATTCCTTGATAGTAACACGAAATTTATCATTTTCAGGATCCCAGGTTAAGCCTAGTGTCTTACAATCGGGGAGGGAATCAGACCCAAGATCAACCTCAGTAACCCCTGTCGCCAAATCACATTGAGGCACACAAGACAAAATTTCTTTAGCATGACAGTTAGCCACCCATTTTCGTAGTTTAAACCCACGACTACTAAATAGGTCAAGTCCTTCTTTAACAATCAGTTTAAGATTTTCCAACGAATTGTTGGCAAGCAATACGTCATCCATGTAACGATTATATTCTACAGCATTAAAAGTTAACAAAGAAGCATTAACAGGGTTTTCCTCTATTAAGCGTTTAATAGCAAGTAAAGCAACAAAAGGACTGGAGTTTATCCCCCAGACGTGTCTTGTAAAACGGTAAACTTGAACATGACCAGTTTTTACATCATTATCCTTAAACCAAATTAATCGAAAAAGGTTTCGCTGACTAGGAGGAATTTGAACTTGAAAAAAACATTTGCTTAAATCGGCCACGCAGGCAAATTTACCAAGACGAAACCGAGTCAAAACCTCAACTAGATTATTCAATAAATTTTCACCAGCGAAAACAGCTTGATTCAATGACATACCTTGAACTGCAGCCGCACCATCGTATACCACTCTGGGTTTAGCAGACTTTGTCACAAAAAAGGGCAAATACCACATAGGTTCAACACAAGATGACAAATCCTCAATAGGTTCAATCCATTTCTTACAAATCAACTCAGAAAAGGTGTCAACAAGTGTTTGTTGCAGCTGAGAATTACGCAACGCGGTTTTACGCAGTGACAAGGTTCTATTTAATGCGTTCTCGTAATTGTTAGATAACGTTTGAAGTTTTTCCAAGTTAAAGGCTACCGGAATTTCGTACCTGGCGTCTTTCACCTTGATATCAGATTCAATCAGTTTATGAGCAAGCTCATCGTTCCTCGATGGCTGTATCATTTCGTCCTGAAGCTCATATTCGCGGATTGACTGTTTTAACGCAACATTTTCTTTCTTTAGTTTAGCACATTCGCAGTTAGCATTTACCGGCGAACAGACATTAATCCGCCTAGTGGACAAGCAATTTGAAGAACTTAAGCGACCACACACTCTGTCCCCACTAGCAATGGGCCCCAGTCGCGTGAGGACATAATTCGGCTCCTCCGGATCCATGCCTTCGCGCTCCTCAAGGACAATCAACAAAGATTTGTCTGACTGACCAATCAGAACATCAACACGTCTCCGACCCGGTGCAACCGGAATATGAACCCCTTCGAAGTGTTCCAGCGTACTAGTGTCCACAGCATGTGGCAGAGTATGGGCATCGTCCGAAAATTGAGGAACAACCAGTGCATCTTTAACATTGAACTCTTCACCATTATAAAGAGATTGAAGTTTAAAGTTAGTGCGACCCTCAACAGGTAGAGTTTTATCACCAAGGGTGCGAATAGTTATCGAAGGTTCAGGAACGGTCTCTAAACCAAGTTCAGTTTTCAAGTTATCAGAAATAAGTGTCACTTGAGAACCCGTGTCATGTTGGGCATAGACAAGAGACGACCTGCTCGAAGTGGGGTTAACAATTTTAACAGCGCTAGTACGAAGCAGGATCACATGTTTGTCCGAAGAGTTTGCTTTCAAAACAACTCTTTCATTACGTTCATTTTGCGTAGTTTCATTTTTAGAGCCAGGTTCATTGCTGCCTTTATCCGCGGCCCCAGTGTTTGGAGAAATAAAGCATTCGTGCAACGCGGTTGCATGTTTATTTTGAGAGCGCGGTCCGCATTTACGACATTTAGTAGAGCGGGGACAATTACGCACTATATGATCTAAAGATAGGCAGTTTAAGCACCGCCTGGCTTCGATAACCGTTTGGCGTCTACTTTTAGGTGAAAGGTCATTAAAAATTTCACAATCCATTAAAAAATGCTTGGAGTCCGGTTTGGAGCACACGAAGCATATAGGCGGCGGTTTAGGTTTATCATTAGCGCCATATGAGGGCTTAGAAGCACTAGTTTTACGTGAACTGGTTCTGGGAGTATCAGAAGTGGTCCCAGTAGAGCTCCGGTCCCGGTCTCGATTATCCACCTTAATGCCCACCTGATGCACTCGGAAATCCTTAGAACCGGTCCCGGAATCACGTGGCCCCTCCTTTTCCTCCTGTTTAAAGAAAGCCTGTGCATATTCTGAGGCCATCATAGCAATCTCATGAAGAATAAATTTACGTAGGGACTCAAACCCAGGTTGGCTCATATCCAATCCCAATTTGTCAAGATAGTCCAGGTACCTACGTTTTAAAATGATGGGCAAACGACTCGCTGTATCTAGCAGGAGTTGGCCAGAAAGCTTTCCCGGTTCGTCATGGGCGTAAGCAAAAACTTCGAGGGTATTTAAATCCTCATTAAACATCTTCAGTGACGCCGAGTTAAACGAAACTTTAGGGCTGTGACGCACGGCTTTAACTTTAGGTTCCGAAGTAAATCCAGTCGTAACTCCGTATCTTTGCCGCAAACGGCTTAAAGCCTTTTCGATACGCTCCGAGGTAGACATGCTTTTCATAGGTGCACAGAACAAGTTAACCATCTCACGTGGTTGTCCAACGCAAGATGCTCGCAACACCTCGAGTTTACGTTCCTCAAAGGGACTCTCCTCCATAAGCCGTCGAATTTGGTTTTCGTAAAAAACGAAAGCAATATTGTTACCGTCATAAGCAATTTGCGAAGCAAGTGTAATGTACTCGTTCCTGCCTTGACGATCAAGATAGGTGAGCAAATTAACATCTTGGTTATCAATTGAAAGCGTTTGTTTGGCCCGATTGCAAGTTTGAGATTGGAAAGGTGCACTAGTTTCACGGTCAGCATTTCCAGGAGCCGATTCTGGCACCTTCGCAACTCCGCGATTAGGATACTTAGTTTCTTGCACAATTCTTGGCGCAACGGTCTCCGGTTCGATTCTTACGAAAGCATCCTGACGCGTCTCGTCATTTAACCAAGCATTAACTCGATTAGTAGAATCATTAATGCGATTTATAGCAAGTTTAGGTTTAGTTAAGGTCCGATCAAGTTTAACAGGCATAAAACGAGGCGTTTTCGCACTCAAACGTGTATCAAAATTAAATTCAGGAAAACGCTCGATTTTAATAGCGGAATCTACACGATTAGTGGTATTTGGTTTTGCGAGATTTTCCGAGCCAACTCGTCGTCGAAGCACAGATTCAGCTTTAGAGGTTTTAGATGGAGCAACAATTGAAGACCCACTTTCAGAACAAGCAAGCAGCTGTTCCTCGGCTTCAATATTGACCATTTTCAAGCGTACTTTGGCTAGGGCTTCCGCTTCATCAGCTTCGGCTTCAGCCAACTTCCGCATTTTACGAGCTTTTGCTTTTGTGAGTTCTTGCATGTTTTCAAGTTCAGCACGCTTCTTTTGCAATTCGATACGTTTTACAACTGAAGATTTGCTGGAAGTAGCACTATAGCGACTATCGACTTGTGAGACGCTATCGCACGGTTCGGGATCAGTCTCCTCCTCGCTAGTGTCAGAGACTTCGCAAGTTTTATCATCAGATTTATCGCAAATACGCGAGCAGCATTCATTATACAAGTCAAGGCATTTTTGCAGGCATTTAGTAACGTCAGAAGACAAATCTTTTAAAAGATCGTCTTCTTTAAGTTCTTTTACTGCGCATATGAAATTATCATGAGTCCTAGTTATCACAGAAATTTTACTGGATTCCTGATCTAACTGCGCCTTAGTTTTACATTTTAAAATAGCTCCGCGACTACGTTTTATATCGACCATTAACTTGCGATGCATGGTAAGCAGTTTGCGGGGTACGTTTCCCGGGGTAGCCTGGACAGCGGGGTTTTCCCTTACTTTCCCAGGATTACCACAATCAGGTAATAGGTTTGAATGACTGGCACGGTCAATCAAATTTGGAGATTCGACCTGGTCGTTCTCCTCACACTTAGCGTCAGCAGGTAAATTACTTTCACTCTTATTAGTATTTGACATTTTGGAGATAAGAGGGAAGGAACAATCTCACAAAATATACAATAAATTAAAACACAATACAATACAATAAAGCATAAACTTACGCAATTCAAAGAATTTCTTCACCGTTTTGGTACAAAGTATTGTCCGATGAACAAATTTAAAAATTCAATTTGCAGTCCGACGATTGAATGGAAAAACGGATTTCTTGCTTGAACAGAAAAGGCACGAAGCCAACGACCACGAATGAAAAGATGACGATCAATGAGATGGACCAGCAGATAGGAGATTGAATGCGACTCGAAGCAGCCAACAACCAACGGAAAATGCCAACTCAACGATTCACGGTAAAGATGAGCGCTGGTATCGCAACTCGAAGAAAATCGTTGAATGACGACGAAAGGAAGGCGCTGGAACCAGAATCCACAACGCAACCGAACGACAGCAAGGATGGTTGCAAGTTCAAATCAGCAATCGACGAAGGTACAGCGAGCGCTGATGGCAGCTCAGCTGATGCAGGGGTCCAAGCAGAAAGGTACCAAGGAATAACCACTGGTACTGCAATTCAATTCCCGAATGGGGTTGATTCTTCGGAAAAGATGATTGTTTTTCTTATGTTACAGAATGAGCTGTAACTAGTGGTTGCAGGTGTCCTGGAAGGAGCTTCCAGGACTTCACCGCTCCGACTCTGACAATTACTTCAACAAAAAAGAACTTAATCAAAATTTATTGGGTAATTAACTCAAATCAGCGCGGCAAAAAACAATCAAAAGTATCCCGGAAAAGAAAAATAAAACAGAAATACCGCGAAGTCTTCTCTTGTAAAAAAAATACGTCCAACCGCCAGATAACAAAAATCCAAAATGAACAACATGTAGTTCGGTGCTATAACGTAATTAGCAACCGTGCAAAAACGTGAAAAAATGATTTTCTAAAACTGCGAAAAACAAAACAAAGTAAAGTGCGCAGAAGCTGCAGGCAAACGCTTTTTTTTGGTTGCTGCAGAAAATAGGAAATATAAATGTGTTCGAGGCCCAACAACGACAGATAATTAAAATAAAAAAGCTCGGTGCGATAACAATAGGCAACAGAAAATTCTTAAAAAGAAGTCAAAAAAATTGTTGGTTTGTTAATTTTTTAACTTCTTTGTTAGTATGTTTAATCTTTCTTGTGTAACTGTATAGGAATTTTTTACGACTAAACTGTGCTGCTGATAGACTATAAGTGATTTTGGTGTTTATATATTATAAATAAATTTCAAACTATGTAACATTACAGATTCACAAGGAATTGTCTCTTTATTGTATATTATCAAAGTTGCACTGTTACATCAGCGCTCAGAAATCTTTTCGCGCCAAGTGAAAACGGTGGCAGAAATCTATAGCTTCTCAGCATCCAAAACAACCAGCCGGCTTTCCAACCAACTAAATATGGGACTAGATAATTTGATAAAACAAGTATATCAAGGTCAATTTTCCCATAACATTGCCCTGGACTCGAGTTTTGTTAATTCCAAAGCTTGTCAGCAGGAATAGCTGAACTTAAATACTGCGACGTAGCTCATGATCGAAATCCAAAAAATCTTGGTAACTTAAGGAACAAGCAATTGAAAATTTTGTAACCTGTACTACATTGGGCATAAGGATCGGGTAAATTAACCTCGTACAAAAGGAAATGAAGAAAGGAATGGTCCAACCGAATGGAGAATGAAATGAAGAAATGGAGAATGATTAAAGAAACGAAGAAAAAAAAAATTACAAAGCAAACCATCAGCACATATCTCCTAGACAGTGGCGCAGACAATGGGGGCTAAGGCAGTATTAACCGCCCCTTAGC
Organism: Trididemnum nubilum; assembly: GCA_963965965.1. Taxonomy (NCBI): domain Eukaryota; kingdom Metazoa; phylum Chordata; class Ascidiacea; order Aplousobranchia; family Didemnidae; genus Trididemnum; species Trididemnum nubilum. The sequence goes on from OZ014472.1 coordinate 12,909,340, forward strand.
CAAGCCATGTAGAACGTTTAGCCCAAAATTACAAGCGTTTAAACAACATAGTTTGGACTTGACCTGTGAGTAAGGAAAAGCTAGAAGGTACCGGGCAATTTAGTTCTTCAACTCGTTTTCAAATTTTAGCAATTTATTTCTTTGAAATGGCTTTAAAAAAGTGCAAAATTTAATCCAAATGGCGTTAAAATGGCTATTTTTTTTTGAAAAATTACAAAAATTGCCCAGCCGCTGTTAGACGCGCGAATTGGACCAGATTGCTTAGCACGCTGCAAAATTGATTCATTTTTCAGACAAAAACAAAATCTTTTAGATTCAAGTCGCCCTCCCGCCCCTTAACGAAATCTTAGTTGGGTGCCTGCGTCATTATGTCAATGTCCATAAACATCTCATGAGACCAAAAGCCTCGATACTGCAGTTAGGGCTGGGGAAGAATTTCAATGCCGAAAAAAATCAAACTTTTTTCGCGCTAAAAATCGCTTATAGGCTATATACGAGCATAAAGTTTGTAGATGGTTTTTAATTTATGCTCAATTTGGTGCAACAACAAATAGCACGTTTTATCAAATTAACTTCCGAACGAATGGAAGAATGGAGAAAAGTACCAGTCTGTTTTACTAATCTGGTAGGAAAGTTTTTAGCCGCTGTAAAGTTTTTTTGATTTTTTGTAACATTTTGCAATAAATAAGACATAGAAATATATTTACCGACTGTTGGTTTTGTGCATTCTGATACTGTACTCAAATTGCTCATAATGAAAAAGCAGTTTTGATAGATCTGCCAACAAGTGCTGGGTATGTGCTCTGAAGCGCCATGCAGCTGCACCATTTGCGAGGGGGTATGCCAGAAGTTACCAAACTACCGCCCGCGGGCCGAAACGGCCATCGAGCTTATTTTATCCGGCCCGCATATGTTACAGAAATATAAGCTAAACTATAAGTGTTATGAAAAAAAGTTACAAATTTCTTTTTTTAACATCTACGTTGCTCCTGAACCACACGCAATCTACTAATGAATTTGATTTTGTTTCTTGTCATGACATCACAAAGTTTGTCGTTAGAAACAATATTATTTCATCAGTGCTATATCTCCGGGTCTGGGCAGATAATAGCAGACTAGGAAGCTTACGCATGATAATTGGGACAGCACCATTACTAATAATCAGCACCATTACTAATAATCAGGCCCGGCGCCAGGGGGGGAAATTTTTGGGTCGTGCACTCCCAAATCACTGCTTGAGCTCCTCCAAGCGAGGATTGTGTCCCGCAAGAAAATAAAAGACCCAGTGCCACTGGAGTGCATTTCCGGGCCTGTGCTCCCCCGAAATAGTGCTTGTGCCCCCCAAGCGTGAGTAAAATCTCGATCCAAGACGAAAAATGCGAATGAACGCCAAAACAAAGTCTAACATTTAGCGCCGAGAACATTTTTTTGCGGTCTTCACCCTAGAATTTGTAGGCAAGAACTGAGATCCGCACTATAAGATTCCATTGTGCCCCGCTAAGCTATGAATGTGCTCCCCCAAGCAAGAATTGCGACCCGAAAGTAGGCAACAAACCGTATCCACGGAGCGTAATTGGGGATGAAGATTTTTTTCTCTCTTTTGGTCTTCACTACCAAATTTGAGATAACAATCTATCTGTCCCCCCCAAATATTTTTTCTGTCCCCCCCCTTCCAGTCACGCTACTCTGGCGCCGGGCCTGCTAATAATGTCAACTTGGCTCTTAATAAAAAGTTTTTTCGGATAAGGTGGATTCATTTAAGGAAAAAAGCAAGCATTTGTGACCCTCATCTCCAGCATCAAATAAGGTTATCTAGTAAACGCTTTATGTTGCGTAAGGTCGTGGGATAACCATTTCACTACATCAACCCACACATCTTTTCATGTAAAAAAGATTGCATAGCTCTGTTTGCGTAATCTCAATAATGTGGGTGGATGCAATACGAAAAAAAATCAAAAATATCAAGCATGAATTTTTCCATGGAGAGCTTGCGGGGAAAACCAAAATCTTAAAAATTTTGAAAAATGACCTACGACAAGATTTTGAAAAATGTGCCTTGGATAAACCTTAGCCAGCCCAAATAATTTACTCACGGAAGTATGTAACGTCTGAAACCAGAGTTTTCTGTAGGTAGATAACTTTATTGGGATCAATCCTGCTATTGCTGCGTGATTTTTGTTATTTGAAACGAAAGAAAAAAAGAACTCGTGATGCTTTTTGATTGAAAAAGTACAAGCAATTAATCAAGAGTGGAGATAGCCTATTTGAGCAAAAATATTTTTTGGCAATTTAATCAAAATTTATGCTGTTTCTCTCAAGCGCTTTCTTCTTCTTTTGCTATAACTATTGCGATAAATTTTGAACGGAAGGATGTTTTGCTACTATGTAGCAAAGAAAGAATTACGCGAGTTAATTCTTTTATTGTAAAACTTGTAACCAAATATTGCTTTGTATCGTACCGAGGAAGTGTAGTGGTAAGTTATAATCCATACAGTGCGCGATGGTTCAATAAAAAAAAATATCGTCAACTATTACACGTCAATTTTGGATATTTACTATAGTATTACCAATATACATGACTTTGTCTTGTACATGTATTGTATTTGTAGCATTATCAATAAAACAAAGCCATCACGAATACAAATTTACAACGCAAAAGCACAAAATAAGTCTGCCTACAAAATACAAAATCATGCTTTTGACTATGTTGGCTTTGGCTCTGCTGAAACTCAAGTCGTATTTAAATTTTGCCCACTTCAAAATTGTTCTATAAGACTAAATCGTTTAAAAAAGCACAAATGACGCACAGTATGTTTATCGTCATGAAGAAGGTGGTGGCAATCATCGAACAGAAGATTGTGCTTTCACAAAATTGAAATCACCTACTACTCGGTCACGAGACTAAGCTGACTTATGTGTGGGAAAAAGTTGTTTTAATACTGATCAAGTCGCAATTTCAACTGCAGTAATTTAAAAGTATTGTGACTGCTTAGTGCTGCAGATCCTGACAAAAACCAACTTAGAAATACATCGTAAAGTAAGGAAGTTATATATGGCAGAAATCGAAAGTGTTTGAATACTTTAACAACTTTAAAATGCAGATCAGATGAAATAGGCTAAAATTAATTTGCTTGTTGGCTGTACTGTCATTACATTCTTATATTTCTTATATTCTCATATTCTTATATATATATATACTGTCATTACATTCTTATATTGGGATAATAGTACTGCAGTACTATTAGTATTTTTACACCACTGGCTCTTGCTTTTGTTCCAGTTACTCTCTCGATTTGCATCTATCACTAACTTCCATTTCAGAAACTCACAAAATGAATGTAAGCTACGTTTCAAAAAACGCGGGTAATCTACCAGGTAAGTTTGTGTGGTTGTGCAACAGGTTAAGAACTCCATACAACACCTTTTTTTAAGGTTTACAAAGCACGAGTGTTACAAGCAATGTCGAAAATCATTATGTTAATGCGATCACCATAACTGATGAAAGTGAGTTGATGCTTTGTGTAGTACCGTAACAAGAGTATACTGCAAAATGAAAAATTTAGGTCAATAAATTTATTTTTGGTCATGTCATAAAAATAAAATATTTTTGGTATAAATCCCCATCAAAAAGCAAAAAATGGTTCAAAATTTTTTTCATTTAAAAGAGACCCTAAACTAATTCCATCTTATATTACCTTTTTCAAAAATTGGCCGTATTTTTGCAAAACAAAAAAGCGCAGCAATCGCAATAGGCTAAGCAATATGCTTATTTGTGCAAATAAATTTATAATCGCTACGAGCGATAAAGTTTTTATCACCAAGGGGCACATGACAGACATTTCTTCGTTCGCTTTAATAACGAGTTTTTTTTTAAGAAGCGCTAACGAACGAAATACTCGCTAAACGTAAGAGGTCATTTTTACACGTGTATGTAAAGCCTTGCGAAATCCGTTACGTCATTCTTTCTCGCTAAATTTCTTCGAGCGATTGCGGAAAGCAGTTCGAGTAAACAAACGTCACATTTTCCTTGCCAACTTAAAGAGGATCTTGAAGCACTCTTTAAGCGTGCGAGAAATCTTTTTGGTTTACAAATTCAATGGCGAAAGATTGAAAACTTCTAACTCATGCGAATTTTTGCTGAAAATTAATTAAAATCGTCGCCATGTTTGCTATTAGACTGCTAAGAAAAAGCGAATTGCATTGAGAACCATTTGCTGTTTCGATTGATAAAGATATGCTAAGTAGTGCAAGTTGATAAAAATAGTAACACACTCCTTTTATAAGAACGATTTTCTAAAACACGATGCTCATTTTTGCTCAAAATTTAAGAACAAATTAAAAACACTGCCAGCCTCGGCAGCAAAACGAACCAAGAAAAAATTCAAACTAATCAAAGAAACTAAAATTCGTGCTGATTCAAAACGATAAAATTTCAGTGATTTTCTGGTGTTTGCAAGCAAAATTGCTACTATTCAAGGTTTGCTGATCTGCGCAAGCAATTGAGAAATTTTTTTGGCAGTTGTTCAACTTGAAAAAAGCTTGCTTTTTGCTTTTCCAATTTTACGATGCTGCAGAAGCAAGAAAAAAGCCTTCACTTAAGTCTTAAGCAGGCAGAGCTATAGGAATTAAACAGTGTTTCAAACATGCCCGCTAAAATTGACATCGATGCTCTCAAAATTTTACGAAATCAAGAACAAATGAGATTGAATATTGGCAAAAAATTAAAAACAGCCAGTCTAAACTCAAGATTTACCGGTTCTAAAAAGGAAGTGTGCTTCGACTTGCTCACTTTTAAAAAATTTTGAAACCTTAAGATCTAAAGTTACTGTTAATGTATGAGTTTACCTACCAACAACCTCAAGGGCGCTTTACTTCATTTAAAAAATTGTAGTATGGAAAAAGTTGTTCTTATTTTACATTGATCCAAAAATATAATTAAATTTTGTCGTTCATTTACTAATTGTCATCAGTTGAAGAATTTGCTTGCGTAGAATAATCACGCATGGCTTAAAGTATCTTTTTCCATAACAATGCAGTACATACAATACGCTTGAACGCATTATTTTGAAGTAGAAATGCATCTGACGTCACAATGAGATATTTATTACGTAATAACACAAGTTACTAACATCTCGCAAAGAAATTCGAGCGAACTGTTTTAACGTGCGTTGGGCGAGACAGCTCAGAAATGGCAGTTAGTCTACGAAGATTTTTTGTTCGTTAGCGCTTTTTAGCGAGCGAAAATGGCCTTTACGAGCTCGCTAGCACGTTCTGTCATGTTGCCCCAGGTCTTCCGATATGTTTCAGTTTGCCAAACCGTTTCTCGTTAAAACTTAATTCTTAAATTTGAAGATCTGCTAAGACTTGCCAATCAGAACAGTTTTGTGTTTTCTGCACGGCGGCGATGCTGAGTACTATAACCAAATTCAATAACGTGTAGGAGAGCTATGCCAAACTCTCCCAATCCCTTTCTCCTTCTGACAGCTGAGCACTTAATTTACTGATTTTTAATGAAATTTATTATCATTTTGAATAAAGAAAAGTACAGAAAAAACGAAGTAGTTTCAAATACGAGGTAAAAACCAATTCAGGGCCTTTCTTTCAATCTACAAGATTGTTACCTCACAGTCAATAGTCAAATTCATAAACAAGGATGGAGAAGAAGGGATCGCAAAATGCAATTTACCCAAGTTAAGCAGCATTTAACACGTTTCACCAAAAACTGACACTGTTCACTGGACGCATTTTTGCCACTACTGAGCTCCCAGGCTCCAAGCACTTTTAGATAGTTACAAAGCAGTAACAGCTCATGGAGAGCTCCCAAGCAGTAATAGCACGTGGAATCGCCTTTGTCTAGCATCCAAAGACCGGAAATTAACAAACAAAGATTGGCAGTTGCCACTCTACAGTCGTCTAGAAAAATAAATAATGCACGAAAAGAAACCTTCTAACACAACGATTCTAAAATATGGCCTTTGTAGTTGCGCTAATTAACAGCTTATTTTTAACTAAGGATAATAATTACTCAGTAATTTGACTTAAACATCGATTAGACAATGACAAATAATCTTTTCGATTTAAGTCACAAGATTGCGAAAACCAATAATTAATCAGACACAAATACGCAAACAAAGATTTAAAATTGGGTCTTCAGTCACTAGTTGAAAAGCAGGGCAACTTATTTTTAATGATTTTAACAATAATGATGCTGTATTTATTGTACATTGTCAAATTTACTCCAGCAACAAAAAAGACATAATATTCGCAATCGAAATTATTAATATGGTCAAAGTAATGCAAAACACGTCGCAACTGAAGTTAATGAATGAAATGTATTACTTAAGCTGTTACATCTGTGTTTTGGTTTGCTTCATACCAATTTTCGATTTCCAGCCCAAACTGCAGTATAATCGGTGCCGTTGCCATACCAAGTAAAGTGGGGTAGAAGATACAAAAACAAAAATAGCATTTGTATACCATAGTTTTTGCTATTTTAAAATTATTCTTTTGATTTGTATCAGTCACTTAATTTAAGTTTTAAAATTTGCAAAATTAATGTCAGATATCAGAGGTGGAGTTCTCGAGGACGTTCTGGCCTTGACCTCGAAGGTCAAGTCCTTGGCCTTGGCCTCGAAGCCTCAAGTCTTTGAAAATTGCCGTGTCCTCGGCTCGAGGACAACACTATTTTTTTGAATGGTAAAAATTTTGTAGATCGTTCGAATAATTTTTTGTAGACCTTTCGCTTCGGAGACCGCCTGAAAAAAATTTTTGAAGATCTTTTTTTTTGGAGAACACTTGTGCCTGTGTCTTTGGTTCTTGGCCTCGAGAGGGTCTGTCCTCAGAAGAACTGTCCTTGGCTTCGGTTTTTTTTTTTGTGTACTTGGCCTCGAGGCTTGTGTCCTTGACTCCACCTCTGTCAGATATACGTTTCAAAATACTCGAGTAATTAAATTGTGAAGGTTTGCGTGTTTCTAATACAGTATAACAATAAAGTATGTTAACGTTTGCTTTTAAGCTTTGAAAAGAACGACTGCAATCAGTGATGAAGAAAATACTCAAGTAAATCGGATCAGCACAACCAGTGAAAGTGAGTGTTTTGTGTAAAACTTTTTGTCCAAATAAAAGACAAACAAAAAAAAGTTTCGCGGCACCTACCACGTATCGTCCGATATCTATAGTCGAACCACAAATCCTTTACATTGCATAAAATCAATCTTAAGCAAAACATTTGAAATCAAAAAACACCCTCAGCGTTGAGGGAGATTGTACGAGACGTCACGAGAATAAAGCCTAAGCATTATTTTTAACTAACCTCAATGCAATGACCACATCTACAAGCCAAGTTTGTTATGGAAGGAGGTTGCTCAAATTCAAAGCATGCAGTTGATACGTAGGCAATGCCCTCCTATCTAAGCAATTTTTGTTGGAAAAAATACCCATTCTGACGCAAAATACCCATACTGGAAAAAATACTCATTCTGACGCAACTAGAAAAAAAATTTTTACGTTTTAAATTCTTTTGAATTTGAAGATGCAAGCCAGTTTTAGTCGGCCGTTCAATTCTTTCGCACTTTCTAGTCATTTCCAATGGCACGTTTAAAAGCTTGCATGGCTTGTAAGGAAAGCGCCAAAAAAAATTTCAAGCAAGCTCAATGTAATTAGAGTTGACATCAAATGATAAAAGGATCCACAAGCAATTCAACAACTTATACTGATGCAAACTATAAACATAAGCATATTTTAAGAGATTTTGTAGTAGTCATAGCAATAATATGATTTTCATCAGTTTTGCCCTCAAAAACCATAAGCTATAATAAAAAAATGCACAAAGAACATTCAAAGGAAAATCGACCAATTCAATGCATATGGAAATTTATTGCACAAATTATTCCTGCTTACAGTATTTCAACTGAAAGAATAGATTTGTAGTTCATCGGCCAGTTCTTTTGTAATATCTTTATTGCGGAAACAGAATGCTTTGCGCTATTTTTTGAAGTTTAGTCAAACTCATTTATACGTTAAAAAAAAAACACTAAACATATTTTTTAATTGATCGACCTATGAAGTACAATACAATTAAATTTTGTAAGTTTTGTCTGAGCCAAGGGTTCTTAACCTGAAGTTTACGAACTCCTAAGAGGTCCAAATAGGTACTTTAAACTTTACACCTAGGTTTTTGGAAAGCAAAGAATAAAAACAATAATATGAGTTTTGAATGTGCAATGTGCTGTTGTGCAGTTGCATAAAAAAAAATCAATTCCGTAAAATATGGATGTAACTTGAAACTCAAAGTAAGCGTTAATATCATTTTTAGCTTCGACTATAATAATTGACGAAACAAAAGTTTGAAGGCAGCTTGATCAGACGACATGAAGAAAAAAAATGATTGACTGATTACTTGACCGCAATGGCCTTTAAAACTTTTCGCAGTTTGAGAAAACTTTCAATACATGTTTTCTTTTTTGGATATATGAGTCAAGCGATTACGTAGCGAAAACATCTTATGACGGTATTTAAGTTCAACAATAGGGCACCCAGATTTTCAACTTTTTTTTTCTTTTCAGGTGTTTCGTGACTTTTTTTACGCTGTTTTTTGTGCTGATTCCGAAAATGTGCTTAAAAATGTGATCCGATCAACTTCCGGGAAGTTATGGGGAGGTTTTGACCCACCACGTTTTCAAAATTTGGTTAATATTTTGAATAGCGTTTTTAGTTTTAAAGTTATGATACTGAGAGCAATTTTATTTGAAAGAGCCTTAAATTCTGTGCAATTTAAAAAAAAAATTTGTTTGAATTGACCCAATAAGTTAAGAGATATGAAGCGTTTTGTAAATAATTTTTTGTTACGCTTGAGTGATTTTTGACACAAAGTTGCTTTTTACAGCTTTAAAAGCACTGCCACTGGCCAAATTTGAGTCAATATGACCAAGAGGCTCCAACTTTGCTCAAATGAAGAGTCAGAAAATCTGCTGGCATAGTTTTCCAATCACGTTATGCATGAGTGATTTTTAAGAGTTTCACAATGAAATAACTCTTAAATAGTGTTACACATGAGTGATTCTTGCTGTATATTTGGCAGAAACCTTCGCAATATCTCAAATTTTATTCATAATATTAAATAAGACAATTCGATGTCAAATGGAAGAATATGTTACCAGTAGAATCATGCGTTTTTAAATAGCAACATTGATTTAAAAAATTGTCGCAACTTTCTTGAAAAGAAAAATGATGTAGTAAGCTTTTGCATTAATGCAAAGCATGAGGAATGTAGTTAGCATTTATGACACATTTTGCAGTGAAAGTTATACAACTGTATTTAGGGCCAGAAAGTCAACAAATCATGATTCTGTTGGGTCTGAGTTTTTATAGTTGTAGCTGTTATGGGAAAATACGAAATAGAAATACGCATAGTCAAGAGCAATCTTCATAAGTATCTTGAAAAAACATTGCTTTTTTGGCTCAAGAGTAAATTTTTGTGTTTCAACTTCATGGATTGTTGCCTGTCATCTTGCTCCGTTTGTCATAATGACACTTGTAAAATCACTCGCAAACTTAATCGTGTCTTCTGCAGCATCGTTTACCATTTAAATAGTTCAAATAAAGTTGTTAATTTAAAATAGAAAGCATTTTCTTTTTTTCACTTGCAAGGCAGCTGGAAGAGTTTGAAAAAACTTAAAGGAGTCAAGATTTATTGTTTATAAAGCTGGAGAGAATGGATTGTGAAATCATCATAAATTTTCAATTTCTCTTATTTTCAGACTTTAAATTTACGTGGTACCTTTTTATTATGCTATAAACTCAAGTGAGCACAGAACAGTCTATGCAAGATGGATATTGGTGATTGGATAGAAGGTTTTGCTGTATATTTTTGAAGATAATAATTGTTGTACAAAACATATTTCAAGTTTGCGGTTTTAAAGAAATAACATAGCGTTTTAGGGTTGACATTGGTCATATTATAATGTATTTATGTTACTGGTTTTCGTCTTGTCCCAGTGCCAACATTTTTTGCTCTTTAAAGATTTAAACAATTGAGAAATAAAAGAACTTCCTTTTTTAGCTGTTTGCCTGATGACAATGACGTTTATTTTTGCACTTCGAAATCACTTCAGAGAAACCCAAACATTTGTTTAAAATGAAATGTAGCAGGAAGCTGCAGAGAACCTCTCGGTCATCAAGTTGAGCAACCACCTTATAATTATAAATCTATTACTGAGGTTTGCTGTTTTGAATTACTGTATTATAGTAAAATTTTATTAACTTTGAAAACTTTATCAACCGTTGTAATTTATTTTAATTAATAACTCTTTTTTGTTCTTAAAACATTCATTTATATTTTGAGAGTAACTACTTTTGGTACTTTATTTTATTTTATTTTACCCATTTCTAAGGAGTATTTCATTTTGCTTTTTATTCAAGCAAAATAAATGATAAAGATTGTGCTGCCATAGCCATTACAAGGAAAGAAAACGCCCCAAGTCCAGTTACTATTTAAAAAAAGAACATGAACAGTAATATGGAAGCTGACATGTTCTACCTTTGAAATTTAGATTAAATTTTGGTTAGTTCCAAGCTTTTGCAAATTAAGCAAACATGTTTTTTTTTGCTGGTAAGCAAACGGCAAGAAAGTAATGGCCCAGTACCTCTAGCCTTGAACTTATAGTTGAAATACCTGTCTGAAATAACCTAAATCAATGTCTTATTACGTCTTGAACTCAGCAACTTTATTTGAACTATTTAAATGGTAAACGATGCTGCAGAAGACACGATTAAGTTTGCGAGTGATTTTACAAGTGTCATTATGACAAACGGAGCAAGATGACAGGCAACAATCCATGAAGTTGAAACACAAAAATTTACTCTTGAGCCAAAAAAGCAATGTTTTTTCAAGATACTTATGAAGATTGCTCTTGACTATGCGTATTTCTATTTCGTATTTTCCCATAACAGCTACAACTATAAAAACTCAGACCCAACAGAATCATGATTTGTTGACTTTCTGGCCCTAAATACAGTTGTATAACTTTCACTGCAAAATGTGTCATAAATGCTAACTACATTCCTCATGCTTTGCATTAATGCAAAAGCTTACTACATCATTTTTCTTTTCAAGAAAGTTGCGACAATTTTTTAAATTAATGTTGCTATTTAAAAACGCATGATTCTACTGGTAACATATTCTTCCATTTGACATCGAATTGTCTTATTTAATATTATGAATAAAATTTGAGATATTGCGAAGGTTTCTGCCAAATATACAGCAAGAATCACTCATGTGTAACACTATTTAAGAGTTATTTCATTGTGAAACTCTTAAAAATTACTCATGCATAACGTGATTGGAAAACTATGCCAGCAGATTTTCTGACTCTTCATTTGAGCAAAGTTGGAGCCTCTTGGTCATATTGACTCAAATTTGGCCAGTGGCAGTGCTTTTAAAGCTGTAAAAAGCAACTTTGTGTCAAAAATCACTCAAGCGTAACAAAAAATTATTTACAAAACGCTTCATATCTCTTAACTTATTGGGTCAATTCAAACAAATTTTTTTTTTAAATTGCACAGAATTTAAGGCTCTTTCAAATAAAATTGCTCTCAGTATCATAACTTTAAAACTAAAAACGCTATTCAAAATATTAACCAAATTTTGAAAACGTGGTGGGTCAAAACCTCCCCATAACTTCCCGGAAGTTGATCGGATCACATTTTTAAGCACATTTTCGGAATCAGCACAAAAAACAGCATAAAAAAAGTCACGAAACACCTGAAAAGAAAAAAAAGTTGAAAATCTGGGTGTCCTATTGAACATTGATTAAAAGCTGCTCAAATTTTGCTGAAGCGATCTAACAAACCTCAACAATGGGAAGCATCTTATTATTCAATGAACTTCAATTTTTACAGATTATGCAGAATAAATTTAATTCAAAGTCAAATCGGTTAATTGGAACCATAAGGCTTTTTTTATGATGAGATGGATTTATATATCTCGAAAAAACCGAGAGGGTAAAGCATTTTTGATTCGCTACTCCCTTAGTTTTAAAATAAGATTAAACGGCAAACGCTGCTTGGTTTAGGGTCAGGGCCGGTTTTAGTGGAGAAAGAGGTTCTTGGCCCCTACCACTAGTAACCATTAGCACATTTGTGCGATGTTACACAAAACAAAAATATTTTCAAAATATTTGTTTCCTTACAAACTAGTTTGGTCAATTTTTCCGCTTTCTTTCGTCACAGTTAGGTTAATTCAGGCATTTTGATGTCACAGTCGCGTCTTTACTTCAAGATCGAGGAATGGGTTGGCATGAAGTAATTTTGTAATGAGCTTGACGTAACAATTAGTTTCTTTCGCTACTTATTAATTATGCTGACCACTCAATGGCGCAATCACGGCAAGAGAGGCTAAAGAGATTCATCTGCCTCTTAGCCCAGTCCAACCCAGTCACTAAGAAAAGTTTAATGAAAATTTTAAGCAAAGAAGATGCTTTGGACTTGATCTTTGAGTAAGGAGGAAGCTTAAAAGGGTTGGACAATTTAATTCTTCAACAGGCTTTAAAATTTTTTGTAAATTATTTTTTTCAAATGCGTCTATAAAAGTACGAGATTTGATCTAAATGACAATATTTTTCTGAAAAATCACAAAAATTGACCAGCGGCTAGGGGCTTTGCCCTGCAACTCTCAGCATGGCCTTTGGCGACCGAGGGTTCCGTTTCATACCCAACGTCTGTGATACGCTTGAGTTGTACCACTGTTTTAAGCTCACTGCTCAATCTAGACGTTTTTCAAGCAAAACTAATTGGTCTTCTGATTCAAACCCCCTCCTCTCAACAAAATCCTAGTCGCACACCTGTGACGCCTAATCTTTCAATATACTTTGTTGAAATAAAATTGATTTATTTTTTGTACCATGAGATAATGGGGCCCCACCAAACTTGGGCGACAGGGCACTCCTCCACCCCAAAAATCCGGCTTTGTGTAGGAATGCGAATTATTGTATGAGCTTTTCACTCTCATCCCACACATCTTTTCATGTGTAACACCCGGGTTAAAAAGATGAGTCTATATGCGGCTCGCAGGCTCATTTTAACAACCCAGAAAATTATTTTTAAATTTGTTTATGAACCTATGTTTCTGAAGTTGCGTTTTGTTAAAGTTTTTTGCTCACTAGCGCGTAACGCTACATTTGTTCCCTTCCGTTACGTGAGTATTCTAAAGCTTCGTCTTTAAAAAATCATTTAGGTCATGAAATAAACCTGTAATAATTTATTTTGATAGGATTTAAAATAATTTAAGTTCAAGTCGAAACGTCTCGTAAATACAATGTTTCAGTTTCATCTTTGCTCTGTTTTTTTTTTGCAAAGCTTTCAACAATTGTATAAATACTCCTAATAGTTTAACAAACAACATCAACAACATTTGACATATTGTACAGTATAAACAATTTAACCCATGAATAAATAAAAAATTGATCGTAAGTTTCGCAACATATATAAACGATAAATGGTAACGAATTTTTTTAGCATATAGTATAAATCAAATATTGAAAGTAAGTTTTGCTACAAATAAACGATAATATTTAAATGCTTGTGCTTCTGCTGCTTCATTTTGTAAGCAAGTTACCTTGCTAAGCTAGCTTGTGTTCTAGAGCGTAATGCGGCTAATTTAAATGAAGTAACAACATAATGATTCTGGTAAAAAACATTTTGCGCAGCAATCAGCAGCGCAAATAGCGTAAACAGCATTGTGTCATGGGCTTTGATATGTGAATTTTTTTTTTTATTTTGGTCTTCATCTTGAATTTGGCGGAAATTTTAGTTTCGCAGCAGTAAATAACTTTTTTGGTCTACACATTAATTTCAGCAAAAAAGGCCTCTGCCCATTACAAAATCATGCCTACGCCATTGGCAGGAATGCATTTATTTGCGTAGTAATCTGATGGCAAGAGCTCATGCTGCCTATGAGGGCAAATTTGCTCTTTCATGAACTTTATAAAGATAAAGGAGTTTAGTGGAAGGATCTGCTTGAGACAGTTTCAAAAAACTAGTTGACAATAGCCTAACCTGCCTGCATTATTTATTTTCAGTTACCTTTGCAAATAACCTCACAGTATAAAACGATTGTTTGCTGTATAGCACGAACGACACACTATTAATATCACCGCAATGTAGGTGGTAGCGATTAGGAAACATTTAGGTTGTTCAATTACCCGTACTAAGTTAAAACCACTTCCTATTCCGTCAAAAGATTTGCAAAGTTATGCGAGGGAAAAAGTTTTACTAATTGAAAAGGTGATTACAAAAAGTATCTAAGTCACAGTCTGGGCAAAACAGAGTTATCGTTCGTTTTGGACTTCCTATACTGCGCTAAGTCACTCACCGAACTTTTTTATTTTAAAAATAATCTTAAGTCTGTTTTTCACAATGTAGCTTCTCTCAAGAATGTGTATTTTTTGTGAAAAAAGTTCTTAATTCCATTTTGTTCGTAAAAGAAGTTCTTAAGTCCTAAAAACCAATCAGGTGGCCAAGGTAATATCACAAGATTTAATATTCAGTAAAAGAAAAAAGAAAGAAACGTATCTTGCTTTCTGGCTAGTTTTTCAGTCCAAGGTTTTTGCTGAAATGCTCGAGTTAGCAAAACTGCTTGTCTTACTCATAGTAAGCAGATAGATAGGCTGGGTAAAATTAGTGGCAAAAGTTGTTGCTGCTATCAGTAAATATCTGAGATTATTTGGGTTGTTTTACAGTTATTTTAGGTTACAACTTGGCCTTAATAGTTTTGGTATACATGCATGGCCTACAGACTGAGTTGATAAGCTTGGAATTAAAAAAAATTCAGTAAATTTCTCGTTTTTCGATGCAGAATTACGGTGACAAAACAAAAACGATTGCGTTGGAGTTAGGAACAGCAGCAAAAGTGCAGTACATACAGCCATAAGCGTAAGTGGGGGGCCCAGGGAGGCCAGGCCTCTCCAATTGGAATATCACCAATGACAAAAAAGTCTATTGTTTAGTTTCTTTTTAGCGTTTTTCGCGCGCAAAGCTTTCTTTTAGCATTTTGCGAATAATGTTGACGACCAGGGGCCCCGGGCCCCCCTTAATTCAATATTTCCAACCAATTTTATTGTATAACTTGAAATAAATTGAAAGTTTTTGCCCGAAAATTCATGGACGTAATGCAATAATTAAGGCGGGATTTACCATAGTACGGCACAGTGACTGTAAAGTTGCAGGATATACGGAAATAAAGTATATACAGAAATAAACTTAGAGGAATGTCCAGCAAAAACAAACACTGCCATATGGAAAAGCAAGTCTACCTCGGTTGAAATCCGATTTTTTAGGAGACACTCTATTGCGGGCCAATCTTGTTGCTCTTGTTGCTGGGTGACTTCTGTTGAAAAAAGTTCTTTAGTGAAAGCCTGATTGTTTTTATAATTGTGATAATGTGAAAAAATGCATAGTAATAAATAAATCATTTGAGTGAAGATAGGCTATTTAAAGAATTTTGTGACATGTGATCAAATTATATTATGCAGACGCATTGTAACTGTATTTTGCCAAACTTTTTGTTGCCAAAAAACTTTATGTAGCCATATATTGTTTTATACCGTAAAGGGGGAACATAGTATTGTAAGTAGGTATTTACAGTAGTTATACAGTACGCCACAAACTGGCAGCAGCGATGCAACATAAAATACCATTACGTTTTACTCCTTAATTTTACAGTATATCCAATATTCAATTTCATTCAAGTAGTTCCAAAAAATTTATGACTTAAACTGTGATTTTCGATTGACAGTATTCCAGCTGCAGTTCTACACCAAGCAAAAACTCACTTTTATCGGTTGTGTCGGTCATGTTTGCGTAACAACTATCATCATTGCTAGTTGTACCAGTGCTTTGTAATCCTTAATGCAAACAAACTCACATACAAACAAACAAAACTTGCTGTATCAAATACTTATAACCTGTTGTTCAAACACTCAAACCTACCAGACAATTTACTCGAGTTTTTTCTTAAACGTACCTGACATTTATTTTGCAAGCTTCAGGAACAAAATTTAACGAATTCATGATAGTTAAGAGAAAATGATGAGCTATTTTGCTTTATTTTTGAGCCCCCACTTCAATAGTTCTGCCCATAGGGGGCACAAATCGCTAATTCGCTAGTTAGCGAAGCTAACAGTTTCATTAGCGGATTAGCGGTTCCGCAAACGTTCAACAATGTTAACGGACTGATTATCGAAGCTAACTTTTTTCAGCCAATCCGCTATCCGCTAGAAAAATAAAAAGTTGCAACCGTGGTTTCGACAAAACATAGTCTAAAATTTACCACGTTTGGCCGCTTTTGCCTGCCAGAAAAATATGTACTTCAAGTATACGATGTAAGGCGTTTTTAGATCTGAATTATTGCCGCAAACATCGTGCTCCGATATGGCAATCTTTTTCTCGCGTTGGTAATCGCTCCATTCTCTGACGTCATAATGCTGGTCTTTCGCAATCACGAGCCAGTACGAGGTCAAAATTTTGAAACCAGCATTTCCAAAAGGCACGATTAAAATTGTCCATGTCATATTTAGTTTGTTTGTGCTGGCCAGCGGGCTGCCGCCCCCGACGGATTATGAAAGCTCTTTGACTTTTCGGGGAGGAAAGCGAAAATTTGGGGGGCAATGATTTCTCTTTTTGTTTACTTTTTTTTTGATTTTTTTTTTTGATTTCTTTTTTTTTTCTTTATTTTTTATTCCTCAAAATAAAAAAAAGGTATTCGGTGCGAAATGCCATTATTTTCTCCAAATTTTGAGGTGATCTTTAAAGAATAAAAACAAAAGGTTTTCACGCCTGGAAGCCTCTATCAATTACGATATTTGAGGTGATTACCATTTTGGGTTCAGGCGTTGAAGTTAAATTTATTTGGGGGGCAAAATAAAATTTTGAGGGGGCAATTGTTTCCCTACTCCCCCCTGGTTACGTCCCTGTGCAGAGCGAGCATTTAGAAAGAGGTAGCAGAAAGATTAAAATACTGTATCCGCAACCAAAGTTGCAGTTAAAACCAGCTACCGTAAGTTGCTGAATTGCCTAGGTTTTTGAAGCCGAGCAGTAGACTATACCCGTTGTGGCGACTGCTTAGCAGCCTGACTGAAGAAAAGAGTGCAATAAGT
Source organism: Trididemnum nubilum (assembly GCA_963965965.1). Taxonomy (NCBI): domain Eukaryota; kingdom Metazoa; phylum Chordata; class Ascidiacea; order Aplousobranchia; family Didemnidae; genus Trididemnum; species Trididemnum nubilum. Next base: position 12,926,490 of record OZ014472.1, read on the forward strand.
GTGGTTGGGCAAACGCATTTTTTATAGGAATTAAAGAAACCATGTAAATTGAATCCAAACTCTGAACTATTAAAAAAGCTTACAGTCAAACATCGCCTATAACGCAATCGCGTGTAGCTTTTAAAGAATTATCAATGGCAGTGCTGCCGTTGAGGGTAGGCTCAGCCTATTTGCTTTATCTGCGATTTTTCAGGGGAAGCTCAGGTGTCCCTAACCTCAATAGTACAGTCAGTATAAACTGCCTTTGCTAAAATTGACAAAAAAGCTACTAAATTTGAAAGACGCAAAAAGTGCAACAAATTTGACAATTTCTGATTTGCTGCTAGCCTATCCACTTGTTACTAGATATATGCTTCACACTAATTTGGGGTGTAACCAGGGAGGGAGATAAACCACCTCTCTTTCCCTTAGCGAAGTGTCTTGAAAAATTTAACCCAACCTGCTAGCGTTCAAACGTGTTTTAGACTTGATATTTAAGTAAGAGGAAATTGAAGGCGCTGGGCAATTTAATTCTTTAACTGGCTTCCAAATCTTGGCACTTTAGTTTTTCCTAACGACTCTAAAAACAAGCAAAATATGATCCAAATTAGCGTTAACATTGCTATATTTTTCCCAAAAACTCAGAAAAACTGGACGTTTTTGATGCACTTGAGTTGTACTAGTCTGTTTAGCTCACTGTCCAATTGAAGCATTTTTAGCATAAAAAAATCTTATGGTTCAATCCCCTTCTTCTCCAGCAAAATTCTGGTCACGCGCCTGCCACTGTTTAGTTTATTATTGGCTTTATTGTTTAACTGTATTACTGCCACTGTGCCTGCCACTGTTATGTTTACTGATAATTCTTTAAAAGCTACACGCGATTGCGTTATAGGCGATGTTTGACTGTAAGCTTTTTTAATAGTTCAGAGTTTGGATTCAATTTACATGGTTTCTTTAATTCCTATAAAAAATGCGTTTGCCCAACCACGCTTATTGCACTCTTTTCTTCAGTCAGGCTACTAAGCAGTCGCCACAACGGGTATAGTCTACTGCTCGGCTTCAAAACCTAGGCAATTCAGCAACTTACGGTAGCTGGCTTTAACTGCAACTTTGGTTGCAGATACAGTATTTTAATCTTTCTGCTACCTCTTTCTAAATGCTCGCTCTGCACAGGGACGTAACCAGGGGGGAGTAGGGAAACAATTGCCCCCTCAAAATTTTATTTTGCCCCCCAAATAAATTTAACTTCAACGCCTGAACCCAAAATGGTAATCACCTCAAATATCGTAATTGATAGAGGCTTCCAGGTGTGAAAACCTTTTGTTTTTATTCTTTAAAGATCACCTCAAAATTTGGAGAAAATAATGGCATTTCGCACCGAATACCTTTTTTTTATTTTGAGGAATAAAAAATAAAGAAAAAAAAAGAAATCAAAAAAAAAATCAAAAAAAAAGTAAACAAAAAGAGAAATCATTGCCCCCCAAATTTTCGCTTTCCTCCCCGAAAAGTCAAAGAGCTTTCATAATCCGTCGGGGGCGGCAGCCCGCTGGCCAGCACAAACAAACTAAATATGACATGGACAATTTTAATCGTGCCTTTTGGAAATGCTGGTTTCAAAATTTTGACCTCGTACTGGCTCGTGATTGCGAAAGACCAGCATTATGACGTCAGAGAATGGAGCGATTACCAACGCGAGAAAAAGATTGCCATATCGGAGCACGATGTTTGCGGCAATAATTCAGATCTAAAAACGCCTTACATCGTATACTTGAAGTACATATTTTTCTGGCAGGCAAAAGCGGCCAAACGTGGTAAATTTTAGACTATGTTTTGTCGAAACCACGGTTGCAACTTTTTATTTTTCTAGCGGATAGCGGATTGGCTGAAAAAAGTTAGCTTCGATAATCAGTCCGTTAACATTGTTGAACGTTTGCGGAACCGCTAATCCGCTAATGAAACTGTTAGCTTCGCTAACTAGCGAATTAGCGATTTGTGCCCCCTATGGGCAGAACTATTGAAGTGGGGGCTCAAAAATAAAGCAAAATAGCTCATCATTTTCTCTTAACTATCATGAATTCGTTAAATTTTGTTCCTGAAGCTTGCAAAATAAATGTCAGGTACGTTTAAGAAAAAACTCGAGTAAATTGTCTGGTAGGTTTGAGTGTTTGAACAACAGGTTATAAGTATTTGATACAGCAAGTTTTGTTTGTTTGTATGTGAGTTTGTTTGCATTAAGGATTACAAAGCACTGGTACAACTAGCAATGATGATAGTTGTTACGCAAACATGACCGACACAACCGATAAAAGTGAGTTTTTGCTTGGTGTAGAACTGCTGCTGGAATACTGTCAATCGAAAATCACAGTTTAAGTTCATAAATTTTTTGGAACTACTTGAATGAAATTGAATGTTTTTGATCATCCCATCGAAATGCAAAAATATCTTAAAAAATTCTCTGTTCAAAAGTGTCCCTTTACAAAGTCTGGTTCATTATGTTCCATCTAAATTGTTTTGAAAATTTGCTGTTTTTCTTCTTTTTTTTTTTTTGGTTTTCATTCTCGATTTTTTTTCATTCTGCTTTTATTTTAAAATTATCACTTGCTTTTGTCCGAGTCATCTTCTCGATATGCATCAATCACTATAATATCCATTTCCGAAACTTGCAAAATGAGTCTAAGATATACCTTTCAAAACACTCCAGTAATTTGACAAGTACAGTAAATTTACGAGCTTGTCCAACTGGACAAAGATTTATTTCCTTTGTAGTACGTGGATAACACTCATTAAGTTTTATTAATGTTACATCTTAAGATTTGAAAAAAACGACTGCAACAAGCAATGGCAAAACTTATCATGCAAATGCGACCAACATAACCAATAACAGTGAGTAGATGTAGTAGATGTATTGTGTGGAACTTCCTTTCCAATTGAAAAGCTCAACCTTAAAAAACAAACAAAAAAACGCAGATGAATATTTCTTATTTTTATTTCACTCTCTTTAACTTAAAATTTTCCAATAGATAGGAGACTCTGAAGTCAGCAGCGCAGATGATAAGCTAAATAGGCTTCGATAATAACATTCAGGCTCCTCCTCAAACGGATAGAAAACACAAACTCTTTTAAAAATGCTGCAACATGGAGAAACAGCAAAAAAAAGCAAATTAAGTGAAATGAAGTAAAATCCAAACCTCTGTAAAGAAAAAAGCATCAAATCAAAATCAAATGTTCATTTTACTCGCTGTATTACGTCGAAGCGTGTAACGAGTTGGATGGTATCATTTTTGCGTCATTGTGCCCGGTCAACACAGTCCCTTTAGAAAAAAATTTCGCAGCGCAGGCGAGCCGTTGGCAACACTCAACCATTTTATATAAGGTTTAGCAATGGTGTAAATAAAAAAATACCACACCATTTTGTCATAAGTTGGCTACTGCATCACAAAATCTTGTACCAGGAATATCATTACCTTATAAAAGTTTTCATAACAACCGTGATGTTTTTTGTAACGAAATGATATTGATTTTTTTCACAAACATCATTGCAAAGCCTCATGTAAAAAACTTGACTGTATCCAATTTGACCGGATCAAGATTTGAACCTCAGACTCGTGGCTCCAGAAACGAAGGCGTTACCGCTGGACCAACAAGCATGAGTAACTAACTCAACCAATCAAATTGATAGTAACGAACTATCAAGTTAACGACATATTCATAAAAAGTCCTGCGAAAAACTACATTCACCCAATCATTTCACTTACTAGTCAATCTAATTTTTTCGTGAAATTTTGCAATGGTGTTAAAAAAAAAATCAACACCATTGTGTAACAAAAGATATCAAGATTGTTATGAAGAATTTTATAAGGTAATAATGTTCGTGATACAAGCTTTTGTGTTGCAATAGCCAATATTTACAACAAATGATGTTGAAACTTTTCATCACACCACTGCAAAACTTTATGTGAAAACATTGAGTATTTTATTAAGAAAAAACAAAAAAAAATTGTACAAAAACTATGCATAGAATGGTCGGAGCAGTAATTGACCAATGGACTATAAGCAAGATTATTGTTGATTTTAGCCTTATTGTAACTGAAGGAGTAAATTTGTTCACCGCACAATTTTTCTTCAATACTTTCAATGCAGTCAAAAAAATGTGTAGCCCAATATTCTTAATTTAGTTACCAACAAAAACATTAAAATTGTTTTATATTGACCGCACTATGCAATGGAGTGCAAACCAGTTAAATTTTACGCTTCGTCTGAGCCAAGATTTTAAGTGCTGTATAAGCAAAAAGAAACATGAATTTAGACCAGGGCTGCCCAACCGTGGCCCACGGGCCACATTTGGCCAGCGAAGCTGTTTTGTGTGGCCCGCGAGGTCTTTTTGCGCGATTGATTTTCTCATGGAAAGGCTTCCTCAGAAAATGCACACATTTTCTGGCAAATAAAAAGGTCTAAACCAAAACCTTCTTTTGCTTGGTATTCGCGAAAGACCTTTTTTTTTTGTTCTTCACCTTCTTTTTGGGACACATTTCCGTAATACTGACGGAAATCAGCACCGATTTGCGGCGAAGACCTTTTTTTTTGGTCTTTACCTTCTTTTTGGGACAGATCCCCGTAATACTGGCCAAAGTGAGCACCGATTTTCTACAACAAGCTTGCAATTATTTGGAATTTACTCTTGGCAAAGATGCATGTAGCCCGCAATAACTTTTCTCCTGTAAATGTGGCCCGTAGCAGTAAATAGGTTGGGCAGCCCTGATTTAGACTAACATCAATATCGCAGAATTTTGGCAACTTTAGTTTTGATGCACACAGCTAGACAGCGCTGTTTCGAGCTCTTAGCTCTCATCAAATCTAACCAAAGGTGTTCTCCTGCTTTTTTTTTTTTTGTGGATTTTTGGAAATGTGTATTCTAAGAACAGCCATAGGCTATCCTTACTACAAGGGCTCCCCTCTGCGTGACCACGGAAATCAAAACCGTACAAGCTTGATGTCCTTCGTGTTCGACTCCTGGGAAGTTAGAACAACTTCCACTGTCAGTTAGGTGGTTAGATATGCTGAGGGCTGCTGATGAGAGCTAAAAGCTTGAAACAGCGCTGTCCAGCTCTGCGCATCAATGACTCGAGCAGCTTGCAGCTGCAGGTTTGGTGGTTGATCTAGCCACCTAACTGCCAGTGAAAGTTGTTCTGACTTCACGGGAGTCGACCGCGAAGGACATCAAGCTTGTACGGTTTCAAAATTTAACTTTGATATAATAGTTTATGCCAGCACAAATTTATGCTGTAGATCTTGATCTAGTTCCAGTGTTTTAACTAGCTTCTGTTTTTTTGGCTATTTATTGTTTGGTTGTTAACATGATGTAAACAAAATCGAATGGATCCGGCTTTCGGCAATGGTCTATCGTGAATAATATTGCGCAATGAGCCAGAGTAGTAAACGGGTCGACTAGTTCAGGCTCGAACACGGCCCGAACTAGAAAACTAACATGAAGCCCAAATCATTCCCAAAAAAGCCCGAAATTTAAGTTAGGTCTAAAAAATTTAGCAATGTTGCTAAGGTATTTTGATTATATTTTTGTGCACCTAAGACAAAAAGCACGTCTGTTGACTCTAATTTGAATAAGGCTAGACCCGCTTCTAACAGCCCGTCTCGTCACGCCTTATCCTCCATATTCTGCAGTCACACCACACCTTTAAATGAATATAAGAATATTATTCCTCACAGCAATACCAAAATTTTGATTTATCCAAAGGGGCACGGCAAAAACAAGAAGTCAATTTTCAACAAGCCAAATCAATATTAATAAACTAAAATTTACTAGACCAAATTTACGCTATCGATTATACTAACACTAATTAGACTATACTAGACTGTACTAGACTATATTATACTGTACTAGACTGTAGTACTAGACTGCACTGGACTGTACGAGACTGTACTGAACTGTACTAGACTGTACTGGACTGTACTAAACTATACTATTAAAAAACTGCTTCGAGGTCGCACTTATTCAAATAGAAATAGAAACATCAGCACGTAACATTTTACATACCGTAACCAACTTACTACACAGCTAACTTGATACACTAAACTACGAAAATTTGAAACATTGTATCACACGTGCTGTCAAAGACTATCTAATTCGGGAGCCGGTTGCAGTCTTAAAGATTGTAAGATTAAAGGTCTAAAGACAATGCATATAAAATTAGGACAAAGGCAGTTCTGGAAGATTCTTAAAACAAGCACAAAAGGGAGATCTTAAATGTTCTAAAAAATTAACCAACTATTTGCGTAAAGGATGAGAACGCGGCATGTATTTGTTTCTCACGTTACCAACGTCTCAAACCCGAATTAAGCCCGAAATTTTGTCAACTTTCGGCCCGAACCCGAATCCTACCCGAATCGGGCCTGACTTACTACCTGCAATGAGCACTTTTGCAAACCGATACAAACCTAACAGTTTTACTATTTTCCAGAACCTGCAAAATTGAAGACTATAAAATGCCTGTTTTTTATCTCACTCACAATCACAATCCTAGTTTGCGTTGGCGCTGCAATCGTAATCTACTTCATGGTAAATTGTTTTCTGTAGAATTGTTATGTCACTGAAATCGCAAAATATTATACAATTTTGAAAAACCACATTTAACTAGCATTAAAAAGCACAAAAACGTTCACTGATTTCGGCTAAAAAGTTAATTTTGGTTTATGCTGGATAATGCGCCCAAGGCTTCCAAATATACCAATGTCACTCGCAAAAACAAGGCAAAAATTAATCATCTATAGTTTTACGGTTTGATCCCGTTTAATTCAGCCATATTCGAGTTGTAGCCAACACTTATGCAATATTGTGCAAATTTAAACATGTTATAAAAATGATAATACCGCGGCAGGTTGGTCGAGCGGAGGTGAGTTTGTCCCTGGAGCTGTAGGTCTGTTGTTCAAATCTCGTGCAGGTCAAATCGGGCACAGAGTTGCCAAGGGGTTGCCAGTAGCCATAATTGCGAGATTTTTTCAAAAGGTTGTGTGTTGCCCGTACGCTATGATGAGGAAAATGAGCCCCACAAACTCGTTACACACTTCGGCATTATCAAGGGAGTATTAATAATGAAAGATTTGATTGATTTGATTTTGACGTAATAATAATAAAATAAAACAAAAAAGTCTGAAAAGTATAATATGGTTTTAGACCATTTAGGCCTTTTATAGAAGCTGAACTCGACCGAACTAGAAGATATCTCACAAAAAAGGCTTTAGATTTTTAAGTCAAAAGATTTGAATGTATTTAATTCACTGCAACTGTTCATGTTAGCAGATGAAATAATTATTCCAATCCGTTTGTAAATTGTAGTTTCAGGAAAGCAGCAGATTATTGGATCAAGCTCAAGAGCAACAGCTGTCTCCAAACATGGAAATTTTGCAACATCAAGCAGCACTTATTGAAAACTTGAACTTAACAGCGCAAGAACAACAATTAGCAATAAATACTCTTGATCAACAACGCATGCAAATGGAACGACAATTGGAGCAACAACAAAGCAAGATACAGCGAGTGGAACAACAAATCATTGATCAAGACAGTGTCGTAACTACAGTTGATCAAGACAGTGATCAAGACAGTGTCGTAACTACAGGTTTGAGCCAGGCGGGTTAAGGGGCTTCGTGTAGCTTGGCTGAGAGGCCCACTAACCGTCATTCGAGTGTATTATAATATTATAGATCATAACGACGTCGAGAAATCTAAGCAATGTCCAACCGCAAGTGCGCAACCAAGATTTTGCTAAAGTGGGAGGCTTGAGCCCAAAGTTAAAATATTTTGTTCAAAAAATCTCTCACTTGGGTGGATGCTGAACTAATAGATGCTACTCGATTGCATCACAAACGGATTCTAGGGCATTGCGCTCAGCCGCCAGAGCCTTGGGGTTCTGGAGCAAAGCCTTCAGTTACTAGATGATTTTTGTGATTTTTCGAAAAAATAGCCAATTTAACGCCATTTGTATCAAATTTTGCACGTTTTATTGCCATATAAAAGAAATAAACTGCCCAGATTCTTCTGCCCATTTTATACTAAATAAGTCGAGTCCGAAGCAAATTCAAACGCTTGCATTTGGGGGCAAATTTTCTAACTGATTTGACTAAGAAAGGGGCAAAAGCTTCTTCGGCCCGCTTAGTTCCAGCTGGTTTCCCTTACAGCCAAGAGTAACGTAAGTTTAGTTGCATTTTTGTGTGAATTGGTACTGATTGTATAATTACTGAGCACAAAATTTGTTTGCTGGAAAATGTTAGTTTTTACGAGGATTATTACAAAAGACAGCAACAAAAAGCAACCAGAAAAGTTTTAGCTCTACACTATCTTCTCATGAAAGTTCGTATTTGCTCCTGCATACTTTGCAGTTTCTTGCTTTTTAAATCAGCTTATGCCTCTTCAGGTTGTCTCAACATGAAAAATTCTGTTCTAAAGCCTATTGCGTTATTATGTTCATTCCATTCGGTTTGTGCAAGCAAACACTGCAGTATTAATCAAACAAATGCTTAGTGGTTACAAAATACAATTCCAAATTGCACTTGCACAAAGCTTTGCAAGACACGAGTAGCAGTAGCAAAGTCTTGACAAAGTATATAAAATAAAAGTTCGTAATTAGGTTAGGGAGCAAAGAAAGCCAAAGGGACATTTCTATGGAAAGGGGTCACATTTGAAATTTCATTTTTATAGAAAGGGGTCACATTTGAATTGCTGGGTGGGGCATTTGTTTTTGCCCCACTCCACCCACTCCCCAGACAGTTATGTCAGCAAAATGAAATTAAAGAATCAAACAAGAACAAAGCCAACGAGGAGACACGTTGGATCAATTACAAGAAAGCATCTGTCCCACTTTTTTTACCTCTTTTTTAAGATTATCTTTATAACCTGATAATCCTTTTTACCTCTTTTTTAAGATTCTTAAATTGTGTTAATCGAGGTTTTAGTTTTGGTTATAACTTTTTGAACAAGATCTTTCAAATCCGTCGCAGATGCTTCAAAGTAATTGGTTTTGCTTTTGCAATCATTGTTTTATTTACCTTTCTGTTTTGCGCATTTTATCAACAAGCTTTGTGAAGGTTTACCTGATGATGATGAGTGGTTTACTCCAAACAATGGCTACCAGTATAGATTGACCTTTTTGGGAAAAACTTGGCACGAAGCCAGAGAAGAATGTCAATCTTATGGAGGAGATTTAGCTTATGAAGGACTAAGAAACGATTTACAACTTTTTCGGTAAAAAAACATGCTGGAAAGTTTTAAAATTATGCTTACAAGGCGATAATTTAGTTCATAGTTGAATTTAGAAGCCCTCAACAGTCTGTTTCACTTTTACGGGATCATCAGAAAAGAACTTTTGAACAGAAAAGTTAAAGATTGAAAGTACAATAGTCTGTTTCGTCATAAGGACTCATAGGTGCTACTGTAATGTTATTCAAATAGAATTTTTATCATTCTATTTGAATAACATTACAGTAGCACCTGATGAGATCTTAGGACGAAACAGACTGTAGTGCTTTTAACCTTTTACTGCGATGTTTATAATTGTATTTTGCTCTGATTTTACTTTGTATATCATCGAGCACTGTTTCACAAGATTGACTATCAACAACTTTCAAATTCTATTTTAATAAGATTGAATTAGAAGTTCTCTTTAAATGATCCCATAAATTGAAACAGACTTTAAAGGGTTTCTAAATTTGCCTGCGAATGAAAATTATTATAATTTGCTCTGATCTCTGATCATTGAGCTTCCTACAGTTGGAGATAACAAACCAAAAAAAAGCAGCGCTTATAGAGCAATATGCTTGAGATGTTATTCAACCTAGCATCAAATAATTCTAGTTTTTGGTCCAGCACCTCCATTAACGAAATCTATGTTCATCACCTGTGCCGTGCGTTGCGAACCAAATAAATTTTTCCAAGTGTGACTCAACGAAACACAAGCCATTGCAATAACCTATTCATGAAAAATACTCAAACATAATAAAGCAAGCACTTTTACGTACATTTTTCATTTTTCTTTAAGAGCACGTGAATATATCGATTAAGCTTTTCAGTGTAAACCAGATAAGTGTTCTTACAAAAAAATAAAAAAAACTCCTTAATCACCTAAAATAAACATGAAAAAAATTTGGGTTCTGAAAATTTTTCTTTCCTCAAAAAGTAGCTGCAACGATACTGTGCAACGCTACTGACTTTTTAGTGACGTAAGTCTTTTTTATCTTCAGCTCGATTGTCCATTCATTTCCGTACCACCCATCATATTGGATTGGATTAAATGATTTGGATTCTGAAGGAGACTGGGTTTGGATTGACGGAGTTTCTGTAAACAACGATTTTCCTTGGGGGGAAGGTGAACCAAATGATGTCCAAAACGAAGATTGTGGAGAAATTTATATAGCCAATGGTGAATTTATAGGAATTGATCAGAGTTGCTTTGATAGATCAGTTGGAATTTGTCAAAAAACAGTTTAATGAACTTAATCGAGCTAAAAACGATTAGCTTCACTGCTTTCTACAAACTATTAGGTTTACGAAGCATAATGATTTTGGTGATCAACTTGCGTTGATGATGAAATTTGATTTTAAATCTTGCTCTGTTGCATTAAACAAAGAGCTAAGTTGCAGAGGTGGAGTTTTGAACACAATCTTTGAGGCTAAGAACTCGAAAAAAATCCGAAGCCAATGCCAAGAATCAACTTTTTGATGACATACCCTTTCGATGCCAAGGACAGGAATGATCAAAGCAAGGCCAAGGACCAACGGCACAATTTTTTTTAACTATGGTGGGCAAATTTTCCATTATTTTTAAATGCAAAAGTTTTTAAAATATTGTACTATGTTAAATTTTTCATGACAATTCGAAAATAGTAGTTTCTAAAAATAATGCATGCCATTTTAAAGTTTTATTCGTTTGCAGCAATGTTGATTACGTTCCGTAGCGGTGTCGAGGTAATAAAAGCAGTTAAGGTCGTAACTCGTAAATTGGAAATGGGAATAACCATTAACTATAAATTTTTAATGCGGATATAGTCAATTTTAAGGTCTTAATTTCATTAGTTAGGGGCCCGCTGCAAACGTCCACAGATTATGGATCCCACTTTTTGTAGTTTCTCAAACACATACTTTATTGTTTGGTTAGACGTTCCACTTCACAGAAATTTTTAAATGTTGTCATAATTTTTATACATTGTATAGCACCTATGATAGTTATTATCTAAAAGTATTACAAAATACTGTAAATTTATGTTTTTGAAATGAAGTAAGGTACCGAACTCGCAAGCCCAAGTCCTTGTAAAGCTGGGTTCTGGAGGCGAGGGCAAAGTTCCCATTTACCCCTTTGAACAATTTTAGCAATTTTCTTTTTTTTTCAGAAATATAGCAATTTTTGTGACTTTTAAAGGAGATTACACAATCATATTTTCAAAGCATTTTAAGAAAAGAAAATACCGTAAAAGTTAAGTTAGAAAAACTTTAGTTTTCCCACATTATCTCAATCCTAATTTTAAGCCAATCTTTTGTATATGCGTTTTAGTGCATGTGATGTTTCTCCGTAGACTTGCATCTAATACAGGGGTGTCCAACTTTTTTCAGTCGCGGGCCAGATTTGCTGTTCTAAAATTTTGGCGGGCCAAAATTTGCTTTGCGGGATTCTTCTTCAAAAAAGAGATTTTTTTGCCCAAAATTAGGTGAAGACCAAAAATAAGGTCTTCAGCCTACCAATTTGGATGGACTTAGAGGTGTTCTCCAAAGAATCAATAAAATAAAAATCAAGGACTCGCATCTGTAACTCACAATATCGTGTCAGCGCGTAAGGATCAATTAACCAACCAATGTAGGAAGTTTAACGCGACCACAGCGAAACCTTTGGCGGGCCACAAGTAGCCCGCGGGCTGCATATTGGACGCCCCTGATCTAATGCCTATCAATGATTTATCGCTTACGTTTCGGCCGCTAAAAGATATTTTGTAAAATTTAAAATAAGTTATGTAACTGCAAAAATTAATCTGAGAATCCCAGCAGGGCCGTATTAAGGAGGAAAGCGTTGGAGACATTTGCTCCGGGTCCCTCTTTCAAAAGGCCAACAAATTGTAGAAACGTAAAAATTAGAGTTTTTCTTATCTCAAAACAGATTCGTCGCAGTATTTGCTCGCGTATTTTCAAAACAGTAGCTGCCGTTCTTTAGTAACGTTTTGCTGTTAGTTGTATCAGGGCTATACTACATGTAACATATTATTTAGTATATGATAGGCCATCCCTGGTAACTGTATTGCATTTCATTATCACGCACATACTTTCTTCTGATCGTACATTCACATAGCCACGGTCATGTTTTAGCATTGGCAACTCTGAAATGTTTGTGTCCGGACCCTCGGATCTCTTGTTATGGCCCTGAAAGGTTTTAGTGTTTTGCAGTTTGTACCACCCGTACCGAAAGCATTAGCAGAAATAAAATCTACCCTGTGCTTGGCCCCCTCATTCTCGGATTTGAGCTTTTACACGATGCCTTTAAAATTAAGATATTACTATTGATTTGACTACCACATTTATTATTTGTCAAATAACAAAATGAAACGAATTGACAGACCAGAAGTCATAGGCATAGCCAAGGGGGGGGGGGGGGGGGGGGGGTCAGCCTCTCTCCACTTTAAATGCCACCAATGATAAAAGGGATAACAGCAAAGCCTATTGTTCAATCAATTTCAGTTTGCTTGTTTTTTTAGCATTTTCGCGAGCAACAGTAATTAACAATAATATTAAAGTTAACAACCAGGGTGTCCCGTCCCCCTCAATTCAAATTTTTGTCAATCAATTTAAATGTCTAATCTTGAGAGAATATCACAGTATTTGTCCTAAAACTTGCAACCTCTGGCCTTCATTTAACCTTTTTGTAAACTTAATGCAATACATGATTAGTAACCATCTATTACACCAGCTGTAAATAACAATCCACCTCCAACTCGCCAATTTTTACTCGACAAATTAAAAAAAAAAAGCTAGGTAAACGTTTATTGAAAAAATTATTGAATTTGAACTGAGGGGCCCCGGCCCCTAGTCGTTCGTGCAATCCTAAAACTGGTTATTTTTATAAAACAACAAAGATCTCTAAGAAAAATCTTTGAGTGAATTATTACTTATGGCTAAATACATTGCAGAAAGCACGAACCTTACTTTCTTTTAGCTGGATCAAGTCAATTACAAAATTTTATCCAGAAAATGCATGGTTTTAAACGTGAATTGTAAACAAAGGAAGGGCTAAACAGTTTAATTTTTTCAATAGGCTTTCGAATCTCAAAAATTTAGCCCTTTCAAATGGCTCAAAAAACGTGCAAAATGTGATCCAAACAGTACTAAACTGGTTATTTTTCAAAAAAATTACAAAAATTTCAAAAAATTACCAATAGCTTCCAGCTGCTGTGGTCCGCCCACAGACCCCCGTCTGTGATATGTTTGAGTTATGATGAGTCGAGTTTGAGTTCAACCGATTCAAGAAAGTGCTCGACTGCGTAGGCCGCAGCGAATATCATAGCATAACACAGTATTCGTCAAAAATTAAAATTTAAAACCCTACAGTCAGTTTCACCTGTAGTCGGGATCATCACGGGTATCTTATTCAAATAAAATCTTTCTAAAAATGCTTGAGTTACATTAGTTTCTTCACCGCGCCTCCATAGTTTGACATGTGTTTTGAAAACATTAACTTTTGGATCAAATCCTCTTAATTTCGCAACATTCTGTTTACGCACCAACCCAGGCTTCTGATCTTCCATTCTAAGGTATTTTGTCCCAAAAAATTCCTTTTTTTTAAATTTTCTGATGACGTCATATTGCATGTGATTTGCGGATAGGGTCCCACCCAATAAAAAATCCTGGCTTTGTCTATTTTTACGTTTGTTATTTTTCTTTTCAACCAATCAAAAAACAATACCGTCCTTGACTCGAGGACAGAACATTTTCGAAGATTTGTATGGTTTGAGGCCAAGGACTTGAGTTTTGAGGCCAATGACGTCCTCGAAAACTCCACCTCTGCTAAATTAGACCATTTAAGCATTTTTGCCATTAATTCTATTTTGCCTAATTTTATTTTTATACGATGTTTGGAAGCAAAAATGTACCTTCTTGTTTTTTGCGACAAAAATTCCAATTGTAAAAAAATGCAATAAACCAACATTATTTTGAATTAAATTTATTCTCAAAGTTTGTTGTTCTAATTAGTTTTCTTTAGTTGTTTTGGTAAAAATTGAATTAAAATAACTGGCTATTTAAAAGCATATATAGCGTGTTTATTGCTTTAGTTTTTTTTTATCATTTTAGAGTATGCAAAATACTATGAACGTAATGCACACTTACTTGGTTTTCGTTGTGTTTTTAACGTTATATCAATTCATACATCGAATCTTTTATTTTACTCACTGTATTACGCCGAAGCGTGTAACGAGTTTGCGGGGCACATCTCCGCATCATTACGTCCAGGCAACTCAGTTTCATTCAAAAAATGTCGCAACGGTGGCGAGCTGTTGGCAACACCAAGTCCGATTTGACCGACCCAAGATTTGAACCTTAGACCTCCCGCTCCAAAGACGAACGCATTTATTTACCGCTCGACCAAATGGCCGGTTATCAATTTATTATGTTATATAATATTGCTACCATGTTGCGTACACACAATTTATAGTGTTGTACATTTACCTCCATCAGCATTATTTTGTTTATTGTTTTAGTAATTGATAATAAGCTATAGACAGTATCCAGAGTCTCAGAGGCTCAATTAAACCAATGATTAACAGCCTAAGACATACAACTGTTTTGGAATCGACATTCATTTTTTTTCCTAGTCAGTATAGCTAGAGCTACAGGTACGAGCATTAGCGTAAAAAGGCAAAAAATCGTGAATTAACCACATCATAACAGAAAACGATCCCGAAACAGTATGTCTTAGACTGTTATTCACAGGTTTGATTGTGCCTTTAAGACTCAGGATACTGTCTATAGCTTATCATTAATATTTGTAATTGTAATTAACCTTTATTTTATCAAGCCTATTTTTCCTGGAGGGATTTTGTTTATTTTTATATATATTAGTGATATCATGATAAATAACTCACAAAAAAAGTTTCAGCTCTCTATCCTGATCCGGATGCAAGTTACACGATGTTCCATTTAAGGAACAACGGCAGTTTACCAATATGCGTTTTGTAATAAATGACCAAGGCTTACAATGCTGTAACGTAATTACAAAAATTGCAATCAAGTTATGATTTTATTGAAAAATTATGGTAGTATGGTTGAGTGGTATGGAGCATCGATTTAGGGATTATCCATTTGTCAGACCTTGGTTCAACTCCCACCCGAGTCATGTTGTTATCAACTTGTATTACACGCTTGATGACAATACTTCCACTGCAACCGTGACAATCTTTCTCTCTCTCTCTCTCAATCTCAACCGTGACAAAATTTTCAAAAAATTTGAGCAAGAGGTGCCAAAACTAAAATAAAAACAGGATAGCTGGATTACTTTAGCACTGATTTACTTTACGTTTAGTGCCTCGCATTGGCTCATTATAGAAAGGCAAGGAAAATAAGCAATATTTTTCATAACTCTCACCGAAGGAAAAGCAAAGCAATAAAAGGATGCAGCTGTTTAAGAGCGTAAATAAATCGAAATACGCTTGAAATACGCTTATGCAATAAAGTTGGGTTTATTTGCACAATGATGCTTATTATCACAATGGCAGTCTTTCCCTGAATTTCAATGACTCTGGTCCCTTACAATCTTGCTTATTATCAAAACTTTTACTGAATATGGTCTTTAGAAAGGATGATTGACATTTATGACCACTCAGTTTGGAAAAAATCCATTTGGGGTGGAAACGTGTCGAATCGAAATGTGACGAAAAATCAGCATCTTCTTACTGCTGCAGTGTTTATCCCCCTGTAACACCAAGTCTAGTTTTTATAAAAAAGAAACTATTACACGCTATATGTCTTTGAAAGACAATGCAATAATATCACCACAGCGCCATAATTATTTTTTTACATCTAATTTATGAAAAACGCTGTCCAAAAAAATTGTTCCATTTAACAAACATTGGCAGTTTACCATATACATCGATTACATGTTTGTTAAATGGAACAATTTTTTTGGACAGCGTTTTTCATAAATTAGATGTAAAAAAATAATTATGGCGCTGTGGTGATATTATTGCATTGTCTTTCAAAGACATATAGCGTGTAATAGTTTCTTTTTTATAAAAACTGGACTTGGTGTTACAGGGGGATAAACACTGCAGTCAGAAGAAGCTGATTTTTCGTCACATTTCGATTCAACACGTTTCCACCCCAAATAGATTTTTTCCAAACTGAGTGGTATTAAATGTCAATCATCCTGTCAAAGACCATATTCAGTAAAAGTTTTGATATATTTTAGTAAAAAAGTGCGCTATCAATTATCTGAAAAGATGTTCCATTTAAGGAACATTGGTAAAAAAAAGATTAAAATTGCTATTACGTTTCATTTACCAAGTTGTCTTGGCTAGAAGACAGCGAAGGCACCTTTATGTCTTCGAGTTATTGGAACGACTGACGTTTGAGTTGCATGTTTGTTTTTACTTAGCCATATTGCAACAAATGAGTGCAAAGTTTCAAATTTTTGCTTATAACTCAAGAACGGTTGGGTCTAGTTTCATGAAAAAGGTATCTTTTTGCCAAGTCTCGAGGCATTAAATCACGAGGCCTTGGTTTTAGGGTTCAAAAGCTGCCCCAAAGTTTGACATAATAGACGGTTTCATTCATAAAGGTCTTGGGTAAACCACATAATGTTTCACAAGGGCATATATTATAACTCTACCAACTCACTTCAAATCTTACTAGGAAAAAATGGTTAGCTCTCAATCAAGACCTGGCGAAGATAGGGAAAACAAAGGAAAATATTCACTAAAGGGAAATCAGTTACTACCAGTGACTACCCATGCAAAAATTTGCAAACATTGGACCACATCCTTCAGGAGTGTCAACTGCTTCGATCATGATCTAAAAAAAGCAAACCTCAAAATTGTTCGAAAAATACAATTTTCGTACGACAAAATACAATAATAACCAACTCACTTTAGCAGCAATGAGTTTTTTTTTTCGTTTGTTTTTTTAATTTCTTATTTTGTCTTCCTAAATCTTGTACGGTCTTCTCCTATACTGCAATGCACCAAAATGTTTTTGTGTGGAGTTTTTGAGCTGAAAACGCAGTTTTGTGTCTTAAAAATTATGGTGCCACTTTTTTTTACAATTTCGAGCCTCAAAACACAAAAACAAATTAAGAGTAATGCCAATTTCGGCATGAACAAAATAATTAAGAAATAAAATTAATTCTGATTTACAGTGCAATGCCGTATAACAAAATAACTATGGTTTAAGCAAATATGAACTGCAGATATGTAACAGAAATCATGATCAAGAACAACTTTTAATCAAGTTAAATTGAGTCACTTTAGTCATCAATGAAATTTACAAACAAATTAAAGCGGGTAAAAATGTAAGAATGGCCAGTCTCAACCCAACATCTACTGGTTATCATAAAAAAAGAGTGTCTATTATTTTTCAATTTCTTATTACTACTTGCTCTGTGTGAGTGCAATAAAAAAATTTTTTTGTTTTTATGTCTTGTCTATATACAGGTCAACGAGAATATTAGGTTACAATAAGAGCTGTTACCAACATTTACATGACACTAAATTCAACATTAATAGTGTTAGACTTTTCAAATGACCTTGCGACGCTGAAAAACCAAACCGAAAGTATTTTAGAATACGTAGACATATTAAACCGATGGCACAACAAAACGAATAGCACAACAAAAATATTTGGATTTTAGGAATAGGTTCACTAAGTACAAAAAAATCCAAAAAACTGTAACCCTTGCCACCTACGTAAATCTTTTATTCTTGGTCAAACAACATTTTGATCCAATTAAAAAATTTGAACAAAAACGTTTAAAAAACCTGGTCATAGTTTTTGTTAGATTGTTGTAACATTAACACAAGCATGCTTTTAAAGAATATCAATTAACGTTAGTTCAAATTTGTAAGCCCTAAATTAAATTTCTAATTTGTTTTGATTAAAGTTGTGACCAATTGCAACTTTGTTGAGAAAATTCCGATCGATTTGGATCCAAAAGCATTAGGCAAAGCAAACCAATCGAAAGCACAGTACAAGGTTTTTTTTTTAGCTTGCACGCATTTGTGCATACTACGCTGCTATCAGGAAATGACGAGTTTTGTTGTGATGTTACCTGTTTTTTGTTACTTCAAGTTTTGATTGTTAGTGCTTACCTACTGTAAAAATTAAGTTTGATACAAGTATTTTCAACTAAAGAAATTATTTCACCAGAAATTTTTATCAACTTTTTAATTAATTCTGACGCAATTCAAAACCAAACTCAAATTCTTACTGTAAAACTTACAGCAAACCTAACCCTAACTTAAACCCTAACTTAACTTTCAAGTTTAACCCTGAAAAAGTAAATCAAAAATGTGTGGCTGAAAATTCTTTATTTTCGTTTTAAATTCTTTGAGTTAATAATTTTCGGTGAAATAGTCACTCCTCTTTTTAAAAGCTTTATGAAACTTCGGTAGATCGAGAAAACAAATAGTGATTTGTGATGCTACAGTTTTTATGGATATGCTATCGGTCTTCCGCAGGAATATATTTTGAGTCGGTTCGTTCTTCATGAAATATTCATCAATAACCTAAAAACCTAAACTCACTTTTCTTTTTCCCTCATCTTGTTTGTGGTTAATCATGGCTGTATCAAGGCATCCAAAGGGCACAAGCTTCTTCTAAGGAGGGGCAAAATATTGTGTTGGGTGCTGCTTAATGCCTGAAGTGAGAGGGACTGATATGTACATTATATTTTGATAAATTTGGTTAAGCTAAGAAGTAAGAACTAACAAAGCGTAGTATTAAGACATCTCCAATTGTTTTGGGGAAAAGACTTACAATTCCATATTATAACTTGTCAACATCAGATGCAGGGCAACAGGGGCAAAGCTTTAACGCATTAGACCAATTTTTCCTATTTTCTACAAAAATAATGGCCATTTTACGTGTTTGTGGAATGAAAATATTTAGATTTATTAATCATTATTATTTAAAAATAACTTAGATTGCCAAATTAAATTATTGACGCTCTTTGATTTAGTTTGAAAACTTTGAGGAAAAAGGCTATATATATTTCATCAAAAATTTTAAAAATGAATATAAAAAATAAATATGGTACGCAGCAAGCTTATTTGCTATAAAGAACGTTTCAAATCAGGCCACCAAATTGCAGTTGTAATTACAGTTTATTCATCAAGTTTCCTTGACCCCGCAACATCAAAGGGACCTTTCGGTCTTCCAGTCAAGCTGCCCACCTTTGTCCGGTAGAAATACGACGAAATACATGCAAACCCGGAAAAAATTTATGTAAGCTGAAATTTGGCACGATGACTCAGGACCATGTCCTGAACCATCAAAAAAAATCCTCATGTTTGGACATGGAATTCCCCATTTTTCGGCCTTTAAAGTCTGCCATCTCTTTTCAAAGAGTCTTTACTGTTCAACAGCCAATCCTACAGTTATGGAAGAGCCAAAGTTTGAATCGTAATTGAGTTTTAAGTGCAGGTACAAACAAATTTATTTTAAAGTTGATGACGTCATTGCTGGTGACGTCATTGCCAAGTTTTAAGTTTTGGAAAAATGACATATTCTGCATTGATGACTCAAATTGTGAATGAGAGTAAACTGTTTAGCTCCAAACCAAAAATTGCTTAAATCAAAATTATGACGTCACAAACGCTTTGATGACATCATCTGTCAAGAGTTTTGATCGTACATTAGAAAAAAAGTGTTTGACCAAACGAAACATTGCACCACTTTGAAAATATCATCATCATCATTTTGAGGTTCTAAGGCATCTTTGAGTCCTTGGCCGAAGACTTTAATCATCCTAATATATGCAATGGTTCTAATAAAATTACTAACAAAATTATATGTCAATTATTACGCAATGTCGCCACTAGAACGTTGTTCTTAGAGGGGCAAAATTTGTTTCGGGGGGGCCAAAATTTTTGGGTTGGTCTACTTTTCTCCGAGTTCTCTGTTGATCTCCAAAATACAAAAAAAGTCATCTCGCCAAAATGTTCTACTTATTTCCTGGTTTTCTGTCGGTTTCCAAAAGCAAAAGCCACCATCTTAAAACTGCCACAAGGTAAAGAAGAGTTTGGGTGGGCATGCTGGGCATTTTAGGCGGGCGGAATTTTTGTTTAGGGGGACGCCGCCTGTTAGAAACGCAACTTAGTTGATTTTTGGAAACACTGTTTGTTACGCATGACTTCGCACTTGTCACGGTTAAATGCAAATTTTTGATTATTTCCAAATAAGGACATATTTGAAACGATAGGCGTTAACCGTTTTTGAAACTGTAATCTCTGTGAATAGTTGAATTTTGCCGGCATAGAGTGAGCAGTGACATTTTTCTTTGAATCGCACGCACACGTACGCCTGCAAATTAGTTTTATGTACGCTAGCCCTTTTTTTGTTTGCTCGCCTTTGCTAGAGAGATTAAGAAACTTTGCATATTATTGTACGTGGCCGGTGGTTTTAGAATTAAGCTTAGCGTTTCCTTTGTTTTTAAGCTGGAGCGTTTGAGTTCTGATTTTGTGTTTACGTTTTCTAAACTACTGAATATTAATTATTTTCATACTTGCGAAGTCTTGTTTCTCAAAGGCAGAAAGTTAAGATCCAGGGAGTGCGCATTTCGAGACAACAACACTCATTCTGTGAGCGGCAGTAACATTAAATTCAAAGAAAAATTCTACAACTTGGTTGTTGTTGAGTAGTCGACAGTCGTGTATCGTAGAATTAACCAAGTTCCTTGCAGGTTAGGATTACTAAGAGTAACCTGTGTAGCTCCGCTTCGACGCGGACAAGTAAGTTTATGTACTGGTTGGACTTCCAGTGCAGTGTATGGTTTGTGTTTGCTACTTTATCTGTAAGAGTAACGTATTTTGTTTGCTGTGTGGTAATAAGCGATGGGTGGCGGGCGTGGAAGCTCACGTGTTGCTAGAGGCGCTAAAAGGCCTAAGCCGAGTATTGCAGTGGAATCTCCACAGCAAATGTCTTTGCCATCTCGTCCGTTGGAGGTATTTGGTGTTACCTCACCTGGTCACACTTCGCAGCAAGCCGGTGGAAGTGCTGAATCTTGCAGTGCTAGTCAACGTTCACCAGATTTAACAGATAAACGCAAACTAAGAGACTCGACTAGCCAAGTAGGAAGTAGTGGTGAAAGTCATGGCCCTAAGTCGGACTTGCACCTGACGATCTTAAAAGAATGTTTTTCGTTCAAACTTAAATTAGCTAAATTAGAGAAAGTACTAAAATGTAAACCTTACGATGAGTCAGTGACCGAAGATGAGGTTCTGCAAGTAAGAGGCGAAGCTTTGACTTTGAGCGAAGAGCTTTCATATTTTCAAATACGACTATTGGAAGAAGGAATGGATGTTTACTCTTCGGTAGAGTCCAGAATCCTCCTAGCGGAAGAAGGGTGCGGCAACTTATTGAAACAATGCGAGATGCTTGTTTCGAAGTTTGATCAAAATCAAGAGAAGATTGGTTGTCAAGGTACTAGTGCTGCGTCAGGACCAATCAATAAGGCCAAAGGAGACAACGTTGAAGTCAAGCAAAGCACCTTAAATCCTTTTGCAAACCTGTATCATCGAACTTTTGATGGTAGTGATAGAGAGCAAGCGCAGTCAAAGCAGTACATGGAAGGTGCACCATTTCCAGTTTCAAGTCGTGTTCCATTTGGCGGCTATAACTATGGTAATCCTGGACCGAGGCTTAGCTTGGAAAAGTTTGATGGTGATATTTTAAAATATCACACTTTCAAGCGAAAGTTTAAAAGCTGCGTCGAGGAAGCTTATCAGGATTATAACGTGAGGATGTCTTTCTTGGAGGAATCCTGTATTGGGAAAGCATTTGAAATAATTTCCGGACTTAGCTGTTTCGACGACAGAAAGCATGCTTACCAACTGGCATGGGAACGACTCGATAGACGTTTTGGAAACCAAACAAAGCTAATGTCACAGATAAAGAAAGATTTATTAGAAGGTAACCAAATCAAGGAATGGGATGCGGATGGACTTCTCAACCTTTGCGACCTCATGTACAAGTGTGAGACGAGTTTCAAGGCATGGGGCAAAGCTGGTCTACTGAATAGCGATGACATAATGCAGGGATTGTTTCAGCGACTTCCTTACCGAGTTCGCGCAAAGTTTGTTTCTTTGAACAACCAAGGAGAGGATAGTGGAACGTTTGAAGAATTAAGAGAACTCATTGAATCTGCGGCTTCGGAAGCTGATTCTTCTTATGGAAAGTTAATGCAGCAAAAGAAGTCTCAGAAACTTGGATTTCAAGCTACTGGACGTTCCAAAAGCGTTTGTGCTGCAGTTCAGCAATCGAAGAACAAGTCCTCTTGGAGTGGATCGGAAGTTCAACAATTAAAGAACAAGTCATGTGGGAGTGGATCGGAAGTTCAAGTGTGTGTTGTTTGTAAAGGGAAACACGATCTCAAGAGTTGTCCTACGTTTCTCAGTAAATCGGTACAAGAACGCAAACAAGTAGTCCGCGAAGGCAGGTTGTGTTTCAATTGTTTGCGCAAAGGACATCGGATTGCAGAATGTAGATCAAAGCTAACCTGCCACGAATGTGGAAGAAAACATAACACGCTGTTGCATTTTCAAGCTAATGAATCTGCCAATCGCCAAGAGAAATTTCCTTCAACTTCAGAGTCGAGTGAATCTGGGAACCAACCAGCGGAATCAGTTCTTTCCGCCAGTACTTCTTCCAAACGAGAGAATCGAACCGTCGGGCAAACAATTTTTAAAGTTGTTCCAGTAAAGGTGTGGTTTTCGGATCCATCCAAGTACGAGTGCACTTACGCATTCATTGACGAAGGATCAAGCGTCAACTTGTGCGCTGCTGGATTAGCAAAGCGCTTGGGCATACCTATCAGCCATGGAAGCGTCGAACTGCACACCACCAATGCAGTTACTGTTGTCAATAAGAAGATTCATGATCTTGCTATCCAGGGTATAGAAGAAAGCTCGGCCTTTAATTTGAAAGAAGCGCTGATTATGGACGAAATTGTTGACGTTAGCGCAAGCATTCCAACAGAAAAACTTGCTCGTCAGTATGAACATCTTAAAGACATAGTGTTTCCCGAAGTGAAAGAACGGAAGGTGGAACTATTGCTTGGTAGTGACTTGCACCAAGCTTACCAGCTGCAAGACGTTAGAGTCGGAGAACCAGGGGATCCATCCGGTCTTCGTACTTTTCTGGGTTGGACGATCTATGGGACCGATAAAGGCAATCAAGAAATAAAGTCGCCTAGATTGATGGTAAACTTCTTGGATACGGAGGAATGTTCGGAAGTGTCGTGTGAAAGGATTTTGGAAGTGTTGTCGCAGGATTTTCAGGATATTGGCCTTCCTGAAAGAGTGTGTCCTTCGTTGGAGGATAAGAGGGCATTGGAAATACTTAACCAGACAATTAAGAGAGTTGACGATCACTACTCTGTGGGTTTACCATGGAAAGAAGAAGAACCTAAGCTGCCAAATAATCGCAAAATGGCATTAGAAAGACTTAATGGCTTGAAGAAAAGATTTCAAAACGATTCGGAATTCTTTCGGCAATACTGTGAAAAAATGGATGAGTACCTTCAATGCAAATATGCAGTTTCTGTAAAAGAAGATGAATCTGTTGTTCAAGATCGTATAAACTATATCCCACATCACGCTGTGGCAACTGCATCTAAGTTTAGAGTAGTCTTTGACTGTAGTGCTAAATTTTGTGGCATATCTTTGAATGATAGATTATTGATAGGGCCTGACTTGACCTGTAATCTGTTGGCTGTTTTACTTCGATTTAGAGAATCGCCGATTGCAGTGGTTGCCGATATTAAGGCTATGTTTTCTCAAGTATTTGTAGATAGGCGTGATCAAGATGCTTTTAGATTCCTGTGGTATCCGAACCATGACTTGAGTGCGCAACCTGTGGACTTTCGAATGCGAACTCACGTGTTCGGGGCTAAATCTTCTCCATGCTGCGCAGCGTATGCTCTTCGAGCAACCGCGACGGACAACTTGACGGGAGCTAGCGAGGAGGTGGTAAGAGCTGTATTTAAAAATGTGTACGTTGACGATGTCTGCTGTTCGTGTAAGTCTGTTGATGCTGCGAAGTCTTTGATCTCGCAGTTGTGTAGTTTGCTGAAAAACGGTGGCTTTCACTTAACAAAGTTTTTGTCAAACAGTGTTGAGGTTTTGAGTTCTGTTCCGCAGGAGGATCTTGCTCGTAACGTTGATCTAAGATGCAGTGGACTTCCGGCCCAGAAGGCGTTAGGAGTGTATTGGGACCCAGCTACCGATCGCATGATGGTGAAGGTCGGCGTGAAGCAGCGTTCTTGCACGCGTCGGGGTTTGATGTCTATGATTGCTCAGACGTATGACCCCATGGGTTTGATTCAACCTTTCTTACTGCCTGCTAGACAATTGTTGCAGGAAGCCTGCAGACGTTCGCTCCAGTGGGACGACGATCTCGCAGATGTACTCGAACTAGGCATGCACTGGCAAAAATGGCTCGAGGCATTACCTCAGCTCGAGAGTATCTCCATTGACAGAAGTTTCACTTTACTTGAAAGGGAGATACTTGGTTTCGAACTTCACACCTTTTCCGATGCAAGCATCAGCGGTTATGGCATTTGTATTTATATTAGAGTGTGCTATTGTGATAGTAGTGTGAAGTGCTGTTTTCTCCTAGGAAAATCTAGAGTCGCACCTATTAAATCAGTGAGTGTGCCGCGCCTTGAGTTGACTGCTGCAGTTCTCGCAGCTAAAATGACCAATTTTGTCGTTAATGAGCTTGATATCAGTTTCTCAAAAGTGTTTTTGTGGACCGATTCTACCGTGGTTTTGCGATATTTACGTAGTACGTCCATAAGATTTACTACCTTTGTTGCAAATCGATTAGAAGTACTGCACGCTTTGACCACTGTAGAGCAGTGGCATTATGTACCCTCGAAACAGAATCCTGCTGACATAGCTGGTAGAGGTGTGTGGCCCGATAAATGCAATGCTTGTGATTTGTGGTTTAATGGCCCACCGTTTTTGAAATACGATATAAGCGAATGGCCTAATCAACCATCGTTTTTGTGCAATTTAACTTGTGACGACCCAGAAGTCAAAAGCACAGGGTTTTGCTTTGCTAATTTGCATGGACAATCGGACAATTCGTTACAACGTCTTTTCGCGCGTTACTCGGACTTTCACGGCCTTTTACGAACAGTAGCATGGCTACTTCGGTACAAGAAATACTTGAGCAATAAGCGTCTTAAACGATGTTATTCTCTGCAAACTGGTTTGCTGACGGCGTCCGAGCTTGAAGAAGCTAAACTTGAAATAATCAAAGCTGTGCAAAGAGAGGCGTTTCCTGAAGCCTTTAAGACACTCCAAAATCACGCTGACTTTGATGCTCCAAGAGCTTTATTGCAAAACAATGACCTTCGTCATAACAAAGAGCTGAGAGAGTTACAAACGCTCAACCCATACATTGTTAATGGTGTTCTACGGGTAGGAGGGCGCCTCAAACACGCCGCTCTTTCTGACAACCAGCGTTATCCAATTTTGTTGCCAAATAACCATCCTGTGACAGATCTGATCGTTATGCAGCATCACGAAGAAGAGGGTCACATGGCTACTTCGCATGTACTTACAGTACTAAACAAAAACTATTGGATCATTCATGGCAGGTCGGCAGTGAATCGCATTCTGAAGAGCTGCTTAAATTGTCGCTTTTGAAAGGCAAAACCAATTTCTCAGCAAATGGGCGATCTGCCCCCTGATCGAATTAACAAGTGCACACCGTTTAGAGCAATAGGCACCGATCTAATGGGACCATTGACAATTCGACATGGTCGAAATAGTTTAAAGAGATATGTCTGCATTTTTAATTGCCTGGCTTCCAGAGCTGTGCATTTTGAAATAGTTCAATCCTTGGAAGCGAGTGCTTTCATACAAGCATTTAGAAGATTCTGCAATCGAAGAAATGTCCAACCATCAGACGTTTACAGCGACAATGCAGGAAACTTTGTTGCTGCTGACAAGGAGCTGCGAAAAGGAATTAAAAACTGGCAAAGTAAACAAGTGTCCGACACCTTGCTTCAGCATGGTGCAACGTGGCATTTTAATCCCCCAAGATGTTCACATCAAGATGGATTTTACGAAGTTTTCTTTCGTCTTGTGAGAAAGCTCATGCGTTCAATCGTTGGCGAGGCTACTTTGGACGAGTTTGACTTACTTACGTTGATCACCGAAATCGAGAGAATACTGAACAATCGACCGATTACTTCACTACCATCTGCACCGCACGATCTCTCAGCCATCACTCCTTCAATGATTATAACTGGATCAGTTGCTGACTCTCTTCCCCCCGATGAGTTTGTTAAAGCCGATGGTTATAAGCAGTCGTGGAGAAAGACCCAATACTTAGCAGATCTGTTCTGGGAGAAATGGACTTCCGAATATTTACCGCTGCTTCAAATACGAAAGAAATGGTTTGGCGCTTCCCGCAATCTCAAACCTGGCGATTTAGTTCTGATCATTAACGAACAAACCAAGAGAGGTCACTGGCCAAAGGCAATAGTTCAGGAAGTAATGCCTGACAGTAATGGCTTGGTAAGACGAGTGCGCGTAAGAACTGCAGAATCTCGGAATTTGATGAGAGACATTCGAAAAATATGCCTCCTTGAAGGAAGCATGGAAGACGGAGAACATTGACTTCGCAATAGGCGTAGCTTATTTTATGTTTTTTTTTTTTTTTTACACGTGTACTGTATTGCTTGTTTTCGAATAGCATCTCGTGTTATCGTTTTTGTTGTTTAATTGCTTTGAGCTGTGTATTGCTTGTTAGTGTAAATCTAATCTGTTATGAATGAAGTCCATAACTGCTGATAACTATTGCTCATCCGAGGCCTTGGCTTAGAATGTATGTGATACTATTACACTTTGTGTGTGCTTATCATTTAAAATTGAAGTAACCTATTTGTTCTCTTTAGCTAAACGATTATAGTTTGCAGTGTTATTGTGATTATAAGAAAACATATATCTTTCAAGTTTCACTCTTTTATTGTAGCACTTAAATATGTGAAGATTATTTGGTTAGTGTTTACCTTATTGGATACTTAGCACCCTATGTGAATACGCCTTTGCGTCCAGGCACTGTTGAGTAAATAATTTATGTCTTGTTGCTCGTTAGAAATGCTGTCGTAATCTTGACCGAGATAATGAGATTTCGTGGTTGATAGTGATTGTGATTAGCGTTTCTATGATTTTTGAAAGCGTCGGTTTGTTACCTCCGCTTTGGGGGTGTGTATGTTAGAAACGCAACTTAGTTGATTTTTGGAAACACTGTTTGTTACGCATGACTTCGCACTTGTCACGGTTAAATGCAAATTTTTGATTATTTCCAAATAAGGACATATTTGAAACGATAGGCGTTAACCGTTTTTGAAACTGTAATCTCTGTGAATAGTTGAATTTTGCCGGCATAGAGTGAGCAGTGACATTTTTCTTTGAA
The DNA here is from genome assembly GCA_963965965.1 of Trididemnum nubilum. Lineage (NCBI taxonomy): Eukaryota > Metazoa > Chordata > Ascidiacea > Aplousobranchia > Didemnidae > Trididemnum > Trididemnum nubilum. The sequence goes on from OZ014472.1 coordinate 12,954,154, forward strand.
TCGCACGCACACGTACGCCTGCAAATTAGTTTTATGTACGCTAGCCCTTTTTTTGTTTGCTCGCCTTTGCTAGAGAGATTAAGAAACTTTGCATATTATTGTACGTGGCCGGTGGTTTTAGAATTAAGCTTAGCGTTTCCTTTGTTTTTAAGCTGGAGCGTTTGAGTTCTGATTTTGTGTTTACGTTTTCTAAACTACTGAATATTAATTATTTTCATACTTGCGAAGTCTTGTTTCTCAAAGGCAGAAAGTTAAGATCCAGGGAGTGCGCATTTCGAGACAACAACACTCATTCTGTGAGCGGCAGTAACACCGCCCCCATTTTGCCCCCCCCTCCTGTAGTTGTGGTCCTGTTAATACGAATATGTCCCGCACACGATAATACATCCGATAGGAACAGCATTTCTACCGTTTTGCAACGTCTGACCGTATTATTATCTTAATGCTTTATTTTATTTTATTTCCATATTGGGAGGTTTAAGGTTTATCTGCTTGACTACTGCCACCGGTGCAGTCAGAAATAAAAACAGGGGAAGAACAAATTTTTTTGCTGTGATTAAAGCATATGCAAATCGAAAAGTTTTTATTTAGGCAAATTGTATCAAACTACCATAGGCGTAGCCAGGGGGGCCCAGGGGGCCCGGGCCCCCCTCAATTGAAATGCTGCCAATGATAAAAATGTCACAAAAAGGCTATTGTTTTTTCGGTTTTAGTTTCATTCAGCATCTTCGTTTACAACAGTACAAGCGTACAACAGCAATTAAAAACAATATTGTTCCAGGGGGCCCGGGCCCCTTCAATTTAATTTTTGCCAACCAATCTACTGTAAATGGGCCCCCCGCAATAATATTTAAATGGCCCCCAATTTAAATGCCCCCCCAACAATAATATTGTTTCAGGGGGCCCGGATCTTCTTCAATTTAATGTCTGCTAACAAATTTAAAGATATAACCCGACTGAAAGTAAGGGTTTTTATCCTAAAAGTTGCTAACCGAGGCCCTCATCTAACCTTTTTATGAACGCAATGCAATAGCCATTAACCATGGACGGATTTAACGTATGGCTCAGCGCCAGGGGCCCCGCACTCATATAAGGCCTTTTTTAATCTTCGTCTGTATTTGGCAGGAAAATATTGCAAAAATCCCAAAGTGCCAGGGGCCCAAGTCAATGCAAATTCGGCCTGGGCAATAAAATGGTTTGTAGGCGTAGCTATCTACTGCCTATTTTTCAATAACAATTCAACTCCACCTCGCCAATTTTTATTCAACAAAATAGTTTTGAAAAAAATTAGGTACATTAAGGGGAATACTCATTGAACAAATCTTTGAAATGAGAGGGTCTGGACCCTCTGGCTTTATATGTACTCCTATAACTGGTTGTTTACATGACAAAACAACAATCTCTAAGGAAAATATTCAACTGGATTGCTATTTACTATAAAATATTGCAGAAGGCAATGCACTTTACTTCCGCCTACGTGGGCCAAATCACTTACAAAATTTAACCCCAAAAATGCAAGATTTTAAACGTGTTTTGGACTTAAATTGCAAGCAAAAGGAGGACTGAACAACTTAATTCTTGAATTGGCTTTCAAATGTTAAAAATCTAGTACTTTCAAATGGCTCCGAATACGTTCGAAATGTGATCCAATGGTATTAAAATGGCTTTTTTTTCAAAAAAATTATGAAAAATCGCCAAGCGGCTCAGGGCTTCGCTCCCAGACCCACGTCTGTAATATGTTGGAATTACAGTACACTTCTTTACTTATGCATGTCTCCCAATTTTCACATTTTAACTGCTGGTTTAAGCCCTTTCCTTGAGCGAGTTCCTAGTTAGGTGCCAACACCAGGCCACGACTTCTGATCTTCGATACTACGATATCTTTGCCCTCACAAAAAGCTTCTCTTTCGAAGTTTCTGATGACGTTATTGCATGTGGTTTTTGGTTTGGGCCCCCCTCAATCAAAAATCTTGGCCATGCCTATGCAAACTACTGTACAAAGGTTAAGCGATAACAGGTTGAAATTCTGCCGTCGTTCATGCAGCAGACGCATAGAGAATAACTACACGAAAAAAATAAAAATTAAAGTACTTTTTACGATTTTACTTTATTTAACGATGCAACAGCGGATACAAAAAAGCGCGTTTTTTCACTTAGGCCATACGAAAAAATTGCACATTGCCGTAACTATTCAAGCAAGCTTGCATAATAATATTTCAATTTTCGAATAATTATAATTACATTTTATTCATCACATTGCCTTGGCTAGGAGACATCGAAGAGACCTTTCGGTTTTTGAATCAAGCTGCCACTTGTCTACCACAGCATATTGTGACAAATTAAGAACAAATGAAATGCACAATTCGCAAAAACATACGAACAACTCCCGCCTACACCCGAAAACGATTGGTTTTTGAAAAAATCTGTGCTACTTACTATAGTTTATGTTAATTGACAGTTGACACCAGTCACAACATACTGCTTGCTATCTTCAACCAACAAAAAAAATGCACTGTATTGTGGCTTGCCAATGTTAAGTTTCGTTTAATTGATTACTGTACTCACTGTTATTGTTATCGTTGGTAGGAAATAGGGATCTAAGCATTAAGCAAGAATAGCGCGATAGCGACCGACCAATTCCTTGTATGGTTGTTTTAATCAAATATGCGAATCTAAACCCGGCGTTCGCGGAAAAATGGTCATAATGAAATACAATCGGTTTACTTTTATTTATATGGCACACCCGCAAACAAAATTTGGTTCGCGCCGAAAGCTGCGTATAAAATGCTTCCAGAGCAAATTTTTAAGCCCGGCCGTAAAATCGTGAACGTACGAGCATATTGTTAGTTTGTTTACAACAACTGGCTGCTTGTACGCTGGTTAAGCGATACACCGAGCATACAGAATTTCGGTTTAAAATGAACTTAAGACGAGTTTTTGCGCTCACGATTTTACGCAGAGTGTAGATCGGCGGGATTAGGCGGACGGCTTCTGCGCAAGTTTTTGCTCGCAACCAATCAGCGCGCTCAATTTAGACTTCGACACAATTTGGGCTACGTCGCCGGACTCGCTGCTCTGATAGACAACAAGAATATTGTGCATAATCAACACAGCTATACGTTGTAATATGCTGACGTAGAAATTGATTGACGCAGATTTCCTAAAAATAAATTAGCAAACTATTTATTGTATTAAACATTTGACATTGCGCAGATTGAAGTTGTTACATTACTTCAAGCCAGCCGATCGCGTTCCCCAACTTCAACTGGAAACAAAATTAAAGGATCAAGCTGACATTGTAGTTTCGCTTTTGCTAATTAACAAAAACTTTTTGAGCAATAATCTATTGATTCCGTCATTTTTCAGATAAGCGTGTTCACTAGGCTGTTGATCTAAATGTAGGCCTACATAAAGCGGTTTATACTAATTACGTCTGATATCTTATTCCATGTACACGCAAAAAAACAAAATAAAAACTGGTAAAATGCATGCAATCAAATGTATTGCGTATATTTATATGCATAAATACGCGTGATCGATAAAACGGACCTAATACAGTATAATAAAATAATTAATTTCGACGTTCACAACAAACGGAGAATCATTCTTGTAGAAGAGATTCGCTTTCTTATGCGATTAGTGTTTTTTCCAATTGCTGTAAAATAAAATGTTCTCGAAATTTATTAGGGTCGAAATACGATTCGATTATGGTGACATTTAATTCATGTACTGATACGCGTCAGATCTCGGCCGCCTCGAATTCTCGCCGGTATCTGATTCTACTTGTATCATTCTGGAAAATAATGAGTTTTGAAACAAATGTATTGCGTTTTTTGGTGCGAAATCGCTCTGCTTTCTGCCTCATTCGCATTCTCCCCCAAATGCAGTGCGGTATGCTGACGAGACATTATTATTCCACGACAGCGCGATACCGGCTACGCAATGATTTTATTTTACCAAAATTGATTTTTTGATAGTAACTCTTCATTTCCATTGCTACGTTAAAAATGATTCATTTAGTCTTTTTAGCTGCAAACATTTTTTCAATCCAAATATCTCGCAAACAATACAAGCTAGAGGGCTGAAATTTGTTGTAAAAGATAGATAAGCTAATGACCTTAGAAAAAATTTTCAAAAAAATAAAAAAGTTTTGATGTTGTTCATTTGCAACTCTGGGTAGAATTACACTTGAGTTGAGCGTTTTTCAATTACCGTAGGTTTTTCACATTTTGTCTTTTAAATAATTTTTGTGAAATTGTGCGCTTTAAAAAAGGGAGGAACTGGTCCCCCTAATCCCCCCTGGTTCCGCCGGTGTCTACTACACCAGACTTTTACTGACAACACAATTTTTTACTTTCAATTGACTGAATTCACAAAATAATTCTCCCAAGTTCAGAGCTAACAAAAAAAAATTTTGCAATGTTTCGTTTGGTCAAACACTCTTTCAGATTTACGATCAAAATTCGTGGCAGATGACGTCATCAAAACCGTTTGTGACGTCATCACTTTGATTTGAGCAATTTTTGGTTTGCAACCAAAAACCTAATTCTCATTTCCAATTTGAGCCATCAATACGTCATTTTTTCAAAAGCTTTGGCAATGACATCACCAGCAATGATATCATCAACTTTAAAGAAAGTTTTTTTAAACCTGAATTTGAAAACCAACTTCTATTTAAAACTTGGCACTTTTACAACTTTTGGATTGGCTGTTGGATAGTAAAGGCTTTTTGACACTAGATGGCAGACTTTAAAGGCCGAAAAAGAGGGGAAGTCCCATGTCCAAAACATGGGGATTTTTTTTTGGTGGCTCAAAACATGGTCCTGAGTCTTTGTGCCAAATTTCAGCTTATTATATATTCCGGGTTAAAGCTATTTCTACCGGATTACCTGTTTACAACACACGATGGAGCTAGGCTTCACAATGTCGCATTTTACAGTTAAACATCATCATGAAAGCTGTGAATACCAACTATTATAGTCTTTGATTTGACTCGACCGAGAATCGAACCGATTCTACCGTTTCAGTAGCATGCTCTCAATCCACTCGACCACTGATCGGTTAACGGTTAATTTCATGGTTATAACTGTACTACTGCTAACCGATCAGCCGACGAGTGGATTGAGCGTATGCTGCTGAAACGGTAGATCGACTTCGATCCCCGGTCAGGTCAAACCAAAGACTGAAAAATCGGCATTCACAGCTTCCCTGCTTGACGTTCAGCAATTAAAGGGCAGTGTGAAGCCTCCACTTTGCGTGGTAGACAAATGGCTAGGTAGCAGCTCGACCAGAAAATCGAAGGTCCTTTCGCTGTCTCCTGACCAAGGCAACATGGTGAATGAAATGTAATTACAATTACAATATTAGGGCGCAAGGGCTATATTCCAACAAAAGTTATTTCGCATTTCTAAGAAAGAATGCTTTAAAATTGGTGCATTTTTAAGCCCCTTCGTAGGAGTCCCGGAACAATTGCTCCTAAATCCCCTAAATTCACTTCAAAATTAATGCAATTCTATTGCTCATCATCAATGAACTTCAGCCGAGTGCAGTATTAACTACATGCTTGTAGATATGTGTATAATCTTGCAGGATCTAAACTGGATAGTAAAAACAATCAACGTTTTCTTCAGGCCTTTGTCAAGCGTATTACAAAGGCAAGCATTAGTGCTTTAAACCTTTGATACTTTATGATGTAAAGTATGTGTGGTAGAAATAAAATTAAAAATCCGTAGAAACGCCAATCAAATAATGCACCCAACAGCCTGTTTTGCCGTTAGGCTTTTCACAGCGGTGACAGTAAATCTTATTTTAATAGCGAAGACTGGTATTTCTACAAGATTTGGTATTAATCCTTGAAGAACCCAAAGGCAAAACAGCATGTTGGGGACGTTATTTTAGATGTTTTTACTGATTTTAATTTCAAATAATTGCTTCAATCAACTGTCATCGAGCTCTTTATCAGGCTCACGAGAAAACACTCACTTATGATCAAAATATGTAACTAAACAGCAAAATTAATGCAAAAATAAATACCACAGTATATGCAAATCAACTTGTTACAAAAGACCAGTGGTGTAAAAAGTACTCGAAAATTGTAATCAAGTAAAAGTTTCGCTACTGACAAAAAACTACTTGAAGTAAAGTACAAAGTTCTGACCAAAAGAAGTACTTGAATAAAAGTAAAAAAACTAATAGTGGTTTTAAAGAACTCAACAACAAGTATTTCTTAAAGTATTTAAACAAAATAAACAAATTCAAACAAAATAAACAAACATACTTTCACATCACTGCCACATATTGGTCTTTAAACCCCTCATTCTCCAAGAAGTCATAAATTAGTAATATTTGCAAGTTTTTTGTTATTACATTCAAGACAATTAATCAAAAAGAACGACAGCAGTAAAACTTCGAGATTTGAAAATCATGCCGGCTGCCGTGCAGAATTTATGCGGAATCATTTTATAACATCTTTGCTCAAATACTCATTCACTATAATTGTTAAATTATGCCAAAATTGAAAAACACTGTGGACTGCCTTATCTACAATCTACAGGGTGGACCAAAAGTTCGCGTCAAAGCTATTTCAGTATACTCTGCGATAAACTATTTTTGAACTACGCAATCAAAATTATTGTGCATTTTTTGAATTTAATTTGTTTCGCAACATGTGAAGGCAGGCAGAAGCCTGATGAACATTATTTCACTAAATCACACAAAATTATTGCCGATAGCACATTTAGATTGTTTGGGTCTTTACTGGGACAAAATTGATCGTTATATTGAAAACATTTTGTAATTGCATTGCACAACGTATTACAGTACCGTACAAAAATGTTTACTGCATATGGTGCATGATTTATGCCGCCTTTAACGTTAAGTAATCGTAGGACTCATTTTTGGCAAATTTGTATCTCTGATTGCTTCTTTTATGACTCTTTTTTAATAGAGTAAACATCTGTGCCAATTTACAGTTACCGTAAATTAGCTGCTTTTCAAGTATGTAAGCATCATCATTCGGGCCACTTTTATTTTGACCTAAAAGAATAATTTTGACTTTTTTAACTAAATTTTGACTTTATTTTGACTAAACCGTTTTGACCTTATTGAGTTCCAGATTGTGGTTTAAAAAAAAGTTTTGTAATTCTCTATTCACGAATTCACGTAAGTTTAAAAAAGGTAACCTTCGTCGCTTTCCATTAACAGCATTTAGAAACAATTCTCAATCCGTCAGTCTTGTGATTAAAGGAACTAAGCGATGTAGGACAAAAACCTACATACGAATGTGCACACATTTCCGTATCAATCACACTTTTTTTTTCACTTCCACTAAATTTTAAATTGAAATTGGTTGCTCTTAAATTTTCACAAATTTTCGTCTTCCTTTGTTTTTAAGTTTTAATTGGAAAATAAAATGACATAACTTCATTCTTGCTTGGTAGAAAGCAACTCTTGTGTAAAAGCTTTATTGATTACCAAAGCTGGTATGGATTTTGCCCTCAAATTTGGAGGTGAAGACCAAAAAAATAAAAAAGGTTTTCATCCAAAAATCTTGGGCTACTTGATCACGTTCACTCGATTTGTCTTGGAGTTTCATAGAAAAAAAGCGTTTGTGGCGATCTGTTTTTAGGCAAAAGTTTGCTGGTGATCTTGTGTTAGTTAAAAAGCTTTCTCTCGCTTGGGGGGCACTAGCAGTGATTTGGGGGTGCACGCCCCAAAATGCCCCCTCCTCCCGTGCATAGGCGTAGTCAGGATTTTTGATTGGGGGGCCCCAAACCAAAAATCACATGCAATGACGACATCAGAAATTTTCGAAAGCGGAACTTTTTGTGGGACAAAGATATCGTAGAATGGAAGATCAGAAGCCGTGGCCTGGTTTGGCGTTTAACCAAAAGTTTCTAATGGGAGAGCGCTTCAACGAAAAGTAAAAAATGAAAATATCTAAATTGGGAGACGTGTGTAAGTAAACCAGTTTAACTCAAACTTATCACAAACGGGGGTCCGTTGGCGAAGCCCCCAGCCGCTGGGCGATTTTTCGTAAGTTTTGGGAAAAAAAGCTATTTTAATGTCATTGGATCACATTTTGCATGTACTCAGAACCATTTGAAAGAACTAGATTATTAACATTTTAAAGCCAATTGAAAAAAATTAAATTGCTTCAATCCTCCTTTTACTTATAATTTAGCCCGAATTCTAGTTTTGCATTTCGGGGTTAAATTTTGTAAGTACTTTAGTAGTAAATAATAATCCACTCGAAGATTTTACTTCAAGATTTTAGTTTTGACATGAAAATAACCAGTTTCATGTACGGTCAAGGGGCTCCAGGCCCCTCAATTCAAATTCAATCATTTGTTCAATGAGCATTTTTCCTAGTTAATATTTTTTTCTGAAGTATTTCTACGCGTAAAAACTGGCGACGAGGAGATGAATTGTTATTGAAAACCGTTTAATAGTTGGTTACGTTTACTTATCATGTTATTGCCAGGGCCGGATTTACATTGCGCGGGGCTTCTGGTACTTTGGAAATTTTCGCAACGTCTTCCTGCCAAACGTAAGTGTAGACCAAAAATAAAGTCTTACCATCTGAGCGTAGAGCATTTGGCACCGTGCCGTATGGTAAATCCAGCCCTGGTTATTGCATTACGTTCATGAAAAGATTAATGAGGGCCTGGGGTAGCAACTTTTAACATAAAAACCCTTAATTTCAGACGGATGATATATTTTATTTGGTTGAAAAAATTAACTGAAGGGGCCCGGGCCCCCTGGTCGTCAATATTACGATTGTTAATTACTGTTGTACGCGTGTACTGTTGTACACGAAAGTGCTAAAAGAAACTGTAACTGACGAAACAACAGGCTTTTTTGTCACGTTTTTATTATTGGTCGCGTTTCAACCGGTCTACGACTTTTAGGCGCGGACGTTGAAGCGCGAGACGTTTAAGCGCTGCCGATTATGCGCCGGGACTTTTATGCGTCTAGACTTTTAGGCGCCGGAACTTTTAGGTGCCAGAGGTAAAAAAAACTTTTTTTCGAAAATTTTTTTTCGAAAAAAATTTTTTTTTCGAAAAAAAGTTTTTTTTCAGGAAAAAAATTTTTTTTCACAAAAACAAGCTTTTTTCCAAAAACAAGTTTTTTCTACAAAAAAACGTTTGTCTCAAAAAAATTTTTTTTCTTTCAAATGACAGTCTTTTTTCAAATAAAAACTTCTTTGAAACATAAACTTTTTCCAACAAAACAGTTTTACTTTGATTAAAATGTAAATATTTTCAAAGCTTTTCATTAGTTGTTAGTCAAGGAGAATCGTCAGAATAGAGAGCGCAGGAAAAGGAGTGACTATAGGAAAAAGCCGAGCAGTGATTAGCTGGAAAAGGATTGCTGAGAGAGCGTCATTTGTGTGCAACCTTTGGACTGTACAAGAATTCTTTTTGTCAGCAGTGGGCGAGGTTAGAAGTTTTGATAAAAGTGGCTTCAAAAGCAAATAGATGAAAGCCGAGCGGAAAAAGTTTTACAAAAAATTGATTTCTTATTGCATTTTTTTCAATAGCAAAAAAATGTTTTCCACTTAATGTTTGCAAAGTTTTTTTTACCTAATCCAGACGCATGCGATCTCCAGCCAGCGGTCTCAAATTTTGCGGCGCACGGACACGAGTTACTTGTGCAATATTGGCACACGCAGCAAGCTGTGTGACGTTTCATGGTTATTTCGAGTCTACCTCTACCAAACAATACAGAACAAAGTTTTTATTTGAAAAAAGACTGTCATTTGAAAGAAAAAAAAATTTTTTGAGACAAACGTTTTTTTGTAGAAAAAACTTGTTTTTGGAAAAAAGCTTATTTTTGTGAAAAAAATTTTTTTCCTGAAAAAAAACTTTTTTTGGAAAAAAAAATTTTTTTACCTCTGGCGCATAAAAGTCTAGATGCACAAAGTCCCGGCGCCTAATCGGCAGCGCCTAAACGTCCGCGCATAATAGTCACTGTCCGGTTTCAACTGGGGGAGGGCCGGCCCTCCTGGGCCCGCCTCTGGCTACACCTACGCCCCGTGGCACCGGGACTGAGTAATTACATTAATGCGTAGTAAAATAAATTTTGCTCTAACAGTTAACAGTAAAACTGAGAATTGAATTTAATTGAACTAACAAATGTTCAGAGAATTGAACTAACGAATAGAACCAGGTAATAAATAAGCTTCAAAGACAACTTAGTTATGGAGTTATACTCGTAGAAAAAATACGTAGTATGACGTGAATCGCATTGAGCATCATTTGCTTAACTGGTACGTCATTATTACGTATCTTCTTCAACTTCGTAAACACCAGTTCTTAAACGCTCGATCTATAGTTTTATGTCAAAGTGGGACGAAATCATCGCAGAGCAGTGAATCATCTACCATTTCTACAAAACTCCAAGAAATATTTTGTAACTTGGTCGATTGATAAATTTTCCTGTCGGATCTCTAAGCGAAGAATTATTTTTGTGGTTGAGGGCCGAGCAAGGGATAAACAGAGAGACTACTTCATAGCTATAAAAGCTGGGGCAGAACAGAAGCTAAATATTAAATGTCATTGTCCTTTAATGGCAAGACCTTAACTTATTTGGGTCGATATTTTATATTGCTTTTTGTTTGTGTAGAAAATGCGATAAGGAATTTAACTTCCTAGTGTAACTTCCAAGGGTAACTTCCTAAGTAATTTCCAAAGCGCTGGTTTGACCTATCAGAATTTGAAAATGCTTGTTTTTTTGAAAGGAGCATGCCAACAACGAATTTAATGGTGATTTGCTTACTTGTCTACCATTTAGGCCTTCTAATGCCGATTGTTACCTGTACCAATATTTTAAAAGCTTAAATAATTAACTTTTGTAAATAAAGTTGAAATTTTACCATTAGATACCGTATTTGAATGCCATCGTTCTTTTTACTGTTTATTTTTTTAAAGTAGCGGCAGCGACAAGTGACCGCGGCCGCTGCTTTGCATGGAAGTAGCGGCAGCGGCGCTACTTATTTATCGGAGTAGCGTTAAGCGGGAGCGCCGCTGCTTTTTTTGCCAAATAGAGGCAGCGCCAGCGCCGCTACTTTTCAAGTCGCGGGTGCCCAGCTCTGCCTATTAGGGTATCATTCTAAAGTGGCATTATCTAATGATTCAACTCTTGAAAGTGCTACTTGTTTATATAATAATGGAGAATAGATAGCTGAATTACTGCTTGCCAAGAGTTAGTTTAAAATTTTGCTCAGTTTTAGTTTCAGAGACAGTTAAGTTACAGTAGATAGAAAAATGAGTAGTAGCAATTCTCGAAAAGATAGGGAAGTAATTATTTTAGTTAAATTTATACTAAAAACGTAATCTTTAGTTTAGTCGTGTAGAATAATTGTTGAAGATACTTAAGTAATGATAAAATAGTAAAAATTGGTTTAGTGAAAGTAATAATGGTAATATTGCTGTGATACCCCGCTAGGGTATCGTAGGCACGAAAGCCTATATTAACATTTTTTGGAGTGGTACGTAATTTTAATGGTTGTTCTTACAAAACTAAGTTGATAAACTTAACTTGATTAATTTTTAGGTGTCATAACTACATTAAGGAATGCTCCAATACCATATAATGGTGTGTTGTTGTGGAAAGTCTCGAGTATTAACGTCATAATTGCATGGAGGCTAACATGAAATATAAGATTGCTTTTACGGAAATGAGTTGATAAAAGTTTCCGTTGTGACAATTGGATTAGAGAACACTCCAATATCATAATTATAATGGGAGTTAAGGGGGGTCACGATGATGGCATAGTTGTATAGGATGGGGTAAATTGAAAACGTCATGATACATGTCATAAAAAGATATATGTTTAAAATTACTCAAAAGCTTGTAAGGTATTGGAATACTCCTTAATGTATCATTATTGATGTAAGATATTTGAAACCATTTTTGGAATTATTGCTTACAGTAATAGAGTTGAATTTCCATTATCAGATATTTCTAAATGCCTTTTGAAAGATGTAGCATCAGTTACTAATGATTTTTTGGACTTCACTTATTTATTCAATCGTTGTTTTTTTTTGTTAGATATTCAAAGAGACAAATATTTTTAACTGCGGTAAGTGACCATTTACATCCGAATAATTTGTTATCATTGCATATTTATACATTGCAAGCTTTCCAATTTTCGTTTTCATGATTACAAACTAAAACTACATTGATGTTTTTTACTTTCAGTACAATAGCAAGTAGTTTTAGCAAAAAAAATAATGACCAGAGGTGGGCAGTAACTAGTTGCTTAGTAACTAGTTACTTTTTCTAGTAGCTGTAACTGTAACTTAGTTACTTTTTAAAAAAAGTAACGAAAGTGGGAACCAGTTACTATTTGGAGACATTAAAAAGTTAATAGTTACAATTACATTTAGTTTAGGTCCTGTTAAAAAAGATTTTTTAATCGTTAGATTTTGGTTAAATGAAACACTTCTGTGTAATCCCTGTTGGCGCTACGGATTACGGATTTTTATTGTGCACTAATGCGCTAACAGGAGCTATTGTGGGACGTGCTGACAGGTGTTATTGTGCACAAATGGGGCTAACAGCCTTAGCGGTGAAAGCGACAATGATATTGAGTCCGTTAATAACGAGGAATTTTTTGGTTGTTTGTTTAACCAATCTAAACCAAAAAAAGATGCTGCAGCAAAACGGATAAAAGGGTTTCTATCAGTAGTACCAGCAAAAAAATAGATGATAATTCTTTTGCTGATGCAGCGCTAAAAAACTATTCCTCCAGTACAACACTTTGCCCTCGAACGCTGCAGTTGAAAGGTTTTTCAGCAGTGTAGGGCACCGCAAATTTAAACTCTATTCCGCAACCGCAAATTCCACAAAATAGCAATAAGTGGTCCGCAACCGCTAATCCGCAAGTTTGCGGTACGTTTGCGGTAATTTTTGCACTTCCGCAACCGCAATTAATGACTTTTTACTTCCGCTGACTTGAACCGCAAACTTTGCTGTTTTTTTTTCCTGGTTTGATGAATAGAGGAGATCTATAGCAATATAGCAATTCTTGATATTCTCCATATCGCCTGCAAACCTGTAATAAACATCAGTAAGCTTTCTTCGGTTTATTTAATATTTTGTTTTTGTAAGGTATAATATACATGTCAGCAGCAGGGCCGAGTGGAAATGTACGCAGGTTAGTTTAAACAAAACTGCGACCGGAATTGGATTACGGCTGCGATTCTAGTGGCTGGAGTAGACACTTTGATGAGAGCAACCTCACCTGGCAGTCACTTTCGTCGCTCGTTCTAACTTCTAGCTACAGTATGTTCTCTGAGTTGAAAATTCTTCTTTGATTTAAATACTTGTACAATACATGTACTTGATGTATAGGACAAACAGAAATGCACATATCTTTATTGAGTTGCGGAAAAGTAAAAACTCCAGACGCACAAACTTGTGTTTTTGCGTTCTTGAAAACGATGCTTTACAGACATATAGGCTATACTATTTACTTCTTGAGTGGCCGAATGGATGGGGGGGATGTTGTCGATGTCACTTCCTGCTCCTTTCATCACGCATGGCAATTCACAGATCACGATTAAAACAATAGTTTTAAACGTGATAATTGCAGTTAAGGTTTTTTGAATTTTTTTTGCTCTTGTACTGGTGCAAAAGTTTTTTGAATTGTTTTAAAAGATGCTCATATAAAGGAAAACGTTTGCTAAGATGAAAATGTGATAGGTGTAAGAAGAACAAGCCAAAAGTGCGGTTCCTTTGTTTATTTTACACAGTCCTGATTAAGGGTTATCGCATTTACTTGCTTTTTAGCCCGCGCCTTTATTGTTTTCAACCATATTTACTACCGGGCCCTTTTTCAAGCACTGGCGCTTGTTATTTTCAAAGTAAAATTATGCACAAAAATTATCGTTGAAGAGAAATATTTCACGACATTAATCCTTTTCCCATGTCAATTTATTCACGTCAAACGCAAATTATTCACATCTTAGTAATTTCCTCATATTAGTTTTCATTTTATTGTAATTCCCTCATACTAGTTTTCACGTCTTAAGAGTAATTCCCTCATATTATTCACAAGAAATAACAAATCAAAATTTATATTTATTCAGCAAGTGGTATGTTCTCTACCACTGAAAAATCAGCTTTTACATCGAGCAGATATTCAAGCACGGGCCCTTATTTTTTTTTATGTTCTGTTCACACGGGCGGCTATTCAAACGGGCTCTTAATCAAGATCGGGCGGTAAAACAAGTATATACGGTACAAAAAATTCTAACGCTTGAACTTCTAGTCAAACTTTGAATAAGAGCAGTCAATTAAAAGCTTTCAATTTGCATAACATATAAATTTGGTGCAGACACTAGCGTACCTAAGAGGAAGGCTACTGTGCCATGACCTTCCCCTCATTCCCTAAAAATGAAGCACGATAAAGCAAAACCAAGTAGTTCTAAGAGGATGTACGTTATTACTGCGTAAATGCAAAAATAAATCGATCATTATTTTGGTTTGTTTTCTTCCTTCACAAATGGCCTAGCTTTTTAATTCCGTAATGTTTTTGAAGCATTTTTCGTTTTACGATTTCATTCTTCTGGTAAGTCTCGTAAATGCATTACACTAAAACTTGCTTCCAGAATGCACGAAAACCAGTAGTTTTAAAGTATTTTGCAAATTTTTTTCGGAGCATGCTCCCGGACCACCCAACAATGGTCTTGCCTTCGGCCTCTCAATAGTATTGATTTGTAACTTGACTTTGTTTGAAAACTCGTTCTCATTTAAAATTTTACGCTTCTTTTTAGCGCTGAGCAGTCAGCACTCAGAGCCTAAAATATATATCGATATGTAATGAAGGTTCAATTAATGGTTGTTATAAATAAAATTCACTGTTAAATTAGAAATTTGTTTCGACAGTGGCTAGTTTGTTGGTGGTGCCAATAATCTACAAGATCAATGTGCCGTAGTAATTTACTTGCCAAAAAGTTTGTCAATATAATTAACTTTGCTCGTGAATTTTGGAAAACTTTGGAGTAACGCTGCCAACTGCTCAGAAATTTATGCCATTTCTTAAATGCGGTGAATCATCCAGCCAATTCCGGTGGTTTACAATAGCTAAAATTGGGATCCTATACACCTCCCCGAAAAACACCTTCCAGAAATTACATTTCCCCGAAAAACACTTGGCCGAAACTACATTATCCCGAACATACATTTCCCTGAACGTGCATTTTCCAGAAATTACATTTCCTAAACATACATTTGCCAGAAATTACATTTTCCTGAATGTGCATTTGCCAGAAATTACATTTTCCAGAACGTGCACTTTCCGGAAATTACACTTTCCTGAGCATGCACTTGCCAGAAATTACATTAGCCCGAATGCTCATTTGGCAGAATGTACATTTGGCCGAAAGTACATTTCCCCGAAAACTTATTTTCCAGAAATTACACTTGCCAGAATGTACATTTGGCCGAAAGTACATTTCCCCGAAAACTTATTTTCCAGAAATTACACTTGCCAGAATGTACATTTGGCCGAAAGTACATTTCCCCGAAAACTTATTTTCCAGAATTTACACTTGCCAGAATGTACATTTGGCCGAAAGTACATTTCCCCGAAAACTTATTTTCCAGAATTTACACTTGCCAGAATGTACATTTGGCCGAAAGTACATTTCCCCGAAAACTTATTTTCCAGAATTTTCACTTGCCAGAATGTACATTTGGCCGAAAGTACATTTCCCCGAAAACTTATTTTCCAGAATTTACACTTGCCAGAATGTACATTTGGCCGAAAGTACATTTCCCCGAAAACTTATTTTCCAGAATTTTCACTTGCCAGAATGTACATTTGGCCGAAAGTACATTTCCCCGAAAACTTATTTTCCAGAATTTACACTTGCCAGAATGTACATTTGGCCGAAAGTACATTTCCCCGAAAACTTATTTTTCAGAAATTACATTTCCACAAAAATTCATTTTCTAGAAACTATTTTTCATTCGAAAAATTATTCTATGTTTAGGTTATTTATTTCTAGTAAACAGAACAAACTTTTAGGTGAAATTAAGAAACGTTGCGATAACAGTTAGCTTGCGGAATGAGAAATATAACCTAGCTTTTTAGTCAATTTGCTATCATAAGTTGTGCTTCAAGCGTAACGAAACTTAGCAATTAAAAATCGATGCAAGCATGTTCACAGAGGCAAAGCAAGCTTACTTTTACCCAGGTTACACTTTTTTTAAAAGAGCCAATAAATTTTAAGTTGAGCTGGCTTCTCATAGTTTTTTGCCAATTTGCTGCTTCATTTGTCCTTAATATTATTTCTTGAATTCTGAGAACGTTCATGTCAATTTAAACGACCATGTTTTTAAAGTTATTTTGGAGTCCAATTCCGAATGCTCTGTCAGCTTGAGCAAAGACTTTTTTGCAGCATCGTAAAACTGCAAAAGCGAAAAAGTACGGAGTTTTTTTTTTGACTTGAGAACATCCAAATATTTATGAGTTGCTTGCGCTGTTTGAAGCAGCACTCTGTAATTTTAGAATCGTTGCAATATTTTGCTTGTAAATACTGGAAAATTACTAAAATTTCATCGTTTTGAATTAGCACAGAATTTAGTTGCTTTCAAGATTTGAAATTTATTCTTTTTTGTTTCCAATCTTTTTGTTACTGATGGAGGCTGGCATTTTTTTAGATTCTGAGCAACAATGAGCCTCGGGTTTTTATGAAATATTATTGTTATAAAAAAAAATAGTGTAATTCGTCTTGCGTTCGCGACAAAATTAAATCTGCAGCTGTAGTACGAAGTACGTAGCCAAAATCTACGTCGAACAACACTTGTTGCATTCCTCGGCAAAAGATTTCGCACTTTAGCTTACCAACACTCAAGAAAGCAGCAATGGCGTGTATCCGCAACCAGCTTCAAAGAGCTTTTGTTTGAAACCAACCGAGAAAGCCACTTCTACGGAAAGCTCATTATGATGTCAATTCCCGCCATTCACATTTCATACAATGTAGAACATTTCATTCGCAGTTCATGCGAAGGTAGCAAAAAGATAAGTAATTCCTTCAGGTGACGTAACAATTAAAACCTAAGAGTCTTCCCGTAGCAAATACTGACCGCAATAATCCAATGTAAGGAACAGTAATGCCACTCCTAGTGAATTTTCACTAAATCTAGTGAATTTTGGTCCGGTCTAGTGACCAGTGAATTTTACGATCTAGTGAATGTTTTTGTAGAATGTGCAAATACCAGAAAGCTGCTAATGTTTGCTTCCAAATTTTTGGTTGCAGTTTTATATCATTGCATGTTTAAATGTGTTGTTCTTTTCGCTTGATGAGACCCTTGAGCAAGGTCAAAACGCGTCGCGATAACTCATTCACAATAGTAAATTGTATAGATGTATAACTTATGCTTCTAAATGCTAGCCGTGAAGGTGGCCTAAGTTACTGGTCGAAACACGAAAACCTATAGTTTTAGGTTGACAATCATTGAATAGAGAAAAAAAAATTTAATGAACCTAAAAGACCTTTTGTTTTTTTTTAGAGATGACCAAGAAAATTACGCGAAAACCGTGCGTCGCTGGCGTGAAGACCTTTTTTTGGGAGATCACCTAAAAATTCACGCAAAAACTACGACCGGTGGTGCCACTCCGAGTGAATTTTATATAGATCTAGTGAATTTTGGTCCGTTTTAGTGTCCTAGTGAAACGATCTAGAGAAATTTTGTAACTTACCAAGTGAAGACCTTTTATTTTTTATTTTTTTGAGATCATCTAAAAAGCAGTCTCATTGTCGTGTTTTTAACTCAATTTTAAATTAAAAGCACAAAGCGTTGTGAAAATTTTTGTGTTTCACAAAATTCTAGTGAATTTTGAAGAGTAGCCTGCGGCAGCATTCAGTGGCGGATCCAGAAAAATTTGGTGGGGGGGATGACAAAATTTATAAGCACGGATTTTCTATAGGCCTGATCTCAAAATTTAGGATGTTTATGATTAATCTTCTTGACGTCGCGCAAATTTGCTTGGCATATTTTTGATCAGGCGCGTGGCAAAAAATCTGCAATGAGGTGGCTGTGTACGGGCCTCCAGTGGGCGGTGGCATTTTGCGGTGTGGGAGCGTAGCCTTTAACCGCCGGAGACTGGGGGTCTGGGGGAAAAGCCCCCAGCCGCTGGAGGCACGGGGGCCTGGGGGCAGAGCCCCCAGCGCTAGAAAATTTTGTATTTTTTTGGTAAAAATAACTTAATTTTAGGCCTATTTTAATAATAATTATGCTCTTAAAGCACGGCATAAAACTTAGCATTTGCAAAAGCATGTTTATACTATAGTTACATACATGGGCTTTGTTGGAGGTACCGGTAGCTATTGCTAGAATTTCAGTTCTCTTATTTACAAGCTTGTAAATTATAAAATCCTATCCCCGTAGTTCAATAAAACTCTCAAGGAGTAATCTATTTCGTCTATATTTTATAGAGAAAGATATAAATAGGGGGGAAGGAGGCTAATGGAAGGAAGTTTGAGAGAAGTGATTGGTAATTAACTGCAGTACTGTAATACTGAATAGCCCCCCTCCCATATTCCTGAGCTTACATATTTTTGATGATACCTGTGTTAAGCATTTTTCAATAAACGATCTTTTTTTCAATAAACATTTTTCAATAAGCATTTTTAAATAACATTTTCCTGCCCCCCCCCTCTACGCCCCTATCCTATTGGCTTTAAAAATCAAGTCACAGTCGCACGGCCTACCGAGTATTCACTGACGGCTTTTTTTCAAATATGTAAGCTTAATATTACACATAAGCAGGATGCATGTTATGTTTAGGCTGGTGGGGGGATGCATCCCCCCCTAAATCCGCCACTGGGTAAGGAACAACGTAGAATGAATGATCTTGTCGAGATTGTTGTTGGGGAGGTAGCTGTACTGCAACTGCATGGAATAAAAATTCGAATTTCCTGCTGTTGAGAATTCTCTGCTGTGTACTTTTGACCAGAGAATTTTGAGTTAATATTTGTTTGCTACCAGGCTCCTGTCAATCTTTCGAATTGAACCATTTTACCAATTTACACATTGGTGTCAGAGAAACATTAATTTTTGCTTTAAATAAATTTTCCCTCAAGGCGCGTAATGCCTACCTCAAATCAAAATGACAGTTCCGTACGGTGTTTTTGTTTTTATTGTTCAAATTTATTGATACGAATAGGCCTATTTTATTATATTATTGTATAAATTTATTGATAAGAATAGGCCTATTTTATTATATTATTGTATAAATATTGGGAGAAAACGCTCACCTAACGAGCTCCATTAAAGCAAGACTGTGGGCCAGTGCTTCCCAATTTTTCATCACCGTGACCTATTTTCTATTCGATAATTTTCCATTGCCCACATCTAAATCGCTAGCTTAATCGCGATTTATCAATTTTCAGGTGATCCCCACAAAAAAAAGATATGGTATTCACGCCAAAAACCGCAAATTTTGTGCTAGCTCACTCTCTAACGGGCCCCACAGCCCTAATGATTAAGACAGTTTTTTAACCGAATTTACAATTACCCAAATAGCTCTAGCCCACCACAAAATGCTCCTATGGCCCGCAGGTTGAAAACCGCTGCTGTAGGCCATACGTAAGCGTAATGGTCGTCAAATTTCATTTTCGTCTTTTCATACGTCTAAATCTGCGCTAAGGTCAGTAGCGTAGGCGGGGAAGTGATGCAGTGCCGTCGCTACAGGGGGCCATGTCCCCCGATTTCAGTTTACTCAAAATGCTGTTTTAACGTCAAAATATAGAAAATTTAACGTCAAAATATAAGCGTTTAAAAGTATTTAGACTTGACCTGAAGTAAGGGGGAGAGGGCTAAAGAGGTTAAGCAATTTAAGCCTTTGAAATGACTTCTGAATTTTAGCAATTTTAGCAACAAAACTCTCCATTTTTTCTGGGTTATATATACATTTAAATTGGTTGGCTAAAACTGAATTGA